>BSBK01003552.1:0-335000 GCA_027943335.1 Chamaecyparis obtusa
TATATGTATGTATATACATATATATATATATATATATATATATATATATATATATATATATATATATATACATATATATATATATATATATATATATAATATATATATATATATATATATATATATATATATGTATGTATGTATGTATGTATGTATGTATATGTATGTATGTATATATATAATGGTTCAATGCAAATTTAAGGGTTAAATATGATGGAAACTAGATCAAATGTTATATGAATGGTTATTTTCTTCCTAATCGAGTTTTACAACATATAAGAGAAGAGATTGCCACAATTCCTATGGGCATGAACTGTGTGACTTCCTGCAAAGATTGGATGAGCATTGAAATAGTCTTTAGAATTTAAATCATCTTTATCATATTGTTCATGGAAGGAAAAACTTGAAGACTTATTCCAATTTTGTTAGTAGGGAGATAATGACTAGTTGTTTTCGAATCACAAATGTAAATTCAAATAAACTATTCACAATTGATCTAGAGTTGTAGTGATATTAGGACTCTCTTTCTTAGGCATGTGATGTCTTTATGAGAAGTGAATCCTTTCCTAGATTCAAGGATCTTACATGCATGAATGGTTGACTCCTTCAACCATTGAGAGCTTATATATTGTAATATTTGTATGGATGTGACAATGTTGTTTTTCTATTGGATAATATACTACTACTATAGTTTGCACAATTGTATTATGTTAAAATGAGTTAATGGAAGATGAATAGAATGAGTGTTAACAAATTTATCTTCTTGTGCTAAATATGGTTGGGATTGTCTCAAGTGGGCCCACTTGAGGTATATCTCCATCTTATTTCTTTTCATGCATTGTAGTGTAGTAGTGTGATGGTTTCCTTTAATAGTATTTGCTAAAAGGTGTTGTTTAAGTTATACAACTCAATTCCTATAGCTCAAAAATCATTAGTAGATTAATTGTTGTAGTTACTTGGGTTATTTTCAATTAAATTCCTATAGTGTTTAAATTCATTTATTGTTATTAGTGGATGAGTTATTCCAAAATTGCATCATGTTTGAGTATGTTAAGTAAAGCTCTGGAAGTTAATATATAGTTTATTTACTATACTTCTTTCAATAGTTAAAGAGAAGTCTGGATAAGATGGTGATGCATAAATTGTGATATCTCATTTCAAGTATACGATTCTAGTTTGACAAGATTAAATGTGAACCATTACCAAGAAAGGTTACTTTTGTATAGAATTTACTTGGATATTTTAGGCTCATAGTCTATTTAATTAAGAATGGTTAATAGAACTCTACATTTTTGGCACCATTATTGGGGATGGTGCTAAATCATCATTTTATTTTTCATTTCTTGTGATTCTTTTAAGTATGTGTTTTCAGTAGAATAGTGTAGGAGTAATATATTCAACACCCCCAATTTTTATGAATATTATGTAGGGCTAAGGGAATTAAAAGTTCTTCATTCTTGTATGCATCAAAGGAGGGATCCTCATAGAAGATTCCCCTCAACTATTCAATCAATCTCAGAGAAAGAAATATCATAAGTACCTAAATATAAAGGAGAATATCTTCAGCAAGCAAAGCCTAAGAAGTTATCAATTGAAGTTCCTCATCAAGAAGAGCCTAAGAAGTCAATAGTAGAAGTTCTTAGACAAAAAGAGCCTGGGAAGTTACTTCTAGAAGCCACCATGGATTCACCTCAAAATGTTCCACCTTCTTCTCCTAGTTCGCATTCTTTGGGACAAAGTGGAGCAAGAAATGACACCAAGTCAAACTTTCATTTACCAATAGTCCATCAACATAGGGGCATTGCAATGAAAAACCTTCCAAACTTTCATGAACTAGTTACTAAAGAGATAGACATATTTTGTCATGCCCATAAAATTTCACCCTAAAAACATACAAACTTCTTTTTTTTATATATAAAATTTCTTTAATTTCGTTAGTTAATGATTTTTATTTAAAATTTTATTTTAGTTTAAATTTTTTATTTGTTATAAATGATTTTTTTATTTATAATTTTGTTTTATTTTAAATTTTTATTTGTTATTAATTTTATTTATTAATGATTTTATATATAATTTTATTTTATTTTAAATTTTAATTGTTAGTAATTTAATTTTTTCTTTTTTCATTTATTAATGATTTTATTCGTTAATATTAATATTTATTAATAATTTTATTATTTTGTTATATAATAATTTTATTAACATTTACAATTGGATGTCAATGATTGTAATTATTGACTAATAAACTTGTTATTTAATTTAACGTCCTTACGAATACATTGCTAATTAATATATCTTATTAATTAATATATATTAATTAACAAAAAAATTCGATTTGCTAATTAAATTAGAATGTGGAATGGATTTAGTGGGTTAAATTCCCTTATAGATTGTAGCCGATATATATAAATTAATTCGAATCAAATGTATTAAACTAATATTTTGACAATTGGTTTAGCTATTATATAGCTAATTAAACTTTTATTTTCAATTTATTCACTATGCTTTAATAAACAAATTTCAATGATTCAAGTAGATATAATGTTTGGTATTGGGCTCAAGTAACCGGTATTAGTAGTGCTAAATCTATTAGCTGGTTACTATAATGAATCGAACTTACTTGTTAGGTTAATTTTCTTGATTACAACTTCGTAACTAGATGTAACCCTTTGGTAAAACTAGACCCAACTAAAATAACCTATGTCACCTTCATTTGTTAAGGAAGTATTTCAAACTCCTTCACAGTCTGTTATCTAGCATCAATCAAAGTTGTTCATCACCCTCACAGTTTCAACCTTTCGACTTGAGTCAACTGTTGACCTTTTATATAAACTTAAGTTTTTTAAATAAATATTTTAAATGATATTTTATTTTTATACGTTTATTAAATTAACGCTTCATGAGTTGATCGTTAATTTAATTTATGAAAATCAATTTTATTGAAATCTACCTAGTAAGCGTAAATGTTATCGAGACGTAGCTCATATTTTTGAACTAATCTTGTTTAGTTTCATTAAAAATAATCAATTTTAGTTAAAGGCTATTTTAATTAAATAGTTAGTAATTTGTTAATCAAATTAGGGAATGTTAGGTAAACCTATGGACTGAATTTTGATGTAAACTAACATCTGAGAATTGATTTGTTTAACCTTCAGCTAGTCAACTAGATTCGTTTAAATATTTGATTTTCATAACATGAATTATTTATAGAGTGGCCATTAGGAATTAATATATGTTATCAGAAATAACTAAGACTCAATTAAAATTTGCATGGAACGCGTTATAACTATAGATAACCAATGTTTAAATCAAATGGTTCAGAATAGTCCTCATAGTCATAGAGACTTTCAACCTGGTTTAGATGAGAAGGGTCGTCAAACCCTTCATCATGTATTCATTCTATCAGTAGTTAGCCTTCTTGCTCGTGGTCATAACTTTTAAACTTTAGTCAACTGCTATCTTTGAAACATAAACTTATATACCTTTAAAAAAAAAAGTTCATGTGTTTTTAGGGTGAAATTTTATGGGCATGACATATTTCTCTTTGAGTTTGATGTCATGTGACATAGCTATGACTACACTATTGATGCTCATTGCTTGAATTTATTTCCTACAACTCTTAAGGATTCTACCTTTAGATGGTTCATGGGATTAGGAAAACAATGTTCCTCAAAAAGTATAAGAATTATTGTAAGGGAGGAGATTTGTGAGGAGATGACATTTTTAGAATGACTAAAAAATAATATGATCCATTAGAAGATTATTTAGAGTGGTAGTATTCAACCTTAAGAAGTCCAGGCACAATAACTTTGGAGAAGAACTGGTAAAGTTTATTTTCCTTTGGTGAATTCATGAAGACTGCATGGATGAAGTAGACTTAATGGGTGACAAAGACATCTCTAAATCTTCTTGGGATGATATCTATAGCCTCTTGAGGAATTATTTGATATAAAATATGAAGAAGACTAGAATCATTAGGTCTCTAAGTTCTAAAGGTGCTTCTAGAGTCTCTAGAACAACAATTAGTAGCTTGCTTACTAATATGAAGCGGGTCATTATTAATCACATGGATACTCAATGTGATACTCTATAAGCTAGGAGAAAATAATAAGAAGCATAAGTTAATTTAGTAGAATGTTTATCTACGCGTTTCTATAAAAAGAAAGAATGTAAGTGCAAAAGGATTTCCAGTATGGACGTTTCAAAACCTTTGGAGGATGATTAAGCTCAACTCTATTATCTATCTTAATGGATACCATGGACACAAAGACAAGGTATGCCTCAAGATCCTCTATCATTTTTAAATTATCCTCCATGTTCAAATCAAAACCCTTCATCATGGATGAACTATGGTAGCGTTCCATGGAACACCCAACAAGGTTCCTGGGCTCCACAACAAGGTCCCCAACCTATTTGGAAACCTCCACCACCAACTTGGCAACAACCATTACCAAATTGGCAATAACCTTCATGGAGAAGAAATCAATCTGGGGGTCGACATAATCAAGAATACCAAAACCAACCTCAGTTTCAAGGACCCTTGACTTAGCAAGCCATTATGTTAAATCCTACCAACCCTCAAACTTCACTTACAAGATCCACTTATATTCCTACTCAACCTGTACCTAACCCCAATAACTAGCCTATTCAACGGGCCTATTTCAAGGATATACAATAGTATCCTACTTATTTCCTTGATGATGTGTACACGTAAGATTGGAAAAAACATTGGTTGTCCCAATGCCTTCTCTTTTCATAAAAGTCCAAGAAGATGAGGATTTGATGGTTATGCAACCCCCATCTAGACAACAAGACCTACAAGATAATTTAGAACGGGTGTCACAAGAACCTTTCCCTTCTGAAAATAAGTTTGCACTATTTACTACAAGATTAATTAAGCATACAACTGATCTCATTCTTGATTTTGACTTTCTAGTTTAGTTAAAAAAAATATAAGCATTAGAATCCCCTTATTTTAAGCAATTAAGGATATCCCTATTTATAATAAGACTATCAAGGAATTGTGTATTAAGTATCTAGGTAGTAATAGGAAGTATCCTACCATAGTACATGTCATGGGTAATTTAGCATAAATTATGTTAGGTAAGTTGATAATTCCAAAGTATAATGATCCAAGCAACCTAGTAGTGGAAGTCACTATTAATGGAGTTCTAATTCCAGATACCTTGATTGACCTTGGAGCTATCATCAATGTAAAGACTATAGAAACAATGAAATCCTTACAATTAACAAATTTGAGGCCTACCCCTATAGTCTTGTAGCTTTTAGATAGTTCTATTGTCAAACCTGAGTGGATAGTTGAAGATTTAGTCACTACTCTTGACTCATGGGAGTATCTAGCAAATTTTATGATTCTCCAACCTAAGGCTCATTTAGGTGGATATCCACTAATATTGGGTAGACCTTGGCTAGAAAATACAAATGCCTTCATTGGATGTAGTTCAAGAGATATGGTTATTTCAAATGGTAATGTTACTAAAAATCTTGTGTTAAATCCTCCAGCTTAGCCACATCAAGAAAATGAACAAGTCATTTGGCCTGATTTAAGAGATGGAGAAGAAGATTCATTGTCAACCCTTATGATGATCGATATGATCCCTATGCTAAACCTATAGTATGAAGATAAGTTATTACCTCATATCATTCAAAATGATTATCAAAGGTATCCAAAAGAGTTCACTTGTTTGGTGTACTCTTCTTATATGTTGCACACCCTTATTCCTATAACCACCACTAAGTGGTACCTATCAAACTTTGCAACGTTACACAAGATCCTTCTACATACAACTTATGAGAGGATCCAATATCTAAATGTTGCATCCATGAATCTTCTTTCTACTCAAGCCTAAATCACCTTTGATTGATACCTCAATATTTACAATAAGCTCACTCATGACCAATAGAGTCAATTAATTTTTATACTTCAAGAAAACATGATCTAGCATTTGCATGGGATTATCATGATATGAAAGGTTGTGACCCAAATATTTGCACACATCGCATATACATTAGGGATGATTTTAGGCTAGTTAGGTAGTCACAAAGGTGAATGAATCTACAAGTTCAAGATATTGTTAAGGATAAAATTTAAAATCTATTAAATTCAGGATTCGTATACCCCATCTTTGACTATTAGTGGATGTATCCTTTGGTTATTGTTCCCAAAAAAGGTAAAAATGGAAGGTCTATATAGATTATAGGGAGCTCAATTCAATAATAAGGAAGGAGCAGTTTCCTCTTCCATTCATAGACCAAGTGATTGATTCTTTGGTCAGTAAGCAATACTATTTATTTCTAGATAGTTTTAGTGAATATAATCAAATTAGGATAGCTCTAAAAGATCAAGATAAAACCAATTTTACCTGCCCATGGGGCAAATATTCAGATTTTGTCCTTTCATTTGGTATGTGCAATGCTTCTTCTATATTTCAAAGAGTAGCCCTTAGAATCTTCTCTAATCTCACTCATGATTGTATAGATATTTATATGGATGATTTCATTACATATGGTGACACTTATGATGAAGCCTTGGAAAATATAAAGAAGGTACTTTCCATATGTAGAGAGCACAATATATCTTTTAGTAATGAGAAATGCTCTATGATGCTGCAAGAAGGTGTGGTTTTAGGATACTAAATATTAAAACATGGAATTCAAGTGGATCCAATGAAGATAGAGGTCATATCAAATCTACATGTTCCTTCTAAGAAAAAATATGTTAGAAGTTTCCTTGGGCATGTTTGGTATTATAGGTGCTTCATCAAATATTTCAGCAAGATAGTTTCTCCCTTATATATACTACTGACACAAGATGCAAAATTTGATTGGACTTGTGAATGTCAAAAAGCATTTTTGAAACTTAAAGATGTATTGACCAAGGCACTAGTATTGAGAGGCCCAAATAGGACATTACCATTCCATATCCGTATTGATGCATCCGACCATGTTGTGGGAGTTATCCTAGGACAAAAAGAAGGTAATATTAAATATGTCATTTATTACATTATTAAAAAACCTTAAATCTAAAGATTTGAATTATATTTTCATCGAAAAGGAGATGTTGGTAGTGGTCTATGCCATAAATAAATCCAGGCACTATATAATAGGTTATCAAGTATTCATCCATATAGATAATGCAACAATTAGGTACCTCATGAATAAACTTGTTTTTAGTGGAAGATTGATTAGATCATTGCTACTGCTTCAAGAGTTTGATATAAATATAATAGATAAACCAAGAAAAGCTAATTTAGTAATAAATTTTCTTTCAAGGCTATCTCATGTAGGAGAGGAGCCTATCATATATTACTTTTTTCTTGATAAACACTTATTTTTCCTCAATACTCAATCTCCTTGGAATGAAAATTTTATTAATTATTTGGTGACAGGGAAGACACCTCTACATTTCTCTCCTAGAGAGAAAAACCATCTTGTAGAAAAGATTCTACTCTCATGGATATCTGGGTTTTATTCTATACAAGACTTCATAATGTTATGAGATGTTGTCTCGGAGAAGATAAAATTCACAAGACTTTGCATGCTTCTCATCATGAGTCTTGTGGATGACACTTTGCAGCCAAGAGAATAACCATGAAGGTACTTAACATAGGATATTATTGGCCATCTTTGCATAATAATTCAGTTAACTACACCAAGATATGTGATCAATATCAAACAATGAGAAAATGAACTAAGGTATATGAGATACCTCTTCAACCTCAATTGGTTATTTAACCATATGATAAGTGGGGTATTAATTTTATAGGCCCAATACACCCCTCATCAAATAAATAAATATATATATATATATATATATATATATATATATATATATATATATATATATATATATATATATATATATATATATATATATATATATATACCGGTTTGCACTCACTATCTGACTAAGTGGGTAGAAGTTAGAGAAATGAAACACACACACGACAATAAAGTGGCAAAATTCCTTTATGAGGAAATCTTCACTAGGTATGGGGTACCAAGGGAAATTCTCTCATGTTAGGTTTTGTAGTTTACCTCAATTCTTATACAAGCACTCGTGAATGAATATAAGACTAGACGTCAAAAGTATACCCCCTATCATCCTCATGCAAACAATCAAGAAGATGTATCAAATAGGGATATTGAGGCCATATTAATAAAAATAGTGCCACTTAATAAAAAGGAGTAGTCTTCAAGATTACTAGAAGCTATCTGAGCTTACCACACTATAGGGAGAACAACTATAGGATACACACCATTTGAATTGGTTTATGGAACCGAAGTTGTTATGCCTATAGAGTTTGGACAAAAAACATTAAGGAAAACTTTAGATCTTGGCATAAACATATCAAAGTCACAAAAGTAAAGGATATCATATTTGAATAAAATAGATGAACTACATAAAGTTGGATTCAATATAACTAAACTTGTTCAGTCCCAAAGGATCAAATGGCACAATCATAATATTAAATCCAAAAAGAAAAGAAACATAATATTTCTGATGTATTACCTGCATATCCATAAGCCCGAGAAGGAGGACAGGTTCTATGATTATTGGCACCAAGATGAAGTTGGATCCATAGACATGGGGTGCCTCTCAGATTTTGAGTCAGGAAATCTAATCGATGTATGGCTAGAGGAAGGTAAGTATCACAAAATAGGTTGATCAAACCTCCTATTGAGGATAGCTCTAACTTTCAAGACAGGGAATAAAGCAGATAACATATGATTGGACCCATGACACCCTCCCATGAACTAGTCTTTTATTGATTCCAGTTGTTTTCACTAATCTTTTGATTCAAGTATAGTAGGAGCTAGTATCATTGTATTGAAAAAGGGAAAGCAATGGAACAACAATCTCCAAATAAGAACAACATTCAAATCCAAATTTGAAATATTAATATCTACATACAAACTGATAATGAGGGAATAAGGCAAACACAATAATATTTGATTCAATCTATATATCACTTTTGCTAGTAAATTATCTACTAGCCTTCTTATTAGTCTACTTAATGGATGGATTACATATGGCAGCAGAACTAAATTATCTACACCCTTTAGCACTATGTCATGGGCCTCATGAGATTGTAGAGTTTAGGATTCTAGTATGCTTCTTCGATAATTCTCAATAGCTAGGTTGGATATGACATAATATATGTACCAAATACCTTATTTAACAAATGTCTACTTCCTATGCACTATCAACAAATAATCTGATTTACCCATCTAAATAACAGCTTCACTACCCCAAATATTCAATCCTAGCTAAATACTAGATAGAGTTCAAAGGGTTAGTTCATGAGGATAGGTAAATAGATCTTCTCTAGCAATTTTTTTTTAGGATTGGTCAAGACTAGTGTCCAAGGCCTAGAGCATTTTTCCAATGACTGATGTTTTGACACATTATTGACAGCATATTCGTACACTAATGAGGATCATTTATTTGATATTATGGGCACTAAGATAGTTTTGATTATTGATAGACTAATCTAGTTTGGATTAATAGATCATGTAGAAGATGTATCTTCTAGATTGATAAATTAAATAAATATGTTTAGAAGCTTTGTTTATTATCTCTCCAAGACTAGAGTATGGATGACCCTCTGAAATCAAAACTCCTATGAAATAATTGTATATTAGATTCCACAGTGTTGGTTTTAAGATTTATGGATAAAGCATTTAATGTCAAGTTTAGTAGCATATCTCTTAAGCATAAGATTTTGAATTGCAATGTTTGGCAAAGTATGTAAATAGCACTATTTAGATTTGATTTAGGAACTAGGGCTACAAATCTAACCAACTACGCTGAAATAGGTATCACAGGTTGAAGTATAAGTATCTTCCCTCTTCTAGAAAATATTTCCTTTCTAAGTAATTAAACCCTACTAACAGCTCTCCAAAGTTCGGATTAACAAATTACTATTTGGTCATTCTAATAAAGATTGTAGGCAGAACTCTGAATTTTAGGTCCAAGAGTTGATTTTTGGAAGCATCTCACAGATGAGCTATTAGGGGAACCATCCCTAAGATAGATTCAGGCTCCCACATAGGAGTGTCTTCAAAAATGAAGCAAGAGGCAAAAGCTATAATAATAGTATCCAAAAGAAGTCCTACAAGGACCCTGCGAACTCTGCAAATTATACGGCTTTAGAATAATCTATTAATAAGCATGTCTTATTTTTTATGTTGTATTAGATAATGGTGGGTATGCCCACCTAAAAAATTTATGTATCAAACTCTGGACTACAATCCCAGGCAAGGCTAGAGGTTTTCTCAACCCCACTCTTTCCTACTAGTGCCTGCACAAAGCGGGGCATCTTTTTGTAACTCTAATTTAAAGATTAATTAAATATTGGCTTCAACTTTTTACCGATCAAAATATATATATATATATATATATATATATATGTTAAATCCAAAAAAAATTTGAGCAAGTGACTGGGAACTCCCTTTTTATTCTCTCTTTAGAGACCACCAAGCCAAATTTAAAACCCATTGGCTGGGGCCATATGAAATAACTGAAGTTTTTCTAAATGGATTGGTGCAATTGCAAATAATAGAACAAGTAAAATTTTCATTGTTGGGAAATGGGCATCAACTTAGACTCTACAAAAATTCAATGGTTTGTGAAGATTTTTTCCATAGTGTTCATCAAGAGCATTTTCTGATCTTCCTACAGCTTCTCAAGAGGGAGTTGTAGATACTCATGATTAAATTAGCTTAAGTGTGAAGTGAATAGGTTTCATTTATAAGGAAATACTAATTATTAATAAAAACATTTAGCATTTTTTACACTTCCTAGTGGAGGGCCCAATCAAGCGACACACATGGGACTTGATTGAAGCCCACTTTAGTAGGGATCAACATTCTACATTATCTTTATGATGGTGATGCAAGGACTCCCGTAAATCCATGTGGGCCTTTCAGGTCATACAAATTCTAGGTTGGTTGACAAATTTCTCCATCACCTTTTTATGATCAAGAATTTGTACTATATCTTGAGCTCGACTTATCCTTCATACGTATTTGCAATGATCCAAGATCATTTAATGAATGCAATGCAAATTTGGTAAGGTATAAACTAATCATTTATATATCTTTTAATCTTCTATCATATTTTTGTCCATAATTATCATTGCTATATTTTATTAAATATTTTGAAATGTGTATTGCCTTTGTCACACCACATTTCAAACAATCGACCCCAAACGTGTAGACCCATTTTTCACATTAAGTTGGGGGGAGTTTAAATGTTTTGTGATTAAGTATTTATTACTTCTGCGTGATGATTAAATGTCTGAATTAACATGAGTTGAATCTTACTTCCAAGTAACCATATGTCATTAATTGATCATAAAAGCTATGAGTTATTCTCAGTTATAGTGAGCCTTGTGTATCATTTTTTCTATGAGTCTATAAGTATGGTCTCTAAGTTGAAGAAACCCTTGTTAATTGAAGTATTTATACCCTATTTTAAGCTATAGCTTAGGAAATATCGAAGTCAATCTAGTCATTGGAATGGGGGGTGATCCTATTCATAGTGAGTCTACAAATCACATGTTCATTGATAATGAGACAGAGTGCAAGCACAAATTCATCAATGTGGGATGGTTGGAGTATTTTCATAAACTTACAGAGTTTGACATAGATATTGCTCTTCATTTTGCCTTCTCATTGCAAGATGGAGTGGCTACCATGAAGGTATTGAAGGTTGGTGCCACTATGATAGTTATTACATATGTAACAAGGCTATCTAAATAAGGGGGGGAGTATGTAGTGACTCATGATGTAATGTCAACCAAAGCATAATTTACAAGGACATGGGATGATCCTCTTGAGGTTTTAAAGAAAGGATGTAGGAGGATCTCATTGCCCCATAAATGAGTTGTGGATGTAACTCATGTAATTCAATAATTTACCTTTGAAGGGAGGTTATCAAATTTACATGCTCACCACTTCAAATTTCTCAACCACCTTCGTCATGGCTGAATTAACAATGTGCTTGACTATCTGGTGAGTTTCTTAATAAAAATGGTTATGAAAGTCTAAAAGGTAAAGATACCTTAGTTTATCATAATTGTTTAATTGCATTTATTATTAAGAGGATTTTGAAATTTTACTTTCCTGACTATACCTAGAAGGAATTTTTAGAGATTAAAAGGGTTAAACAGATTAATCTAGGCCCTAGGGGTAGGAAATTAAGATTAGGGGGAGAATAAAATAAATAAGGAGGAAGTATAAAATAGGAATTTGAATCCTTATATGAGGAAGAAGATAACAATTATGATCCAAAATATGACACTTTTGAGGAGGAATAATAAATGGTTGCAACTGCATCCCCTGCAATTAAGACTCAAAGTTAGAAATTAATACAAAAAACTCTTATGGAAGCTCTTGTTTGATCATTGATGAAATCTCTTATGGAGGAAGTTGATAAATAGAAGGGGAAATATACATAAAATAGAAAGAGTAAGAGTAAAATAGATGAAAATTTAGACCTAGGTTATGCTAAGAGAAAAGCCAATAAAGAAACCCCTACTCCTTCACTCAAGGATAGTACGAAGCAAAAATCTATTAAGGGAGAAAAACAAAATAAGATTAAAACTTCTAAAGAGAAGGTAAAGAAGGATAAGGGAATTGAGACATGTCTAGCTCAAGTTGTAGAGATTTTTTCTAAGGGTGTGAAAAAATGGAAACCTTCTCATTCTAATGCTCCTACAAATGAAGGTTCACCTTCAATTTCTAAAAAACAAGTCTAATCTCCCAATTTTGTCTTGGGTTTATTAAAACCTACACCAACCTCATTCTTCTCCCTTAACTCAAGAGACTTGGTAACTGAAAACCACAACAGTCAATTCAAAGGGTTACTCAGAGATCTGGTCGACTCCAAACTATTGGAAAGAAGAAAATAAAGAAATATATTGAGCCTGTAATTGATGCTCCCAATGGTGGAGAAGAGAAAGAGAGGAGGGGGATGAAGAATGAATTCCAACACAACTGGATTATGATGAAATAGAGAATGAAATGCCTAGATCAAGAGAGGAAAAGGTTCTAGATAATGTTGAATTTTTTGCTAGATAGGTGTGTGTGGAAAAATGTGGCTAAGCTAAACACACTTCAATGAATCATTGCTTGATCTAATTAAGTAAATAAAAGCATATGAAAGCTACTCTAAAGAAGATCAAATCGACTCATTGCCTCCTAATAGACCTGTGTTTGGATTGCTCTCAGATCATTGCAAACCAGTGATAGACCAAATCTAAATGAAGGATTTTATTATGCATGTTTGCATGAAATGTAGATTTATCCAGTTATCAATTAGTGTTCATCCAATTAATAACAAAATCAAGCGTTCCTATGTGTTTATGATGTAATGATGTAAGAAACTAATCTATCATGTTGTTAATGATTATGAAGCTACCATTAATCCATAGTAAACATGAAATGAGATGTTCTTACTAAATGTATGTAATTAATTAAAACTATCAACTTCAATCCAAATAGCTCAAATGATTAGAAAACAAAACGACAGCATTACTTTAGCAAAAAATGAGATCCTTTGTGATGAGAATGAAGCCTACTTATATAGAATTGAATCAGAAATGAATGGCTAAGATTGATTGAGAATGAATGGTGGAGATTGATTTGAAGATTCAGTCTTAAAGGAAACTTTCTAAATCAATTGGAGAGTTCAGTAGATTGTTTATGGAAACTTCCAAAAGATTGATGAGTCAGCTGGATTGATTTTTCAGCTAACTGCTTTATTTCCAATTATAAGATTGAGTTGATCAAAAGTTTCCAAAAACTAATTTTTATTGATGACATTAAAATGCATTTTTAAGATTTTATAATAAATTTAATGCATTTTCATCAAAAGTGGTGAGATAATTAATTTTAATTCCTTTTATGACTAATTGATAATTATTTTATTTATTTAATCAATATTTAGAATATTCATTAAATAAATAGTGGAGATTTGATTTGATTTATTTATTTAATCAACACTTGAAACATTAATTAAATAAATAGTGAGAATTTGATATAATTGCCAATAATGCTTGAGATTTAGGGATTAATTAATTATTTGTTGATCTAATGCAAAGAGTATTAAATAGGATATTAATCAGATCAAATTGATAGGTTGGGTTGTCTTGGGTTAGGACTTAGGAAAAATTGATCGATATGAAGACTTATTTGAGATTGAGGGCCTATGGTTTTTAGGTTACCCATTTTTAGTGATTACATTTGCCCCTCTTTGAATTGATGTGCGATCAATGTATTGATTCAAAGAACAAATTTGATGACAATAACTAACCAACTTGATGTGAAGCGATGAAGTCGATTAATGTCAGAAAGATTCTTAAACCATTGGTTTGGTTCAAATGATGAATTAGTTTGATGTGAAGTGATGAAATTGATTATCATTAAGAGATCGATAGCACCATTGACTTGATTTGATGCGATAAAGCCAGATGGAATTTGACAAGAATGATATCACTTTGTTGTGAAGCGATGAAACTAATGTTCCCCTAGAGATTTGATGACGAGAAATCTCAACTTGATGTGATGCAATGAAGTTGAGATGCCCCTAGCATTTTGTTCTGTTTGCTTTGATTATGAATTCTGAATGTTTTGATGATGTGATCATTGAAAGTGTTGATATTATGGTCATGCCCCCTCAGGAGCGAAATCGAAAGATGGCAAGGTGCCCTAGATGTAAGAAGAAAAGATTGATCTGATAGAGCGAGATTGAGGCCACTTTCTACACTGAGTGGAAGGTCAGTTGACCAAGGTTGACCAAAATTTGGGTATGGGTTGACCAAGATTCTGGAATGGTGATGACATGAATAGAAAGAAATGGGATTGATTGGAAGAAGAGAGAATTGGTTAGACAAGTGGTCAACTGTAAATAAGGCCTGAAAGTCAAACAATGATTTTGATGAAGTAAATGATGTTGGATTTTGATTTCAATCCCAGAAATGGAATCAGAGCAGGCTAATTAGGTAAGGGTGCAAATTTCAAGTCAATCAGAGCAAGTTGAAAAATAGATCAAAAACCTATATAAAGGCAAAATATGTCATTTTCAATTCATTTGGACTTCTTTGATTGTGGAAATTCAAAAACCCTCTTATAGTGACAATGGCAATTCTTATGGAAACTCACTGATTCGAGCAACAGCGGGTGCACAACTAGCCACACTACAGTCCAGCGGTAAGTCTTCAAAAATTGATCCATGTTTTTACTACTTTCATCATTTTAAAGCATGTTTTTGTGTTTTAAAATCTTGTGGCCATGTTTTCTCATACGAACCTATGAGAAGACTTGTACGAGTAAACTCAGGTTGAGTTCGACTCATATTGGCCGCCCAGAATGCTCATACGGGATCCCCCCTTGACTCGTACAAGTATTCTCCATTTAGCCCTTTTGCTCGTGCCCTTCTTTGTGTTTGCTCGTATGACCGAGTTTACTTGTACAAGAGCTAAATTGACCCGTACGAGAAAACTCCATTGTTCTTGTTTTCTCGTACAAATAACATCGAGCATTTTTTAGAGCGTAGATGCCAAATTTTAGAGTTTTTGACTTTTGATATGTGACCTAGGGTATTTGCTTAATTTTGTGAATACGTCTTATTGCCTCGATACTAATGATTGTTTGGTTTATTTGTGCAAGAGGTGCTCCCAGATATACAGTTCATGATTGCCTATTCATCAACATCAAGATTATTGCCACACTTGTCAAAGGATGAGCGCGGTATATTGGCGGAGTGTGGGTTCAGATGGCTAGGAGGGATTCCAAATATCCGTGTTAATCACAGATTATTGATTGCCTTGGTGGAGTGATTCCACAATGAGCATAATACATTTTACTTACCCACAAGTGAGATTATCATGACCCTAGAGGATGTTTATCGTATCCTTCATGTTCCATTTGGGGGTCCTTTAGTAGAGTATGAGTCATCCTGTATGCTTGGGGTATTAGTTGTCCATAGGATTTTCTAGGATGATGACATCCTAGAGAGGTGGATTGGGTGGGACACTATGATGTCGAGGTATAGCCAAGTATCTCCTTTAGCATGCATGATGGTTGGGTATATAGGGTGCTTCCTAATGCCAGATAGGGGTCAGCAAGGATTTCAGAGTGGTTGGGGTCCCTTATTAGAGAGTTTACTGGGTAGCCTAGTAAAGATGGGATGGGGGTCGTGTATTTTAGCACACATGTATCATGAGCTCCATAAGATAGTGTATAGGGGAGCAAGGATGTTAGTTGTAGGGATTTTGATACTTCAAATTTGGGCTTGGGACCACCTACCCATATGTCGTCCTATATGTGATGTTGTGAGGACAGCATGGAAGCCATATATATAGATATACATGTTATGTGGTACAACCCCACTTGGGGAAGACTGCCTATTGGAGGTGACAGATTGATGACATGATAGTTGTCACATGGCGACCTTATCTGGGGACAGAGCCATGGGGGGATTGGCAAGCACAACATAGGGGGATGTTCATGACACAACCACTCATAGGGAGGACTTATGCTATATTAGAGTGGTTTGTTGTATCCTAGGTATTGCGGTAGTATGGTCACCAACAGGTAATGTCAGAGGAGTTCACGGTGTATGCTCAGTTTTCAGATGAGACTAGATTGGGATGGGGGTCGAGACTAGTACTGGCCACCTCATTATAGGATTTGGCATTGGTTAGGTGAGCCAGGTGGGATTATCTAGAGGTAGTGGTAGATGCAGTTATGGCGACAGATTACAAGGAGCACTTTGTTAGGCACCCTTTCCCACAGTTTATAGATCCAGGAGCTCCATCCCCACGCATTAATGATGAGGGAGATATACTACCAACTCCACCACCCCAGATCCAGAGAGATATAGGGCCGAGACCATTAGGTGGAGATCAAGGGGTGAGTTCTAGAAGGGCGACGCCACAACAACATAGGAGGGAGGGTGAGGGTGTAGGTCATATTAGGAGACCAGAGATGTAGGGTGATCTGGGGTAGAGAGATCTACTCGAAGAAGGAGGAGAACAACATGTGAGATAGAGAGCTGTTGAGGACATGGGTGGTGAGGAGATGGCTAGGGGTGGTGATGAGGAGATATCATGACATCAAACACTATAAGAGGTGATTTGGTC
The DNA here is from genome assembly GCA_027943335.1 of Chamaecyparis obtusa. Lineage (NCBI taxonomy): Eukaryota > Viridiplantae > Streptophyta > Pinopsida > Cupressales > Cupressaceae > Chamaecyparis > Chamaecyparis obtusa. The sequence continues at coordinate 17,172 of BSBK01003552.1, forward strand.
TCTTCGAGAGAAGGTACAGGGATTACAGATGGAGATTGTTGTATCTCATACTAGGTTATTAGAGTGAGACAGGCGAATAGCAGAGCTCATAGCATAGCGAGATCAGAGGATCACTGCACTCACAGTAGATTGAGATCATCATCAGTGGATAGAAACTCATTAAATGAGTCATGCATCATATTATGTGGCTACTTATACTACAATTATACTGGTTGTCCAACATGTCATGCCATTTTCACAATTTATGGCTAGATCATAGGGTGCACATATGCCACATGCGGATGAGGTCATACCTCCTCCACCACCACCTCCACCAGCTCCAGATGCTAAGTGGAGAGCTAGTCTTATGATTTTGGATATGTCATTTTTGTACCTCTATTGTATATGATAACTTGCTCCGATGACTTGTGATATAAACTTTGTAGCACATTGATTATTCTTGATGATATATATATATATATATATATATATATATATATATATATATATATATATATATATATATATATATATATATATATATATATATATATATATATATATATATATATATATATATATATGATTTGATGTCATTGTACCTATGTATCATTTATTATTGATGAGATGCATTTATTTCCCTTTGAAATTTTTATGAATGCAAAATGTAGATGTATGTATGATGCAAATGTTTATTTATTCATGAATGTTATGGATAGATTATATGAGTATGGAATGGCTATGTAATTTTATTTGTGTTTTGATATACAGTGAATTTTTTTTATGTATGTAATAAATATGTGATGCAATTAAGAATGATGATTATATGGATATGCAAATGGATATATGCTTTTATATGTGTGAAGAGTTTTCTGACATCTCTTTTAGAAATGAATGGTTTGTTTGGTATACAGGTACTCGATCATATCTCTAATGATACAGTGGACCGCTTGAGAAGAAAATTATAAGCTCGATAGCAGGCTTCACATTCCACGGGGAAAAGAATATTGAGGAAATAGTAATGCTACAAAACTACCATGAAATGCATCCTAGAACATTGTCACTAGTCTACTTTTGAAATTTTCCATCATATAGCATTTTATGGGACATCGTAGCTGATACAACTTTCACTGGTGCTATTGTGACCATGAAAATATGAATATGGCATTTATTAGAGAAATGTGGGAAACTAACACAAGCATCAGGGCATAGAAGCCAAGATGACCTGAGCATCATTTCCAATTGATATTGCAAGTAACCATAAGCATCAAGGCACAAAAGTCTAGGATGACCTGAATGGTTCTTGCATAAACAAACAAAATAATAGACAAGGAGATAGTTTCAAACTCACCTTAGTATTTAGATAAAGAAGGTTGAGGTATGTGTGGCATTCCAATCGAGATGGAGGCACTTATCACAGACACCTAATTTATTAAATAGTTCAGGATCATTGAAACCACACTGACAAGAAGAAGACAAAGAAAAGTGATTATGCCCCTGTCACTTGTTTCTCTAGTCATTATTTTAGACATCGTTGAGTTACATATGAAAGGGATAATCTAGAAATTGAATAATAACAAACAACATACCAAGAAAATTCACAAGTTTCATCGCACTTTAGTCTGGTAGACATCATTAAGTCATAATAGAAACGTGATCATGTACAATTCAGAGGGATATTCATTTGTTTGTTTTACATTTTTGGTTTTGTGTTCTAGCTTGTGGAAGTGTGTAGTATTAAGAAACATTATTGATCATCCAAGTTTGTCATTTGTTTGAGTTGATCGTGGAGCATGTTTGATTAGTGTTAAGAAACATTGTTTAGCGATGTCACCATGATGTGGAGTGTTGAGAAACACCAGTGTATGTATGTCAGTGATTAACCTATTAGTGGTTGTTGGGAAACTGACTCTAATTCATTTGAGAGAATGAGTTGATAGAAATTCAAGAGAAGGTATTGCCCCCTAGTTGTACTTGAATGTCCTAGGACCTATATTCAAAATGATTCCAATCCATGGTGGTATAGTGCAAGACAAGTGACGTATCACGAAAGTGACTAAAGGTTATGCACCAAGTGAAGGTAGTGAAAGACGTCAAGACGCATTTTTATAGATAGAGCATTGAATCACAAGAGGTGCCTATTTACCAAGTTTTCACCATCTTGGCAGATATTCTCTCTCTTTTCTTTTTTTCTTTTTTCTTTTTTTTTGTATTGATGCACCAAAGCACCTGTTTGCCAGGTTTTCACTGAGATGATCATTTTCTAATTTTTAGGTTTTCTTCAGGACATTTTCTGTATGTACATGCTGTTGGATGCATAGAATACTTAGGCATAGAACTTTTTGAGATGGACCGTGTTGATAGGCTCCCAAAGTTGTTCTCCTTCGAGTGTAGAAAGTCGATAAGTGCTAGAACTGAATGCTGTAGTGATAATGTAAGGTCCCAACCAGTTAGGTTTGAATTTTCCCTATTGTTCCCTGTGTGACTAATTGTAGGGATTTTCTCTCAACACGAGATCACCCACTTGAAGTTCTCATGGTTTTACCTTTTTGTTGTAACCTCTTGACATTCTCTTTTGATAAGCTCTAAGATTATCAAATGCCACTTGTCGACATTCATCAAGGAGTTCTAGTTCTTGCATTCTAGATATTCTATAATCTTCATCAGGTATGAGTCGGTGCAAAGAAACTCTCAAAGATGGAAGTTCTACTTCTATGGGTAAAACTGCTTCGATGCCATAAACTAGAGCAAAGGGTGTGGCCCCAGTAGGTGTTCTGATACTAGTACGATAAGCCCATAGTGCTGGATTAAGATGTAGGTGCCAATCTCTTCCCTACTTACTGACAGTATGATGCAAGATCTTAAGCAGATTTTTATTGGAGGCTTCAGCCTGGCCATTGCCTTAGGGGTAGTAAATTGAAGAACAATGTTGTGTAATCTTGAATTTTGTGCAGAGTTCTGATATATCACTATTCTTGAATTATCCTCCATTATCAATGATAACGGAGGATGGAATACCATATCGACAAATGATGTAATTCAAAATGAATAGAGCCACCTGCTTGCCTATTGTTGTAGTGAGTGGGATTGCTTCAACCCACTTGGTGAAATATTATGTGGTTGTTATAATGAATTTGTGTCTATTTGAGGAGGATGGGTAAATCTATCTAATGAGATCAAACACCCATTGTTGGAAAGGCTAGTGTGTGACAAAGGGAATGAGCTCCTTTATGAGGGCGTGAATAAGATTGCCATGTATCTAGCACTTTTTGCAAGTTCTTGCATACCTAGTTGCCTCTTTTTCCATATCTGGCCAATAGAATCCAGCTCTCAAGAGTTTACGAGCCAAGGTCAAACCATTAGAATGAGATCCACATATGCTAGCATAGATGTCAGCTAACACACGTCTTGACTCCTTTTTCTAAACACCTAAGTAAAGTTTCATCTAGACCTCTCCTATACAGATCATTTGCAATAATGACATACCATGAGGAATTCTGGATAAGGTGTTTGCATTCATTTTTGGTGAGGTTATCAAGGATAACTTGGTCTCAGAGATAGGAATAGATATGATTGTAATGGGAAGAGGTTGGGCTAATAATGGTGTAGATCATTTGGGATTCTAGGGAGTCATAGGTTGGGTGATGAAGTTCTTCCAACAAGAAATCATAGTGATAATCATCTTCCTATTGAGGTAAGGAGCCCAATGTAGCACTAGTGTCAGCAACTTTATTCTTTGTTCTCAAAATCTATTGGAAAGTGATGAAGGTGAAATATTTCTTGAAGTCATCAACCATGCACTTATAGGGTATGAGTTTTTCATCCCGTGTTTGGTAAAAATCATTAATCTGGTTAATCACAAGCTGAGAATCACCATGAACATGTAATTCAGAAATATTCCACTCTTGAGCCAATTTCATACCATTTACTAAGGCCTCGTATTCAATAATATTATTTGTATAGGTGAAATAGAGCTTTTATACCTTAGGAATAGAGTAACTTTGAGGAGTAATGAACAACACTTCTGCGCTAGAGCCTTGCTGAGTAAAGGATCCATCGAAGAATATTTTCTAGGAATGATGAGTAATATACATGATAGGTCCATTTGGAAATTCCACATTGATAGGTTGTTCCCCTTGCAATAGTGCATCTGCCAACTTATATGTGATCATATGTACCTTAATGGCTTTTCATTCAACATACTCAATGTCAAACTCACTCAGAATCATGACCCACTTAGCCAACCGACTAGTCAAAGTTGCTTTGCTCAGTAAATATTTGAGTGGATCAATTTTTGCCACTAGTTGTACTAGATGTGATAACATATAATGCCTGAGTTTTTGGGATGCAAATACAACTGCTAGGGAAGCTTTCTTAATCACAAAATAGTTCATTTCATAGGAGACCAAAGTGCGGTTGATGTAGTAGATGGCTCGCTCCTTATGTTCATCTTGCTGAGAAAGTAATGCCCCTGGTGATGTATTAGTAGCATAAATATATAAGATGAGTGGCTTACCCTGGATTGGAGACATCATCACTGGAGGGTTTTCCAAATATTTCTTGATCTATTCAAATTATTGGGCACAAGCTTCATCCCATTGGTATGGTACGCCTTTGCGGAGTGGCTTATTAAATGGTTGTGCCTTATCTGCTAGCTGGGAGATGAATTGCCTGATTGATTGAATCCTTCCTTGTAAGGTCCTCATTTGACTAATATTCTTAAGTGGTGGCATTTCCATAATAGCTTGTACATTAGCCATATCCACCTTAATTCCTTTAGCTGAAACAATATATCCAAGGATTTTTCCAGAAGTCACTCCAAACATGCACTTTTTAGGATTCAATCTAAGCTTGAATTCTTCCATCCTATCTAGGATTTGTCCTAGATCATGTAGATGTGTAGACCTCTTTTTAGTTTTAACAATAGTGTCATCTACATAATCTTCCATGTTCTTTTGGATCATATCATAGAAGATGGTAGTTACTTCTCTTTGATAGGTTGCTCCAGCATTCTTCAAACCGAAAGGCATGACATTCCAACAAAATGTTCCCCAGGCATAGCTAAATGCTATATTTTTTTGGTCTTTTGGTGTGATTTTGATATGATTGTGTCTGGAGAAACCATCCATTAAAGAGTACATCTCATATCTGGTTATCATGTCTACAATCATTTTAATATTAGGCAAAGGAAAGTCATCCTCAGGACAGGCTCGATTGAGATCTTTGAAGTCAATGCAGACCCTGATGGATTATTAATCACAATCGCACATCTATATAGCGGTTAGGATGGAGACCTGGCTTTGGCATGTTATCGCTTAAGGTCATCCCTTGGGGTGTTCAAGGTGAACACCTTGGTCCAAGGCAGGCCTCTATAAAATAACTATATTGATTTATCTTCACCCAAGATCTGCGAAGGTGAGGGGAGAGGATACGTCTATACAATCCTTTGGGATTTACACATGATAAGACACATCAAGCAAAAAAAGACAAGAAGCAAGTTCATTTCCCCAAGTCCCTATGTAAGCATCTCTCAAATGATTCTAGGTTTCTGATTGCCTTAAAAAGGCAAGAGCATACTCCCCTATCACTTTTAACAAGATACCACAAGTGAACCTGTATTTAAGATGCCTAATAAAAGCTCTAAATTAGACACAACATTTTTAATTTTTGCTTCAAGGCAACCTGCATCAAACCATCAATAGTCTTATTTGCTTTACTCTTTGTCATGTGTCCTGCAAGAAAAAGGTTTTTAATTGATGTCTTTACTCAAGTGTCCAGCAAACTAGTTAATTCTGTCAGAAAAACATAGAACAATACAATACCAAGTGCCAACCCAAAATGTTCACTACAAAAAAAAATCACAGAGAGACCATAAGAATCCCTTAATCTTTGTCAAAATAGTGGATTAGACTCATATGAGTATCCCTAGCTTTTGGTACGGGTTAGGATCCTGATTCGTACTAGTCTATATGAACGCTCATACAAGCAAAGAGACCAGTTTTTACCAAAACAGAGGAAAAATTGTGCAATACAATGGAGATTTCTTAACGAGAATGTACTGGTCTCCATACAAGAATACTTGGTGTCTGATACGAGTCTTGATATAGGCTCGTACTATCCTGTGTAAATGCTCGTAAGAGAAAACAGGGTCAGAGTATGAAAAACTGAGTCTCAAAATTTGTGAACTGCAAAAATGATCAGGTGGAGACAGAGAATGAAAATCTTAGCCCCACGGTGGGCACTAGAAATGTGTGTGGGAAAATGTAACTAAGCTAAACACACTTCAATGAATCATTTCTTGATCTAATTAAGTAAATGAAAGCAAATGAAAGCTACTCTAAAGAAGATCAAATCAACTCATTGCCTCATAATAGACCCATGTTTGGATTGCTCTCAGATCATTGAAAACCAATGACATAGACCAAATCTAAATGAAGGATTTTATTATGCATGTTTGCATGAAATACAGATTTATCCAGTTATCAATTAGTGTTCATCCAATTAATAACAAAATCAAATGTTCCTATGTGTTTATGATGTAATGATGTAAGAAACTAAGCTATCATGTTGCTAATGATTATGAAGCTACCATTAATCCATATTAAACATGAAATGAGATGTTCTTATTAAATGTATGCAATTAACTAAAATAATCAACTTCAATAAAAATAGCTCAAATGATTAGAAAACAAAATGACAGCATTACTTTAGCAAAAACTGAGATCTTTTGTGATGAGAATGAAGCCTGCTTATATAGAATTGAATCAGAAATGAACGGCTAAGATTGATTGAGAATGAGTGGTGGAGATTGATTCAAAGGTTCAGTCTTGATAGAAACTTTCTAAATCAACTGGAGGGTTCAGTAGATTGTTTATGGAAACTTCCAAAAGATTGATGAGTCAACTGGATTGATTTTTTAGTTAACTGCTTTGTTTCCAATTATAAGATTGAGTTGATCAAAAGTTTCCAAAAACTGATTTTTATTGATGACATTAAAATGCATTTTTAAGATTTTATAATAAATTTAATGCATTTTCATCAAAAGTGGTGAGATAATTAATTTTAATTCCTTTTATGACTAATTGATAATTATTTTATTTATTTAATCAATATTTAGAATATTCATTAAATAAATAGTGATAATTTGATATAATTGCCAATAATGCTTGAGATTTAGGGATTAATTAATTATTTGTTGATCTAGTGCAGAGAGTATTAAATAGGATATTAATCAGATCAAATTGATAAATTAGGTTGTCTTGGGTTAGGACTTAGGAAAATTTGATCGACATGAAGACTTATTTGAGATTGAGGGCCTATGGTTTTTAGGTGACCATTTTTTAGTGATTACAATAGGAAGCACAAGAGATGACAAGCGAGGAAGATATGTAAAGACTCCTAGATTAGTATAATGAGAAAGAGAGAAATCTTGACTGACTAGCTGAGTTAGCCTCTCAAGAGAATTGAGGTGTTATTGATAAAATTACTAAAGCAGTTCCTGATGCATGTAAATCTTTGAAACCTCCTCCTATATCATGTCCTTTAATGACACTTAAGTTATGGAATAAATTCAACAATTCAAATAGCAAAAACTTGAAAGGGATGGAGAAACATAAAATATGAAGCTTCACTTTGATAAATAAATTGAAAATAAAGAGGTAGAAATAAAAAAGACTGAAGATGAAGCTATAATTACAAGGTAACGTTGTGCCACAAATTGTTAGTTCTAGACCTCCTTCCATAGTCTATACTTTTTATCTAAGAGAAAGGTTCCTAAGTTTTTAGTTCATGCAAATATATTGTGATCTACCTTCTTCTATGGTTACTCCTAAGGAATATTTTTTCGTATTGCAAAATTATCCAATTGAATTACAAAATATGATGTGTGAGTTTTATCTACATAATCTAACTATCCCTTACAATCCAGATTGGAACCCCTTGTTATATGTTGGTGATCTACAAGTAAGGGTATTATGCTCTTATATGTTCAATGATAAAAATAGGGGGAATCAAATTGAGAGGTATAAAGAAATAGAAAAATCTAGAACATTAAGGCTTAGAGCAAAATCCAATAATCTAGATGCTATTCTTAATAATTGGTTGGTCTTAATGAATAAACCAAAACTACAAAGGAAACTATTGCAAAACAAGAGATAGCTATGAAATGTTTACATAGATGATCAAGTATGATAGAAGGAATACACTCACACATATAGCCAATAGGTGGCATGAATTATATGTTGATTTGAAATGCAAGGAACCTTGCTCCCTTTTCAATTACCATGTAACTATTCATAGGATCAAAATTTATATGCAATTGGTAGAAAGGTAGGAACTCACCTAGTTACCCCTAATTTTCAACATCCTTTGCTGCTTTGGAGAATTCAATATTATCATGGAATAGAGTATTCATAAGAACAAGAGGAAGCCAGGTGGAGGCAAATTGGAAGGTTCAATGGATTCTACTAGAATTCCATAGCTACTAATTCATGCATGACTACACCTATAGACTTTAGGTCTTTGGCTATGTTTAAGAACTCTTTTGTAGTACCTTATTTGGGACAAGGTGGATAGTAGTTGGGGGGAATGATGAGTGTGTGTGTGTGTGTGTGTGTGTGTGTGTGTGTGTGTGTATGTATGGTTCTATGGCAATTTATAGGTTAAATATGATGGAAAATATATTAAATGTTATATGAATGGTTGGTTGCTTCCCAATCAAATTTTGCAACATATAAGGGAATAAACAGTCATAATTCATGTGGCCATGAACTATGTGACTTCCTGTAGTCGAGGACTAGATGAGTGTTGAAATAGTCCTTAGAATTAAAAGCATCTTTGTAAACTTGTTCATGGAAGGGAAATCTTGAAGACTTGTTCCAATTCTATTAGTAGGGAGATAATGACTAGTTGCTTTCAAATAACCAATGTAAATTTAGTTAAAGTATTCATAATTGATCTAGAGTTATAGTGATATTAGGACTCTCTTTCTTAGGTGTGTGTTGTCTTCATGAGTAGTAAATGCTTTCCTATATTGATGGATTTTGCATGCATTAATGGTTGACTCCTTCAACCATTAATAGCTTATATATTGAAATCTTTGTATGGATGTGACAATGTTATTATTCTATTGGACAATATACTACTACTATAGTCTGTGATATTGTATTATCTTAAAATGAGTTAATGGAATATGAATAGAATGAGAATTAACCAGTTTATCCTCTTCTATTAAGTATCATTAGGATTATCTCAATGGTCCCACTTGAGATATATATCCATCTTATTTATTTTCATGCATTTTAGTGTAGTTGCGTAATAGTTTCCTTTAATATAATCTACTAAAAGTTGTCATTTAAGTTACACAACTTAGTTACTTTAGCTTGAATAGCATCCACAAATTAATTGTTATTGTTACTTGGGTTATATTTAGTTAAATGTTTGTAGTGTTTAAATTCATTTTTTGTTATGTAGTGGACAAAATATTCTAGAATTGCATTATGTTTGAGTAGGTTAAGTAAATCTGTAGAATTTAATAGATAGTTTATTTGTTGCATTTCTTTCAATTGTTAAAGAGAAGTCTAGATAGGATGATGATGCATAAATCATGCCAACCCATTTCAGGTATACGATTCTAGTTTGACAAGATAAAATGTGAACCATTACTAGGAAAGGTTACTCCATTATAGCATTTACTTACATATTTTAGGCTCATAATCTATCTAATTGAGAATGGTTAATGATACTCTAAAAAGTATATCTTCCTTCATTCCTTTCCAAAAAAACCTCTCTCAAACATACCTATATTTTTAATAAAATCCTTGGTGACCAACGAAGGGTGTATCATGGAAAACTCTTAGTATCTTTTCCTTTACTTAGGAATCATATACTAGGAAGATGAACCCCTCAATAATAGTATACCTATCATCTTCCACTCTTTCTTATAAAATGTTAGAAGCAAAATAATTCTTAGCATACTTAGAGATTGTGGAAATTCTCTAATCAACAGTAATGGTGTGAAGAGATAACAAAGTAGGCTTTCTTGATTTAGCATCAACAACTACATTCTTCTTCCCTTTAACACACTTAATCTCAAATTCATATGCTTGCAACTTACTTTCCTCTTTCTATTGATGTTCATTTAAAAATCCTTTTGGTTTGAGAAGTATTTTAAGACTATTATCATCAATCTTAACCTTGAATTTTCTACATACAATATATTGCCTAATTTATTCAAGTGCATGCATAAATGACAAGATTTCCTTGTCATCTATGTAGTACCCTTTTTCTAACTTGCTTAGTTTCCTACTCTTAAAAGTTATTGGGTACATCTCTTTTTAATTAAAATAGCTCCAATACCTTCCCCATAAGCATCAAAGTCAACAACAAATAGAGGAGAAAAATTAGGAATCACAAGCATGATACAAGAACTTATTACCTTCTCAATCTTATCAAATGTTCTATGAGCCTCTTCATTTAATAAAAAAACATATTTCTTAGTTAAATTAATCAAAGGGGTATCAAGTTGAGATAAACCTTTGAAAAATATTATATAGTAACTACACAACCCAAATAATCATCTTAACTGAGTAAGACTGGTGTGGAGGCCAATCTAGGATTGCCCAAATCTTTTGTTGATCAGTCTACACTCCTTTAGAAATTCTAGCATGTCCCAAATATAAGATTTTAGTCAATCCAAAATCACACTTTGATAACTTACCATAAAAGGATTGTTGCCCTAAGATTCCCAAAATTGTATCTAAGTGTTCTATGTGGTCTTTCCAAGTTTTGAGAAAAGTAATATATCAATAAATAATAGTAGAACAAATTTTCTAAGTTGTCTCTTCAATACCTTATGAAAATTTGTTGATGCATTTGTGAGGTAAAAATACATGAAAAGGAATTTAAAATTTCAATAGTTGCATTGGAAAGTAATCTTCTTCACATCCTATTTCCCCATGTAGATCTAGTAGTACCTTGACCTTAAAAAAATCTTTAAAAAATATATTGTTCAATGTAACTCATCAATGAGTTCATCTATCCTCAGGATAGGGTACATATTATTAATGATATTCCTGTTTAATTATCTATAATAGTGCACATCCTCATTGTATCATCATTTTTTATTACCAAAACCAACAATGAAGCAAATGGATTGGATCTTGGCCTTAATTGGATTCTGAGTTAGGCCCCATTTTGGTGATTTTTGGATTTCATGTTTGTTATGCTTGATTCGTCTACCTATCACCCCTTAATCTAGCATCTATCCTATCTTCCCAACTCCCCATTTGAATTTTGGTGCTTTTTCTTTAGTACATAGTTCTTTGGAATTTATATTCATGGGAACAAAATGTACAAGGAATTATTTTCCACTAGGTTTGAGCACAAATTTGAATTGGGACCCCATTGGGTGTTTTAGTGGAAAATTAGATCTTGTGGTCATTCTAGCTTAATTTTGAAGCCTCAAAATGTGTGAGAGGTATATAAACACCCTATCTCTCCTCATTTTTTTTAATCCACAATCCATTATCAATAAGGAATTCATGATCAAGAAATGAAGTTCGTGATTTGAAGAAAAGCATCCAAGATCTAGCATCTCTCCAAGAATCCAAGGCATTTTGAAGGAAATCTTCTCCACCATAGCAAGCTTCTCTCCCATGATGACCAAGTAGAGGAGTTCTAAAGCAAGCAAGAAGATATTTTTTCCATCCACGTGCATTCTTCCTTCATTGAAAGTGTTTAATTAAGCATAACAACATTGAAATCTAAGAGTGGCATTCATAGATCCATGCATTTGTGAAATAATCATTGATTCATTTCTACATTCCAAGGCCAACAACTACAATTCAAGAAACATTCAAGCATCTTCATAAATATGTGTGATCTCAATATTTACAAGGTAGACCTAATATTTACCTTTATAATTAATTTAATTTATGCTATTTAAATTTATTTTTAAGGTTGTTTCCTAAATAGGGGTTTGACCAAGGCAAACCCCTTCCCATAACCTCTTCCCCAATTTTCTATGTGTAGGAATAGGTGGTGCAGCAATCAGGACTTAATCTAGAAAGTTCAAGACTTGTGGAATTGATTGTCAAAGTTTTAGGTAAAACCCCTTGGTACAAAATGCCCTAGGCTTTTTGTTCTGGGGACTAGAAAATCACCTTCAAATTTAGATCATAGGTCAATAAAGTTTCTAGATTCCCATTTCAGGTCAATACAACTTCCTACCTATTTTCTATCAATACATCTTTCCTAAAATTGCCTATATGTGCTTATTTATTCTTCTATCTTACATCTCTATGTCATTTTATCCATTTCATCCTTAATCATAATCAACAAAAGGAATGAGATCCATTTTCCCACATAGGGTTTGAAACTAGTTGTGAGCCTAGTGGGGCATCTTCCTTCCAAATTGTACATTAAGAAAAGGTGGACAATCTCTTACACTCTCCTAACCACATTTTCCTTATGTACATTTTTTGTGAACCTGACACATGACATTTTCATCCTAATTTTGGTATTGGGTCCCCTTTATTTGCATTGGATCCTCACTTTTTATTTCATAGTTACATGTATTATTTATTAGATTTAATGTGCAATTCATTTTATGTTGCATAAATTTAATGAGTGTTTTCATATCTCTTTCAAATTTCTTAATTCCAATTGTTAGATCTATATTTTCTTTCTTTTCTTGTGCATGAGTATTATAATATTGAGTCCTACCTATAGCATTCAGGTTAGGAGAAGTCGTAGACTTATGGTTTCCTTTGATCCCAAGTCCTCTTTATTTCCTAGGAATCTTGATGAGGCACACATCGCTACTAGTGTCATTCCTACAATGGTTGAGAATCCTTCGTCCCACTCTTCTTGTGATGAAGATGAGTCTCTACGAGTTCCTTTGACCCTAGTGCAAAAGATTTCCCATGACTTTGAAAAAATGAGCAATGGTTAAGTCAAGATAATTCTAATACATAAGTTATTTCCTTAGTAGAGGGTTTAAGGAAGTTGATTCACAATGATGAACATGGCATAAAATAATTACAAATGTTTTCTCATCTTATTGATAGTGATGTTAAACCTCTTAAGTATTGTGCTAGGATCTGGGTTTAACTCAACCTCCCCTAGTGCTGAGACCTCCCTTCATATTCCTACTTCATTACCTAGTATTTCTACTTATGCTCCACCTCTCATGACTACATCCATTTCAAATATCTATCTTGTACATGTTAGTCTTAGAAGAATTTTTAATCCTATTATTCCTTCTCCTTTAAGTGTTACATGGGTATCTAAACCTTTATCCATGCCTACCTATGACAATATTCTATTTTCATATTCTAATGTTCCTTCCTTTTACCATAATGGTCCAAACCTTTTACACATGTCTCATACCAACCTTTCTACCAAATCCACTATCAATAGTCTTGCTCAATTAATTTCATCATTGCAACAACAAATTCCCTCTATGAATCAATCCAAATTCAATATTCCCACATCTGACATTTCTTTCCATTTGTCCCTAAACATTATTTGTGTTATCATCCCTTAATACATGGAAATACATCACTTGGAGACTTGTAATGCTAAAGGAGATACCTTGGTGCATGTTAAGAAATTTCAAACATTGTATAGTGACTTTTCCCATGACTATAGGTTCAAGACTAAAGTGTTTACTAGAACCTTTTGAGATAATACCTTGCAACACTATTGTTCTTTACCCCCTTATTAAATTGATTATTTCCAAAAACTTACTAATGCTTTCATTCAATATTTTCAAAATAATATTGGTCTTAAGATTTATTTGACTGGTTTAATGCATTGTAAATAAGGTGTTAAAGAAAAAGTGACTGATTACATTTGTAGATTTAAGCATTTGCATGCTCGTATTTCTTATTGTGTGTTTGATGTTGATATTCAATGTATTTTCATTGTGGATTCGTAAAAGACATTATATATAAGATATTGCTTTTGGAATTCTCTTCTTTACTCCATTGTGTGCAATGCTTCATAATCATCATCTTCACTAATGGCTCTAGTTGATAAGAGTTATGTTGCATCCCAACCTTTTTATAAATTTCAGAAACCAAAAGGTTTCGTCAAGATCAACAATTAATCAAACAACATTGATGCATAAGTGGTAGCAGTATCCAAAGGTGTGGCTACTTTGTCATCTTATTTTAGACCTTCTCATAATTTTACACCTCTTTTTGAATCTTTGCTTAATGTGATATGGAAGTTTATTAATGCTAATGTACACTTCCTCCCGTTAAGCCAATTGATTCTTCCAAACAATCCAATGAGAACTTTTATCCCAAAGCCTTTGTCCAATACCATCATCAACCCAAACATGATACTAAGAAGTGTTTCTATTTGAAATATATTGTTCAAGACCTTATTTATTCTCATGCTACATTTTTTGGGGGTGTTAACAATAAAGGAAAAAATATGTTCCCTTCCCAACCAAAACTTAAAAATTTATACCAACAAACTACATTCCCATTCAACTAATACCATTGAGTTTATACCCATGTTATTGACTCTCATACCATTATGAGTTATGACACTGAGTGTACCAAAGCTAACAATTTTGTCAACCTTGTTGATCAATCTAAACCTAAACTTGAACTTGGTCTTTGTGTTAAATTTAATCCTAGTGAGACTATTAGGACACCTAATAGCCCTCTTTACATAGTTGCAAAAACTAATAGTCTTCCCTCTCATGGAGTTCTTATAGATCCTACTTGCACGATGAATATTATAACTAAAGAACAACTTTACATTAGACAAATTCAACAATATTTCTATTATAAATATGATGTGATGATAAAAACATTCAATGGTTTCACTTATCCTACCCATGGTTCCATTACTCTTCCTAGAGAAGTTGGTAAGAAAACCTTAGATGTCATCTTTTTTGTCATCCCAACTTTTGATTAGTTTCAAGTTAGAATTGGCCTTCCTTGGCTCACCTCCATGAAAGTTGTAGTCTCTCTTATCCTTAATTATTTTAAATTTCCCCACAATAGAGAAAACATGAAAATTAACCATGGTCTCTATCACCCTTTAGCTACTTGAGGGAACTTTGACCTTGACTAATTTTGGCCTTCCATGTCCCAACTATTCCAACCTCGCAAAGATAACTATTTCTTATCGTATAAAAAAAAATTAAAAATATGTGTGAACTTAGCAATTCTTCTCTTATAGTTCCATCTCCTTTCCATGGACTTGGTCTTCTTCCTGCACCTTCCACACCTCTTAATTATGCTTCAGTTCCACCTCCTATATCCTATAAATGTTCTACAGTTGCTATCTCTTAACCTACTATGGTGTCTTTGGTTCTTTCCCCTAAAGAAGAAAATTACCTAATGTTGATTGATCCTAAACCACCTCAAATATCAAACAAATCCAAATGTAACTATTGTTCTTGTGATCATCACTATAAATTTAATGCTAGAGCCCATGAGCATGTTTCCCAAAATATTTCCACCCCTAAGAGACCTATTGATGCTTTAATTCCCTTTGAATAACTATGGATAGCCCAAGAGAGGAAGTTAATCTTAAAAAGATGAAATTAACCAAACATGATTCCATTCAGATTAGAGATCCTATTTTTACTTTGGATGAAGGAGATACTCTTAATGATGATTTCAATATTTATAATGCAAATTATGTTCATGTTAGTGATTCTAATGATATGTATGAGCTTATTAACATTAATCATGATTTATCAAGTAGATTTGAAAAATAATTATCTCTTAATCCTAGTAACAAACAAAATGACTCATCCTTAGAGCATGGTCTTTGTTTGGAACTGGCTATTGTTTCATCTATCGTGCTCAATATTTCTCCTCTTGTGTATTGCCCACCTTCCCTAAATAATACAAACCAATATGGGCGGTAGGTGACATGCCTGATTAGCTCCTCTTGTACAGTGGATTCCTTTGTATTTTCCTATTGTAATGTGCTTCTCATATGATGTGTTGATTGTTATATATTTTACTTAGATTTCTTTAGATGACCCTTGTTGCTCTGTTAGCACAAGGTGATAAAGGAATCAACTTGTTGTGACATTCTTCTATTTGTATCTCATGTATTTTATATGTTGTATACATGTTATGTCATGCATGTGCCATTGTTCATAAATGTACCTATGTTGTCTAATTGGGGATGCAACAAAATGATAGATACCATTTTTTTGGTCTTTGTAATGTTGGCCCAAAAAGACCCTTCTCTGTCTCTTACATGAACTCCTTCTATTGTTATTGTAGCTATGCTACCTTTGGGGAATGATGATAGTTCATTTTAATATAATTATGATATACATAAGTTATCATATGATTATACTGACCCTAGTGTTAGTAGATCTCTTTTGTGCTATTTTTTGTCATGTGTTTCATTTCCCTTAGTTTGTCCTTGCTTAGGGGCATCTCATAGTGGAAACATTTCTTGTGGGTGCATGTATGCTTAATTAAAGCCATTGTTCCTTTTAAGGCATTTGCAATCTCTTTAACATGGAGGCATACACTTTTCTCTTTGTTTCATATTTTTGCACACACAATGATTCAATGCAATCTCTTGTGTAGATGGCTAAAGAGACAAGGATTTCCCTATGTTCATCCTTGCATTATCACGCCCTTTTAATTATTTAGTGGATCCTAAGATTGATCCTTCTTTCATTTGGTCCTTAGACATACCACTTTTTCTATATCCCTTAATAAAGACAATAAGGATTGATCCCCTTTGTTTTGATGGGTTGACTAGCATCTAATGGCTTGCTAGACTATCAATTCCATCTTTTTTGTGGTAGTGTTTTCCCTTCACATGATCTATAGCAAGGCAATACCTTACTAGGCTTTTGATTGTGTCTTTCTCTCTCTATCTCTTTCTCTTTATTTCTCTCTCTTTTGAGTGTTACCTCTTTTATCTTGATTTTGGATTTGACAAGGACCTAATTCACTTGGGGGCTTGGTGATTCTTCGTCTCCTTTACCTTGATGAATTTTTTATAATGCATTGATCTACTTTACCGTAAACATGAGGTTATCTTATACTCCCACTAAAGTGGGGGCTAAATGCACCATCCAAAAAAGTTATCACCTATAATTGGATTCTCAGTTAGGCCCCATTTTGGCGATTTCAAGATTTCATGTTTGTTATTCTTGATCCAACTACCTATCTTCCCTTGATACAACATCAATCCTATCTTCCTAGCTTCCCATTTGAATTTTTATATTTTTTCTTAGGTACATAACACTCAAGGATTTATGTTCCTAAGAACATAACACCCAAGGCATTTTGTTCCCCTAGGTTTGGGGCCAAACTTGAATCGATAACCCAATTATGGTGTTTAAGTGGGAAATTAGATCATGTGGTTGGCTTGACTTAATTTTTAATCCCAAAATGTGTGAGAGGTATATAAACACCATATCTCTCCTCATTTTGGCATCCACAATCCTTTATCAATCAGGCATTCATGATCAAGCAATCAAGTTCAAGATTTTAAGGCAAGCATCCAAGATCTAGCATCTCTCCAAGCATCCAAGGAGTTTTGAAGGTAATCTTCTCCAATTTATAAAGCTTATCTCCAATGATGGTGAATTAGAGGATTTCTCAAGCAAGCAAGAAGATCCTTTGTCCATCCATATGCATTCTTCCTTTGTAACAAGTGTTGAATCAAGCATAACAACATTGAATATCTAGGAGTGACATTCATAGATCCTGCATTTGTGAAGACATCCTTAATTCTTGTATGTAATGAAAATCTATACAGCTACACCACAAATCAAAGCATGAAAACACAAGAAATGTGAAGCATTTAAGTTAGAATAAGCATGCTAAATAACTTTTGATGCAACCAAATTTCCACTACAACCTTCGATGATCTAAAACAAGGGCACCCAAAACCTTGTTTGATTTTCTCTTAGAGATGTTGTGGGTGTGATCTCCCTCCACAATAAAATAAAATCCCACTATGATTGATGGTGAAAGATTGAGAATAAGTATAAGGAACTTGCCCCAATTTTCACAAAGATGATGCAAAGCAAATGAAAGATCTATTTATAAAAAATAAAAATACAAGAGATAATAACTAGTTAGGATGAAAATGTTAATCTAAGATAGGAATGCAAGATTGAAACAAGACTAGATTCATTCCATTACCTAACATGTGATATCAAAATTATTTAATAGATGCAAGAATATGTAATTGAATGACTAAGTTCTAATGAGGAGTGAGACCTCCTTTTTATAGAAATTGAATAGGATTGGATCGAGGAGATTAAGAGGCAAAAGGGAAGTGGCTAAGATGAAGAGGCAAAAGGAATGAGTGACTAGGGTTAAGAGGCAAAACATGAAAAAGTCAAACTTCACTTTTGGAGGGAAAAGAGGAGAATTCAAAATGATTGGTGGAGAAAAGAGATGGAGAGGTGGTTACTTTGGAAAAAGTGATTGTGCACATGATCAGAGGTAATCCACCTTTTAATCAAGACTAGGAGAATAATTAACAATAGGTAAGATTAGAAAAAGAAAAGAAAAGAGGATTAAATTAAAATAATTTTAATTTAATCAAGGTTTAGAACTTTAGGCCAATGAAGGAATAAAATTGAAAAAAAAATTATATTAAGAGATGGAGGGATAATATATTAAATTTAATTTAATATATTATAGTATTTAAATAAAATTTAAATACAAAGGGAAAACAAATTTATTTAATTAAAGTAAATTTAATTAAATAAATAGAAGAGTATAATGATGATAGTCAATTAATAAAATCAACTATAATGTTAAGGTCAAATATTAATAAAAATTAATATTAGAGTGCAAAGGACAATTTTGGGTGTCTACAATTCCTTTCTACATTCCAAGGTTAACAACTATAACTCAAGAAACATTCGTGTATCTTCATGGATATGTGCAATCTCAATATCCATTCATGAAGGTATTTACAAGGTTGATATAATATTTAGCTTTACAGTTACTTTTCTTTATGCTATTTTATTTTATTTTACATCTTGATTCCTAAACAACGGTTTTACCAAGGAAAAACCCTCCCCTTTCCACAACCTCTTCCCTATTTTTGTGGGTGCAAGAATAGATGGCACTACTGTTGGTACTTAATTTGAAAAGTTTGAGGCCTATGGAGTTGACTATCAAAGTTTTGGGCAAAACCCCTGGGTATAGAATGCCCCAACATTTTTGTTCCCAAGAAAAAAAACCCAAGGCATTTTGTACCTATAAAATCACCTTAAGATTTAGATCACAAGTTTGTACAGTTTCTAGATTCTCATTTCAGGTCATTACAACTTGTCTATTTTTCGTCAATATGTCTTTCCTGAAATTGCCTATATTTTCTTATTCATTCTTTTATCTCGCATCTCTAGGTCATTTTATCCATTTCATCATTAATCATAATCAGCAAAAGTAAGGAAATCCATTATCTCACTTAGCACTTGAAACTAGCTTTAAGCCTAGTGGTGCATCTTCCTTCCAAATTATACATTAAGAAAAGGTGGACAATCCCTTACACCCTCCTAACCATATTTTCCTCGTGTACAACTACAAAAAGAAAAGCAAAAAGAAGACAAGAAGACCATACAAGATGCATTTAAAGTTACACTATACATTCTTTATAAAGAGAAATGAGCTAACCAACCTTTTGTCTCAGTGTAGGGGCCAATAAATATGCCTTTAAGTAAATTCCATTAATTTCATACCACCACCAAATAAGTAGTTATACTTATGATTATTTCTACCAACTTTACCTAATCATGAAATCATTGAATGAAATGTGGTGCTAAATTTATAATGGTTGATTTGTATCGCTAAATTATTCTTTATTGTTGTTGTCATGGAGTGGAGTAAAGAGCTTCAATGTGACATGATCAAATTGTGTTAGATATGTTATTTTGAAGCATTTGGATATACAAACTAATGACAGTGATCCCAAATTTATTTGCCAACATATAATTCACTAGTTTGAGTCATTTTGGCCCTAGTGGGATGTTGAGATAAATCTGATTATGTTGACATCAACTTCCACTTAGGATGTAATTATTTGTATTGTATCCTTTAGGATAGACAATCATCATTTGGCCTTTAGTTTCTTTAGTCAATGGTTTAACTTTATTTTATCTTGACCAACCACTTTCTTCTTAGTACTTTAATAAAAAATTAATGTGTTACATTACCATCTTGAACTCATTTTTATTGTTGTTCAAGTGGTTCCTATAGATTGATTTTTCCAAACTCAATACCACCAGCTCCAATATTTTTTAAATAGTAAGCCACCATATTTGCCTCCAAATATATATGATTAACAGTTACTACTTAGAAGAAATTTAATAAGTCTAATGATCTTCTTAACATGGCATTAAACTTCCAATTTGATTTTTTTCTAGTTCTTAGTGCATTAATCACTATGGTAGATTCCCCTTCAATTTCAACCTTCTAAATGCTTAAGTCTTTGCATAAGAGTATTCCCTATGATAATGCCTTGATTTTTGCCATGTTATTTGTATCCTCCTCTAAAGGTTTTTCTATCTTAGCTACAACTAATCCATCCCAAAAGTGAATCACATACACAATTCCTAAGACTCTAAGATTCCCTCGAGAAGCTCCACCAAACTTAAGCTTGAACCAGCCTAACTTTGGTGGAGCCTATACACTCTGAGCTCTAGAATTCTCACTTGTTTCACTCCCATTACCAAAGAATAGGATGATCTTCACACCATTCCATATACTCCTAACTTTCCCATCCTAGTTGGTGAATTGGACATATTTTGGGATATATGTTGAAATCTTGCTATTAACTATTTTCGCAATTTTAGCCTCTATCTTATTTGTTAGTATTTCCCATTCTATCTTTTTCTCTTGAAAAATCCTATAGTTTATTTCCTTCCATAATTTCCATATTATCAAAGAGGGTGAAGCAATCCAAACGATGTTATACAATCTTTCCTTGTTTAATCTGGGCCAATATTTGAATAAGCTCATAATTTCATTAGGTAATATTGTTATCCAACCTAATATGGAACACAACCATGTCCAAATTTTTTGTGCAAAGCGATAGTTAAAGAAGATAGGATTAACTGATTCTTCATCATGTTCATAGAGGACACACCTAGATGGACCAACAAACCCAATTTTTCTAAACTATTATGCACTAATAACAATACTTTGTACAACTTCCCATGTGAATAGACCAACTTTCATAAGACACATTTTGTCCCAACAAAGTTGGATTAATATTTCAATCTTTTGGAATTTATGTTTCGTATCCATAACAATATTTCCATCCCAAGAATTATAATCCCCAATTTTATCCACACACCAAAATAATTTATCTACTCCACTCTGAAATACCGATGTCTTAGTTTGCAAAAAGTCCTCGAGTTGTCTTAAATATGCTCTTGGTATGGGAAGGTCTTCAAATGATTTAGATTTTCACCCCAAAAAAGGATCTCCATTTGGTATTTCCACATAATCCCTTACATGAACTCTCCATTCTTGTTCCATACATAATTTGGCTTTGTCATTGTTCATTATATTATCTATAGTAGAATACCCCCCCCCCCCCCCCCAGCCCTGCCCCAAGAGTCACTCCAAAATAATGCACTACACCCATCCACAATATCCCGTGTTAACTATTTTGTAATTAGATCTTGACAT
Organism: Chamaecyparis obtusa; assembly: GCA_027943335.1. NCBI lineage: Eukaryota > Viridiplantae > Streptophyta > Pinopsida > Cupressales > Cupressaceae > Chamaecyparis > Chamaecyparis obtusa. The sequence goes on from BSBK01003552.1 coordinate 38,813, forward strand.
TTAATCATAAAAATCCACATTGTGGAGCCTATTGGGGGTATTTGACATTCTTAGAATACTACCTAGAGCTTTGTTTTGCTATAACTAGTTTCTTAAACCTACTCCCCCTACTTCTTTAGGTTTGCATATCTTTTCATGTGCAAGCATAGTCATGTTTTTCTTTTCTGCCACTCCCTACCAATAAAACATTCTTGAATCTTTTCTTCCAACTTTGCATTTTCCCCCTCTAAAAGAGACAAACAAGACATTTAGTATATGGGATGAAAGGATAAGGTTGCCTTTAGCATAGTAGCTTTTCTAGCCCAATATAACTATTTTCTCTTCCAAGATTCCATCTTCCTATCCATTTTTTGTCTAGTTGGATCCCATGTTTTTGTTGATCTAATACCCTTGTCCATAGGTAGTCCCAAATACTTGCAAGGAAGTTTCCCTAGTCTAAAACCCAAAATATTCATAATCTCTCTCTTAGTTCTAGGACTGACAAAAAGAAAAAAACTTCCAATTTTTATTGGCTAATTAATTGTCTTAATGCTTTAGAATAAAGATTCATAATTTTCTTAAATTTCCTTGCCTCTTACTTTTCTCCATGGCCAAAGAGCATCATGTCATCTATGAACTATACATGTAATATAGATGGGACACCATTTATCATTTTGATTTCTCTAATTTGTTCATTCTTGATGAAGGGTGCTCCCCTTAATACCACAAACACATAACAAAAATAGAGAAACAACAACATGCAAGAACAAAAAATTGGCTTCTTATTATCTCCACAAATGTGGAATTGCAAACTTTCAGAATTACAATATGCAAAGCCACATGGGCATTCCCTGACAATATTATGTAGGACAAAGCCTCGAATCAATACCCAGAACTTCCCTAGACAACACTACAGGCTTTCTTTATATAGGCATTTTCCACTGCCCGAGAAGGTTCCAGAAATTTAGCCCTTAAGGCCGACTATACATAGAATCAATTTATTTTCACAATTTTTACAATAGGTTCCGCTCAAAAGAAATACAAAATATGATTTTAGGTAACCCAACTTCCAGAGGCCATAACTTTCTAACCGTAGCTTCATTTTTCTATTGTAACTGTAAGGAAACTCAGGTGCGGAAACAGCTTCCTACGCTAATCTCTATAGGAAAGTATTGTGCAAATTCTTTTAAATCCTTACAATTTCAGATTCGTTAACTACTTTAACAAAGATATTGCAACCACATACCATACATACAAAAAATAGAGAATGACACAATGATATACCCTAGGGAAACCTTCCGGTAAAAACCCCAGCACTCCAAAACCTGCACAATGTATTGATCAAAACTATTACAGCTTACAATACACTTGCAATGCAAGTTCTTTCAGAAGATTTCTAAACCCTTGAAGACAAATCACGACATCATAAAATGTTCCAACAATACACTCGCATCACTTCTCTTCGCAACCCTAAAAAAGCTTATATCATGCGCTTCACTTTTTAGGGCTACTCCCAAAGATAACCGTATTAGGGTTTTACCATTCTCCGAGAAAATAGGAACCCCAAAATTTTTTTCAAGGCGATGCCCCAAACCCCACGATTGGGGAAGAGTGTACAGTACTCAAATTTATCAATTGCCACATGTCTTCACCTGTCATTGAATCTTCCTGACATAGCTCTTACGTATCATAGGAATCCGTCATAACCGTTTTAGCCATGATCTCCTTACGCACAATTCAAGATGCCGACACATCAACATTATTTGCAAGAAATACATTTTACAAAACAAATAATAAGAATAGGAATTATCCAAGGTTGAGACACCTTATTCCTAATAGTAACCACTTTTCAAAAATGCCATGACGAGATCTACAATGCTTGACATGCGCTAGCACTAATCAGCCGGGGGTCGATCGCGATCCGGAGCCTTTAAGACCTTCAAAATTGACCTGAAAGATTTTGTACCCAAAAACCTCAATAACTTCACCAATACTAATGATGTGGCAATAAAACTCAGTTGCTAGGCTGAAATGACTGAGATGAACCTCCAACTGTGAAATCAGAACATTTCGAGATCATATGACCAACTTACTAAAAATAGTAAGTTTCCATAAATAGCAGCTCTGCACAAGATAGCCCTTATTGAATACAAAAACATAAATATTTTTGGGTGATGCAAGATTGCTCTTACACCTAGGATGCTCCTGCATCAGACACCTAGGGTAATTTGAGAAGTGACCTCGTCACATCTCAGGTGTGTAGAGGAAAACCAAGGCGGTTAACCTCTTCCTTTGTCAGTCATGATGAATCTTCAACAGGTCATCCTTTCCATTTGACCAAATACTCTTCATATGTCCTATTCCTTGTGCTTCTGCCAACATGACTATCCAGTATGTCTTCAATATCCTTGATATCTGAACTGTTTGCTGGAATACTCCACTGTGCTGCAGTAACCTCATCTTCAACACTTCCCTCATGATACTCTGTCAGATCTGAAATGTTAAACACTGGTGAAATATTTAGCTCAGTAGGCAATATACATTTCCTGAATCATGCTTCTTCAGTATCTTACATGGCCCGAACTTCTTCATTTTCAACTTGTTATATGTACCAATTGGAAATCTTTCCTTTCGCAAATGAACCATGACTTCATCTCCAACCTGAAATTCCTTATGCCTCCTTTTCTCATCTACCTTAGCCTTATACTGCACATTCATCTTGGTAATATGCTTCCTCACCTCCTCATGGATGTTCTTCAAATGTTCTGCAAAATCTTCAGCTTCAGCACTACTTATTTCTCCTTTATCTATCTTTCTCAACTCAGATGCATTTCTGGGACTACTCCCATATACAATCTGGAATGGTGACTTACTAGTGCTCCTGCTGATAGAATTATTGTATGCAAATTCTACCTGTGGTAAAATCAAATCCCATCATGTTGGCTTATCTCCAACCAAACATCTCAGCAAATTTCTCAAACTCATATTCACCACCTCTGTCTGTCCATCAGTTTGTGGATGATGTGATGAACTAAACTTCAAATCTATCTTCAACTTCTTCCACAATGTACGCCAAAAATATCCAATGAACTTAGTATCCCTATCTGAAACTATACTTTTTGGCAAACCATGTAGTCTCACTACTTCTTTGAAAAACAATTCTGCTATATGAACATCATCATTAGTCTTCTTGCAGAGAATAAAATGTGTCATCTTTGAAAATCTATCAACCACCACAAAAATTGAATCATGTCCCCGCTGTGTCATTGGTAAACCAAGAACAAAGTCCATACCGATATCCTCCCAAGGCTTCTCTGGTACAGGTAATGGCTGATACAACCTTGTATTCTGCTTCACTCCTTTTGCCATCTGACATACTCTGCAACTCTGTACAAACTTATTGACATCTTGCTGCAACTGTGGCCAATAATAATTCTCACTAACCAAAGCAAGGGTTTTATCATGACCAAAATGTCCAGCCAATCCTTCTCTATGCTTCTCCTTGATGAGATTCTCCCTCATAGAACTTCGTGGAATGCACAACTGACTCCCTTTGAATAGCATATCATCTTGGATGATAAAATCCAGCCACTTCATTCTGTCTAGAGTAACAGGTTCTTTACAAGCTTTTCAAGCTTCACCAAAATCAGGATCCTTTGGATACAAATTCTTGAGTTCCTTGAACCCAACCACTTCAATTTGTATTTCTATTAGCAATAATTGCCTTCTGCTAAGAGCATTTGCAACCCTGTTAGACTTTCCACTCCTGTGTTTCAAAACAAAGGTGTAACTCTGCAAAAACTCAACCCATTTAAAATGCCTTTGATTCAACTTTCCTTGACTATTCAAATATTGTAAAGCTTGATGATCAGTATACAAAACAAACTCCTTAGGAAGCAGATAGTGTCTCCACTTCTTCAATGCCTGAACTATAGCATAAAATTCCTGATCATAAACATAATACTTTCTCTTGGCATCATTTAACTTCTCACTAAAATAAGCAATAGGTTTACCTTCTTGGCTCATAATAGCTCCTATTGCAATACCACTAGCATCACAATCCACTTGAAACACCTTATTAAAATCTAGAAGTGCTAAAATAGGTTGTTTTGTAACTTTTTGTTTCAACAATTGAAAACTCTTTTTTGCCCCATTAGTCCACTTAAACTCTTTTCTATCCCCTCTCATTGTTTCAATCAAGGGACCACAAATACTGCTAAAATTTCTACTAAACTTTTTGTAAAAGCTAGCCAAAACATGAAAAGACCTTACCTCAGTAGCACTCCTTGGAGTAGGCCATTCAAGGATAGTCTTTACCTTCTCTGGGTCCATTTTTAGACCTTCTACTGAAACTACAAATCCCAAATACACTAACTCTTTCTTCACAAAACTGCACTTCTTCAAATTAATCAACAATTTCTCATCTCTTAACTTCTCAAACACCATACGAATATGCATCATATGCTCTTCCAATGTCTTACTAAAGATCAAAATATCATCTAGGAACTACAATGACAAACTTACCTAGAAATTCTTTCAAAACCTCATTCATGAGCCCCATGAAAGTGCTCGGTGCATTGGTTAGCCCAAAAGGCATGACTAACCACTCATACAATCCTTTCTTTGTCTTGAAGGCAGTCTTCCATTCATCTCCTTCTCTGATCTAAATCTGGTGATATCCACTCTTCAGATCTATCTTTGAGAAATACACGGCTCCACTCAAACAATCCATAATATCATCCATTCGTGGCAATGGAAACCAATACTTGATTGTGATCTTTTTTATTGCTTTGGAATCTGTACACATCCTCCATTCTCCATTGTTCTTTGGTGCTAATACTGATGGTACAACACATGGACTCAGGCTCTCTTGAATCAATCCCTTCTATAACAACTCATGTACTTGTCTGTTCAACTCTTTACTTTCTGCTGTGTCATTCTATGTGCTGCCTTGTTTGGCAAACTAGCTCCTGGAATCAAATCCATCTGATGACTAATCTTCCTTACCGGTGGTAATCCATCAGGTACATTATCAGATACAATATCCTGAAACTCATTCAACAAATCTGCAACCTCTATAGGTACATCCTCTACTTCTTCTTTACCAGCTTTTGGAATTAAAGCAAAACACACATGATCATACCTCATTCCATCTACGAATTTTCTTCCATCGACAAATGTTATTATTGCATTACCACATACCTTTTCTTCGGTCTCCTTCAATGACTTTAGCTTATGTCGCACTCCATCCTTTGTCAAGGAATAGGTATTCGCACGACCATCATGTACAACACATTTGTCAAACTGCCATGGTCTACCCAACAACATATGACATGCATCCATAGATATGATATCACATAGTACCTCATCTTGGTACCCACCGATCTTGAACTTTACTAGGCACCGTTCACTAACCATGACCTTGTGGTTATCCTGCACTCAGGCAATCCGATGTGGATGTGGGTGTTTCTGTCTCTTGAGCTTCAACTTTGTCACCATCTCTTCTAACACCAAATTATCAGTGCTTCCACTATCAATAATCACATCACAACATTTTCCCTCACACTTGCATCTAGTGCAAAACAGGCTCCTCCTTTGATTAGGTTTATTCTCACCACTCAGCAGGACTCTTTTGTTAATCAGCATTTCTCCTCTTTCAACATCTTTTGAATTTGATGACCTAGCATCTTCATCTACATGTGCAACTCTGGCCTGGCCTTCATTCCTCCTATCTATCCTTCCTTGGCATTGAGGACATTCAAATGCCCTATGACCTTCTTCTCCATAGTGAAAACATGTTCCATGGAAGCCTCCTCTTCCTAAACCTTGTCCTCTTCCTCTTCCTCTCTGATCTCTATTATTTTGATCTTTGAAATGATTGAAATTATCTCCTCTCTGATTCTAACTATTATTGGCCTCATCCCACTTTTTCGGATCTTCATTTTGATCTTCATATGATCGTCCACCAGATCTTCCATCATGACCTCTTCCACTTTGTTTGCTCTCAAACTTCTTGTTCAGCTTTTCCTATACTTTTAGGACAAATTGGTATGCCTCTTCAATACTGTTCATTCGAACCAGATTTAGCTCCTCTTGAATGCTCGGCCTCAACCCATTAAGGTAATGAGCAACTTTCTCCTTGTCAGCTTCTGCATGGCCTATTTTGATGAGGATTCGATAGAACTCCTCTGTATACTCCTGAACAGATCTTCCTGCCTGCTTCAAACTTTGCATCTTCTTCAGTAGGTCAAGCTCATAATCAACATGAATGAACTATCACTTCAATTTATCCACCATTCGATCTCATCTTGTGATTTTATCTTTCCCTCTTCTATTTCGCTCCAATTGAATCTCTTCCACCAGATCTTTGTATGACCTTTCAGTTTGACCTTCGTGAATTTGACCCTATCAGGATCCTCAATATCTTCATACTCAAAATATTCTTCACATTCATTGATCCAGTCGATCAATTCTTTTGGGTTAAGATTTTTTGAAAATGCAAGAACCTCAATTTTAGGTCTTTTTTCTGATCTTGGAAATGGCCTGAAAAAGCCTTTCTTCTTCTCAATTCAAAATTTCACCTTCTTCTTCTTCTTCTTGATCATCATTTCCTTCTTCGGCTTCATCCTCACTTTCATCTCTGACATTAAGATTCATTCCTTTGTGAATCTCTTCTTGCAATGCTTGCACTTGTCTCTAGAGCGCTCTAACCTCAGGTGTTACAACACCAGCTCTTCTGCCATGTTCCCTTCATGGAGGCATTTTCATGCTTCTCGCTGAAACCCTAACCACGGTCCTGGTGCAAACTACCTCACAGTCAGTGATCTGTTTACACAGAAACCCTAACCCACGGTCCTAGTGCAAACTGCCTCACAATCAACGATCTATTTACACACTCATGAACTCATGCTCTGATACCACTTGATGAAGGGTGCTCCCCTTAATACCACAAACACATAACATAAATATAGAAACAACAACAATATGCAATAACAAAAAATTAGCTTCTTATTATCTCCACAAATGTGGAATTACAAACTTTCAGAATTACAATATGCAAAGCCACATGGGCATTCCCTTACAATATTATGTAGGACAAAGCCTCGAATCAATACCCAAATCTACTACCCAGAACTACCCTAGACAACACTACGGGCCTTCTTTATATAGAAATTTTCCACCGTCCGAGAAGGTTCTAGAAATTTAGCCCTTAAGGCCGACTATACATAGAATCAATTTATTTTCACAATTTTTACAATAGGGTCGGCTCAAAAGAAATACAAAATATGATTTTAGGTAACCCAACTTCCAGAGGCCATAACTTTCTAACCGTAGCTTCATTTTTCTATTGTAACCACTTTTCAGAAATGCCATGACGAGATCTACGACACTTGACATGCACTAGTGCTAGTCAACCGGGGGTTGATCACGATCCGGAGCCTCTAAGACTTTCAAATTTGACCTGAAAGATTTCATACCCAAAAACCTCAATAACTTCACCAATACTGATGATGTGACAATGAAACTCAACTGGTAGGCTGAAATGACTAAGATGAACCTCCAACTGTGAAATCATAACATTCCGAGATCATATGACCAACTTACTAAAAATAGTAAGTTTCCATAAACAGCAGCTCTGCACAAGATAGCCCTTATTGAATACAAAAACATAAATATTTTTGGGTGATGCAAGATTGCTCTTACACCCAAGATGCTCCTGCATCAATTCTCCTATGCTTTATTGTTGTCTCTACCAAGAGCTTTTGCCATTGTGATAAAGCGAAATGGTGAGATTAGGTCCCCTTGATGTAGGCCTCTAGATATTTCAAAGAAATCTTCTGAAGTTCTATTTACCAAAAGTAAGAATATTGAACTAGAAATACAAAAGTATATCAAGTTTATCCACTATCTACTAAAACCAAATGCTTCAAGACATTTGCAAAGATACTTCCAGTCCACCTTATCATATTCCTTTTTGATATCCAATTTGGTTATCATGCTTGATTTTTTGTCATTATGATTTAAGTGGATGACTTCTTGTGTTATTATTATCCTATCAAATATGGACCTTTCTGGCATAAATCTCGCATGCTCTTTTGAGATGACAGAGGGTAGTATCTCTTCAATCTATTATATGGGGCTTTTCCCATCACTTTAGATGTGGTACTACAATGTGAAATCGGTATGAAATTATCCAAACTTTGAGCATCCTCCTCCTTTGGCAATAATGTGATAAAGTTGTCGTTTATTTATCTTAGGAGTCTTCTTGATTTTTTTTGCAGTTTCTAGTGCCTCAATCATCTCTTCCCCTGTACTATGCCAACAATTTTGAAAAAAAAGGTTGGGAACCCATCTAGCCTAGGATCTTTATCTGGATGTATGTGCTTTGGTGAAATTTCTATTTCATCTATTGTGAACCCGTAAGCATCTTGTTTTTCTCATTCAAGATTATTTTGGGTATATTTGTTAACATATTAGTCTAAGCACTAATGTTGGATCTATCCTAATTATTTAAAATGTTGTCAAAGAATGAGACTTTTTCTCTAGTTATCTCCTCCAAATCTTCAAGAGTGTTAACATCCATATTTACAAGCTTAAGGATTTTTTTATATTCCTTCGTTGTTTTAGGTTATTATGCAAGAACTATTTATGTCCTCTTTAGCTAACCATATTTATGTGGAATTTTGTATCCAAAATGTCTCCTCTTTTGCTAGCACTTCCTCATAATCATTTAGGATTTATTTTTATTTTAATAACCTATTTTGGTACATCCCCATATGAATGATTTCTTTATTTAGCTTCTCCATCACTTCCTTTATGTTGTTTTTTGTTGAAAAAATATTTTTAAAGTGTTATTCATTCCATTTTAATAATTTTTTCTTGATTTCTTTTAGCTCAATTACAAATAAAAATACTTTAGATCCCACAAATTGTTCTTCCTTCCAACACTTCTCTATCAACACAAAGAATATCTCATCTTTCATCCACATTTTTTCAACCTTAAAGGAACAATTCAAAGGTTTCTTGTCCCCTATGATAGTGAGTTGAACCAAAAAGTGTTATGACCATGAATTAGTCATGATGGAGGAATTAATCCCAAAAGGGAATGTTGCTAGATCTCCTTAAAGAAAAACCTATCTAATTTTTGTACTATATGATTGAATCCCATCCCTCTATTATTCTATACCTATTCTATTCTTTATTTTTTATATCTAAGAGATTATTCTTGTTAACCTAGTTTCTGAAATTAATTTGTGTTTGAGATTCTTTTTTAATCCCTCCCCTTTTATCTGACATATGAAGAATGACATTAAAATATCTTCTTATGATTGTGTTTCAAAATGGTATTTATTGCATAAAATTTTCTATTTTTCCACACACCTTTTTTTTCTTGTTGTTTGATATAGGTCCATATACATTTATCAAAACAAAATTGAGACTGCAACAAATGCTTCTTATTACTCCACCCTGTTAATGAAATCTTCCGATCAGTGTCTTAAAGGACACTCTTCCCTGATGAATAGGTTGAATAACTAAGAGGGGGCGGGGGTGAATAAGTTATTCTCAAACAATTTTCTTCACTTATGTTAATTGGTAAATACTTCAAGTAATCATAAACTTATAACAAATCTAAACATGGAAGCACAAAACCATCAACACAAAGAACTCCAGAATATACATGGAAACCTAAGATGGTAAAAACTACAAAGAAACTAATTCTCATGAATTGAACACCGATTAAGGTGATACTGGTTAAGGTGATTTTTTTACAAGGGCTCACTGTCAGTTTTCTCACTATTTGTTTGGCTCACTGTTGGTCGGGTTAACTACCCTTATACAAAGGATGTATTACAAAATGTTTTATTGAAAAAATGTGAACTGATAGAATTGCATCTACTTATGCATGAAAGAGTTCCTCTTAGTAGAAAAGTAACCACCATTAGCAGTAGATCCAGTACAAACCTTCTACTAGCACACACCAATTTTCTACAACATAGTATATAAAGCCTTCTCTTGATACCATAGTAACACTTCACTCATATTCCTTTTGCTTACAGACTAATGCTAGAAATATATAAAAAAAACTCACACAATATAACCTTCAACTTTATCTCTCACTCTCATCTCTCAGATACAAAATGATTTCTCTATTTATATGTCTATTTTCTAATTGATAGTGTTCTCCAGATCTCCTTTAATCTTCTTCCAATCTTCGATTTTATTTTTGAACTCTTTCTTGGTAAACTCCTTAGCATTTTTACTATCACTCAGTTTCTTTTCCAAATTTGCTAGCTTTTCTTTTAACTCCTTTAATTTCTGAATTATTTCCTTGTTCCTTGCTTTGAATTTCCAGATTTGATCCCTTAGCTTTGAGATACGTGCAATTGCTTCTTTAAGGTTTTCTTTCAGCTCGTCATTCTTTGATTCAATGTATTGAATATCGATCATCATGATTTGCCAATCTTCGTCAGAATAATACTTTCCTTCCATTTGTTCAAACATTGTAGATCCCCCTCACGTAGTTAAGCTCTATTTGTAAGGGACCAAGCTTTGATACTAATTATTGAACATGTTGAATAACTGAGAGGCAGGGTGAATTAGTTATTCTCAAATAATTTTCTTCACTTGTGTTAATCGGTAAATACTTAAAGTAATCATAAAATTATAACATATCTAAACATGAAAGCACAAAACCATCAACACAAAGAACTCCAAAATTTACGTGGAAATCCAAGATGGGAAAAACCATAGAGAAACTAATTCTCATGAATTGAACATCGGTCAAGGTTATTTTTTTACAAGAGCTCATTGCTATTTGGCTCATTGTCGATCAAGCTAACTACCCTCATACAAAAGATGTATTATAAAATATTTTACTGATAAAATGTGAACTGATATAATTATATTTTCTTATGCATGAAATAGTTCTTTTTGATAGAACAATAAGCACCATCAACAATAGATCCATTACAAATCTTCTGCCAGCACACACCAAGTTTCTGCAACACAGTATGTAAAGCCTTCTCTTGATACCACAATTATACTTCACTTAGATTCCTTCTGCTTACACATTGATGCCATAAATACACCAAAACAAACTTGGACAATATCACCTTCAACTTTCTCTCTCAATCTCATCTCTTGGATACAAATGGTTTCTCTGTTTATATACACATCTGATAAGGTAACTACAAATATCGAATAAGCCACAAAACATGTTAGCTTCAATATAAAATGTATTATAATTTTATTTAACATGCTACCAATAGACTTAAATACAGGTCATAGACAATAAGTATTCATACCACATTACCAAAAGGCCTAAGAACATGTCATCCTTAAGCTATGCACGTTGCATAACACAATTACTGAAGATAAGTAAATTCTAGAACGCCACAACCAAGTCCATGGCTTGATCAACAAAACTTCTGAACTAGCTGATAGATGAAAACACGTAGAATCTATCCAAAATTAAAATATAACAGTCATACCAAAAATATCTGATGAATTGCAAGAATATCTAGATAGCAGGAATACCTAAAGGAACTCTAAAATACAATAGTCAATAAATACCAATCAAAATTTCATGCTTCAACGATCACCAAAATATACATATGTATCAAAGAGATGAAATCCAATAATAGGAACAAGTACACTTGACAACATAACCCAAAAAATGCATGTACTCAATCTATTCAACATATAACTGAACCATCAATATCTCACCAACAACCAACAAGCATCCAATAGAAACTGCCAACAACGAATCGACACGGATATGCAACTAATATAAAAGTTTTGACATCAATGACAACAATGCCAACATCCTCTCAATATGTTCAACATTCTCAAGTTCCAAAAGATGACTAATCCTTTAGAAGCATAGTCTACTTGAACCACATCAACATTCCAATTTCCTAATCTCATTCTAAAAGTTAATATCTTTTCTTTGTTCAATTTTGTTTCTTGTAACATTATGATTTTGGCTTTTGTTGGAGAAATGAAGTTCTTTCCCAGATATTGTTTGTTAGGGGCATTCATGCCCCTAACATTCCATGTTAGGAGCATCATGGCTTTTAGGGAAGGCTTTTTCCCTTTCCCAAATTCAATAAGGAGACTGCTTTAGATTGATCATCATCAACTTCATCCATCTTTCTGAGTTCTCATAGAGATTTTCTTCCTCTTATTTTCACTGAAGATTTTCCACGTTTTGGTTTTTCCTTATTGGGACAATTTTGGAAAATACCTAGAACTTGTTCTTTTCTCAGCTTATCCATTCCCTCTCGATGATTTGTTTATTTGAAAAACATTTCTTGTTCAACCTCTTCTGCTTCATCAAATCAATAGTTGTGTTTCTTTCAATGTCTCCTCATCCTCCAATTCTTGTGGTTGAGAAATGCTGAGGAGATCACATACTACTTCAAGCTCCAAAGAGATTGGTGTTTCCTTTGCTACCCTATCCCCCATTTTTTCCTTGTTACGGTGTAACTCTTTTGAACCACTTTGGGGGTTTCCTTAGGGATGATCTTTGCTTGATCATTTGTATTCCTTGAGGAGTCCATAACTCTTACATCCTTGGTTTCCTTCTTAGAGATTAAGAGCTCTGCTATTTCTCCACTTTGCTTTTTTAATCTTTAAATTTTTGTACAAGGCAACTAATGGATTAATTAATGCTAGCTGCATTTTAACTTCCTCTTGGAGAACCTCAATATCCTCAAGCAATCGATATAAAGATTCTTGGTTTGGAGCCAATACTACTCTTATCTTCTCTTTTGATCTTGTAGGGTTAAGATTTCCATTAATTTGCTCATTAACTACAATTTCTCCTTTTCCTAGAATTTCCCCTCTTTTAAGGATTTGTCTAGTTGATTCCCTATTAGATCTTTACCGTTTCCATTTTCCTTGACTCTTTTTAACCCATCAATCTTATTTACTCGATCCTCTAAATAACTATTTATAATAATTAACTCTTCTTTTTGCTCTTTCCCAATCATCTATTTAGACCTTGTATTGATTAGTTCATTGCTTAATTCCTTAACAAATCCTTTCCTCAAAATACATTTGCTCTCATTTTCTCCTTGACCAATCTCAACTTTATGAAATCATCTACCCATCTCTGATATGATCTCAAGGTTATCTAGGGCTTTCAACTCCATATCTACATACACCAAAATTCTTGCCTTTGCCCCATATTTGCCTTTAAGAAAATCTTTTGTCCACTCTAACAAATGCGTCTAGATTCTCCCCTATTTTTTATAGGGTTTCTAAATACCAATACCATGAAGGGAGATTTTTTAATCGAATCCATTTGGGGAATTTCTTGGGTTTGTCTTTGTAGGGGTCAAAGTTGGGTTCCCAATCGATGTAGTAAAAACAAAAACCCTCAAAGAATAGAGGTTTCCCAAATAATATCTCTTTCTTAAGTGTCGAGTTATTACAATCAACGAGTAAAAATCCCTTAGATAAAGTTTTGGCACTTACTTGTCCATGGAAGGTTTATGTCCACCACTTTATGAGTTCCTATGATTGGCATCTTGGATCACTCCATTTGGTCAATATACCATGGTTTTATAATGCTCCCAAATTGGATTGAGGATTTTCGTGGGCATGTATAACCTTTGTTATTAGTCTTTATCAATATTTTTCCATTTCTTCCGCTTCCTTCACTTTGAATTCCTATCTAGAGAATCCTCCTTTCCTCTCCTTTGGTGCCCTCAAATATGTGGTTTGAAATTTCCATTTCTGCTTGATTCTTCCTTCTTTGCTTAGCAATCCAACCACCATTGACAATCAACACTTTGATTACCCTGGTGAAAAAAGCAAGTACGAATTCAGATGGAGAATTGTTTGTTATGTTTTTAGTCTGATCTTTCTTTAGTATTGAAATTCTTTTAGTCCTATTATTCGCTTGTCATGTTTGAAATTTATAATTTTGCACAATTCACATATGAAAATTGTAAAATTTTTCTATTTGCAAACTGCAAAATTTCACTTTGCTATTGATCGCTTACATTCTTTTGAATAATACACTAATATTAATTGTTATTATAACCTTATTATATTTTTAATTTAAAAGAACACAATCTTATTATACTATTGTAATAGTTCTAATAATAAATATCCCTGGAAACCACGAGAATTCCAATTTTGACCGGTAACGACCAAATGCGAAGCAATTTTAAACTTTATTAGGAAAGAAAACAAGGTTGAAATTCAACCATTCGTCGGGTACACATCTGAGTTTGTGGGGCATTCACATCGTCATCGTCACATCGTTCGCGCTTAAGAAGCCGCTCTAATTACCATTGGCTATAATTGCTCATTTTACTAAACACCAAAATATCTCATCCAAACAAAAACACCAGACATCTACAGGACCGTCTTCCTTTTCTGCTGCTATTGATCGGCCGTATGCAATATATAGAAATCTGGCATAAAATTCCGAAGTAGCAGCAGGGCATGGTGAAAAAGCGGGACAGCATTCATCCGTCCAGGTATTTTATTTTGAGTCCGCCTTTAAATGTTGTTTAATATTTCTTTTTTTCAAAATCTTCTCTGGTTCGGTGTAGATTTTTTTGGAAAACTCACTGAATTTGGAAAGCAATTGCGGGCGTTAGCTCAGCAAGAATTTGCCCGAGGAGTTGAACCCTAGACAGCGAGATTAGTGCGGGCATTTATCATCTAGGGTTCGTAAAAATGTTAGTTTTGCGAATTTTAGGATTGGCTGTTCAAGTAATTTTAATTTATTTTTTATGTCGTATTTGTACAGGCTAGAGGTAGCTATTGATAACATGGGGGTAAAGGTTGCACTACGTTTGAATGGAGGGAATACGGAGGGGGCTAAGGGTTCGAATCATGACCATGATCTTCAGTCCGTTCAGAACTCTGGAGCGTCTACAAACAAAGTTGTTGAGAAAAGTCGACGTGGCAAGGGCACAGAGAAGAGCGTGCTGGATGACATAATGGGTGATCCGGATGACTTTGGGGACCTTGGGGATTTGGACGCGGGATCCGAGAGCGATGGCGGTCGATGGGAGGATACTTTCAAAATGACGTAAGTGGAAGTATTTATTTTCTTCTTAGGCAGTGAATTTAGTTTGGTTGCAGTTCTGCTGTTCGTTTATTTTCTGTTCAGAATATCTGCACATATACTTGTTTCTTTTTGAAGTTAGAATGTCGTTGGCAGCATAAAACCCTATAAGTATTAGTTAAATAACCAAGTGAAGTTAGCATAATAACTCATAGTGAGCAATGGAGAAGCCATTCAGTTCGCCCACAATGCCTCTACCTGTATAATTTAGCCAACTTTCGACCTCGCATTTGGGCATTTATTTTTGGTCCATAAACAACTAAAATAAGCCCTTCCCTGACGAGTCTAAACAATTTAGAAGTTATGGCCTTTGGTTTTGGTTTTCACATGAATTTAATTCTTATCATCAGCAATCATTTGGACCAGGTGGTCCTGTGAGCCCTTCAATATTTTCATTCGTGTTTATGGCATCTATATTAGGCTAACTGGAAAGTGACATGGATTTGGGAATGGTTTTTGAAATGGCCGTAGCTAGTTTTCTCATGTTTATTTCCCAAGTGCCAAACAGTTATAAAATGAGGAAATGTATGAAGCTTAGTGTGGAAATACAGAGGCATAATGTGTTGAAAGGAAATTTCAAGTGATCGATACGGAAGGGGACAGGAGATTTCCTACACCTGCTCAAATGAATCTGGGATATTTTCTGCGAAACATGTATTTATGAGTGGTTGATATGTTCCTGATAATTATACTGTGAACTGGTAGTTTGACTATTGATGTGCCTATTTTGCTAGGAGACTGTCATATTGCACAAATTGCTACAATTTTCTTTTACATTATATACAGAGTGATATTCCGTTGGCCATTGCTTGACATTTGGAAACACGAGTTTCAAATTTATTGGAATTAGAGACATATATTCATATTAATGTATTTTAGAGGAAATTTTTCAAAATAAAATCCTCTAGGTGTAACATGTATTAATAGGGATCCCTTAGATTTCAGCTATCCGCTTCATCTTTTTTGAATGTGGTTATTGAATGCACTTGATTGGATATTGCAGGCAGTTGAGATCAGTGCAATCCAATCTTGACTTTCTGAGCTACTTCTCCTCTGATACAAATTAATTTTATTTTTTAATTTTGGCAAAACTACGTCCCAAATGTCTGTCTCTCATTTATTATTGTCACACACCACACATGCATGCACACACATGGTTGTGGGTGCATTTTGCTTCGTGGTTCAAATCCACATTTCCAAACTCAATCACATGCACACATGCTCCTACGTGATGGGGGTGGTGTGTAGGTGCACTTACATTCACATTTGTTTGGTACTCCCATTCAAATTTGTATTTCTAAACTTGGTAAATATACTAACAATTTTTTTTTGGGCCTAGCCTTCATCTGAAGGCAATCATGGCACTATTATGATGGTTAATACACCATTGAACTTGAACTAAGGGATGATTCACAAGTAGAGAAATCTTAATTTTCATCTTAATTTTTCTTACTCATTTTGTTTATTGACAACAATTGCATAGCAATTAAAGGACCTAATTTATAAATAATTAGATAATATTTCCTAATTGCTCTAGCACCCCCCTGAAATAAATTTAGGGAGAAGCTAAAAGGCTCATTATGAATGCAAGAAGATAGCATGAATGATTCCCTACAAAAAAGGCCTGATTAGGTACTCATTTGCAAACTAATGCAAAGCAATGCTCATCAAACCAATGAGGTCTCTCTAAATAGTGAGGAGGAGAAAAACCAGATGGGGAAAACCCCTCAACAAAAGTGAGAGATGCAATGAAAAGAAAGTACACGTGACAAGCATGAAGGACTCAAGATGTCCCCCCATGCACTGAATTTGTCTTAACGGTACAATGAGTAGCCCCCCATAGGAGAGAGAAAATGAGGATAAGAATCCTCCCAATGAAGAACTAGCTCCCGTCCCAAAGATGAATGCTGGAAGACAGAACATGATCCACTGCCTGCAAACTACATGTCTCCCATTGGAAAGAAATAAATCTACTGAAGATAAGAGAAGCCACTGACATAAACTGGAAGATGTAGGAATTAAAATCCAAGTTGTATATTCCTCTGGAAATTGCTCAAATGCTGCTAAGTCCATGATAGATTATGATGCCACAAACCAATCACATAGATGCCCATTAAATGAAGGAGGTGACAAATTAGGACTCTCCAAAAGCTGATTAATAATAGGATCCATGTGTGATGACGATAAGCTGACAACACTGATGTGGCTATCAACAAAGAGGAGATGAATATCCCCAACAACATGCAACTCCACAAACAAGGATGATATGTCTGCAAGATACGAATCGCAAAGAACAATGTCCTGCTGCGCTAAATTAATGGGGGCTATGCATGAGCCAATGCCAATTCGATGGTGAACAACAGAACATGAAGATGATTGAGAAGGGATCTTAATGTGAGGAGTAGGAATGTGAAGATAGGCTTCCGATCCATCGGAACATGCAAGACCTTTGATATGCTTAACCTCCTCCATAGTATCCATATCACAGGCTATGAAATCTGCTGTGCCAGGGGAAGAAGACAATCTGCTGCAAGATCCTTTGGGAATGGAGAGATATGAGGATCTTCATGCATTCTCCAAAGTTGGGTCCAAAGTGCGCGAGGATGCTCAAGGTTTGATATAACACACGATGCCATAATCAACACTAAAACAAATGACACTTACAACATGGTCTATGAGATTACCCCAAGCTGATTTACCTCTTGAAGTTGCTGGTTTAGGTACGAGTTTATACAAATATGACAAGATATTTAGCAACCTGAGATGTGAGGATGCCATGATGCCAAGACTCATAATTGCCCTTTGCCAAGCTGATAACAAAAGGACGAATAAAAAAACCCATGTTACCTCCTCAAATGAAACTATCAAACCCTGAGAATCTCAAAACATGTAGAGCACATGAAATACAACAAACATACCCTCTCCAACAAACATATCCATTCCAAGTACTAAAACCTCCAAGTAATTGAGCATATAGTGAAAACACAAAAAATTGAATTATATGTTTCTGGAGAACAACTTGGAAAACTTAACTGTAGATCTATATAGACTCAGAGAGCTTTCAAACGATGTGCGGATGTCGGAAAACAAAGTTTGTATGCTCAAGTTATGGCCATGGAAGCACAAAATTAAGTCAGTGTGCTATGGAAAATTGGTGGAGACTTTGATCAAACCACCATGAGCAGATCGGCTGAGGAATCAGCTTTCCAACAATATCTTGATTGTGCGATTTTAATGTCATATGCTCAAGTTACGAGCAAAAAACCGCATCTAGGTCGTTTAGGGTTTGAATGCTAAAAATAGAGAGCTTTGCTAAATTTAGTGTATTGCTTTTTTAGAAAAGGCTGCCAAAATTAGCAGGTTTTGTTGCTGATGTCAGCAAACTTGTACTTTTGCTGCATGGTACACACTTCCTCTTTGACTTTTTGGTTGCTCCTTTTTTCAAATTTTTAAAAACGTTTCAAAAAAATTAATAATTGTTTGTGCAATTTTTTTTAATGGCAGCATGATTTTTAACCAGTGTTGGGTGTTGCACTTGCGTCATTTGTTGGCACAGCGCTGTACATATTTGTATGTATTCATGTAATTCGTGCCTCCAAAAAATTCCTTCCTGAAATTGATGTTGACAACAATCGCTGAATTGAGTGTCAATTTATAGGTTTTTGGACCTTTTGATTTTGATGGCGATGTCCATTTCACGTGAAAGTGCCTAGATTTTTTAGCTACCCTACCCCCAAAATTTGCCTTAATTTACGTGTCTTCAGTCAAATTGACTCAAAATTTCAACTACTTGGATTTCGATGAAATGACAGTTGATGTTAGGGTTTTGGCATGTTGTGAAGTTGATGGCGACCTTTGTTGGAGCCCAATATGCACGAAAAATTCACCGATAGTTGGATCCCTCAAGCATGCAGATAGGAACTTAACAGATCTAGAGCTTTGATACCATGTTGGAGTTGATGAAACAATAACAAGAGCCAAGAATCATCTGCAAGCAAAACACATATCACACAAAAGAGATTAATCAAAGATGATATTTAACAACCCTAGAATTTTGTATTGATTGCACAATAATGAATTGGGATACAAATGAGGTCAATGGCTTGCTTTAAAGAAAGCAAGAGACGCCCTTATCCTAAATTTAGAAGAACTAAAGCAATGCAAAGTAGGAGCTAAATTAAGCTTAACTACTGTTGAACTTAATCTAGAAAAGCAAAATCTAGTTGAAATAAAGCACCTAAGTTTAGCTTAGATGAAAAGGCAATTAAACGACCTAATTAATAAATAATTAGATAATATGTCCCAATTGCTCCAACACAAAGTTCCTTACTAACACCCACTATCATGCTTGTCCTTTGAACCCTGGATTATCATTTATGTTTATAGCTTCATCAAAATTGAGTTTTAACCCAAGTAGTCAGTTTTGATTCTGATCTTGGTTTGCTTTTCGAGTTCAATTGATGGATCCAACAATTTTTTTCTTTAGAGTTTGGTTTTGTTCCATATGTATATATATACATAAATGGAAAACTTAGACTCGGCAAAAACCTGCCAAGCCCTAAAAAAAACAAACTCGAGAACTTAAAAATAGCTTAAATTTATTTAGAAATGCATTGTTTTGCAAAATTCGATGAGAAGACTCATCCAGTGAGTTAATTAATGAGAAAACAAAAGAAACAAGCTAAGTTTAGATATATATAAACACAAAGTGGGTACAAAATCACATTCTCATGTGGAATGTTGATGGCTGGACGCAAAATAGTAAACAGTTTCTACAAAACTAGAAGAAAATACATCAGTACAAATTACAATTACATCTTCCTCTTCCCAACTCTATGAGCAAATAAGGAAGAGGAACTAGAAGTAGAGGGCCTAGTCCTAGAAGTAGAACATTGCACTGAGCGTGAGTGTGACTGTGCCTCCTCGCTTGCTATCTCTGTTGATGTGTGTGGTTCGCTCTCCATCTTGGATGTATCTTCTCCTAGCACTGCTAATGGCCCCTTGTTTGACTCCTCATCATCCTCCTCAATGTCATCCAATCTGAAACCAAATCCACCCCCCTCCTCCTCCATAGCTTGTCTCTCCAAATCAGCAATGTCATCCTCTGTAAACAATGGAGGCTGCTTTTGTGCCGTCCAATCAGAGTAAGGATCTATATCGTCCAAATCAATTGGATCGGCTGGTGCTTCCTGTGCCCTTTTCAAGTGCAACTTAAGATTGTATTGCACATAAACAAGGTCATTGAGGCGTTTTTGGGCTAACTTGTTTCTCTTCTTTGTGTGGATGGACTCAAATAAGCTCCAATTGCGCTCACAATGGGATGAGGTACAAGGCTGGCATAAGATTCAGAGAGCAAATTTCTTTAAATGTGGGGTATTTCCACCCCAACTTTGCCACCAAGCATCTGCAAAATAAAATACTAAGAAGTTAGAAAGAAAAGAGACAAGCGAAACATAATTTATCAAATGGAAAAATTGTAAATGTTTTATGCTCTCTTTGCCAACTTTGAAGAGAATAATTCACCCTTTGATTCCACATAGATTTGTTGTTCGGTCACAACAAGGTCTCTCTCTGCAACATCGGGTACCATCCTCTGAATGCATATAGAGGCCCTCCATGACCTCTCCATTAGGATCTGAAAATGAATCATCATATCCGAAACAAAAACAAAGTGAAACCAAGTCTTAGTACACAATCTACAAAAATAAAGTGAAATCAAGTCTTAGCAAAATCTGAATAAGAATCATCGTACCTGAAACGGGGGTTGAGGAAGTACCCTGCTGCATGAATGGGTTGGTGGAGCTGATTGTTCCACCTCCTATCAACAATTTCCCAAATGGGATCATATTTGAGTCTATCCCCCTTGTAGTAATTTTTTATAGACTCTTTGATCCTATCCATGGCCTCATTAAGACACCCCATTGGGGTTTGATCCCATCAACCAAGTGCAGAACTCTAACCAGGGGCTCAGACATGTGCAATTGAAATTTGAAAAATACAAATTAGGTTACGAAAAAATTAATTAATGAAGTTAGTAACAGTAAGTTACAAATTAATAATGAGAGACTTGAATCAAGAATAATTAAAAATTAAAGTTTTGATTCTTGAAATTACCTTCACAATCTTAGAAGCCTTGTCCATAAAGTTTTGATCAAAGACTATGCGCGCGACAACTTTTCCTTTAGGCTTCTTTGAATAAGCTGAGTCAAGCCATGGTTGACTCACAAACATTTGTTTCAACGAAGTCAATGTACCAATAATACTTTGCAACGTCAAGAAAACCGTTGCAAACCTTGTGACTGCAGGTCTCACCAAATCTTTCCCTTTAGTGAATTGTCTCATCAAATTTAGAACCCAAGGGTGATTGTAGATATACTTTGTGACCCGCCTTGCATCTTCCACAATTGGAGTTACCCAATCAAGTTTTCCTTTGTCTTCCAAAAGAAGGTCAAGGACATGAGCTGCGCAAAGTGTCCAAAAAAGAGTGGGGTGTTTGTCTTGGAGGATTCTACTTGGCATATTAGTAAAAATTCAATAATTAGTTTCCAATTTCCATATTTTACCTAAAAACTAAATTAAATATCACTTATTAATATTTAATGATAATCATGTGCAACATAAATATTAAAATTACCTGCTGCCACATATGCTGCCGCATTATCTGTGATGATTTACACCACATTCTCTACTCCCACCTTCATGACAACATTCTCCAACATTAATGCCAATGTTTGTGCATTTTTCACTTTGTTGGAGGCATCAACCGATTTCCAAAACACCTCATCATCCTTGCAAGCAACCAAGAAATTAATAATGGTTCGGTTTTTTCCATCTGTCCACCCATCAGAAAGAATGGTGTAGCCATATTTACTCCACTCTTTTTTTTGCTCCTCCACCACTACTCTTGCCCTATCAATTGCATTTAAAAGCAACCTACAAAATCAAAGTGAAATCAAGTCTTAGTACACAATTTTGATTTAATAAACAAGAAATAACAATTAAAATTTCAAAATGAAACCAAGTGGATTCCGATTATTTACTTACCTCCCACTCAAATCCTTGCGAGAAGGGGCCTTGTACTCTATTCCCGAAACTGTCATTGCGGTCACCAAATTTAGCCATTAGGGACTCTCAGCCACATGCAATGGGAGATTGTTGAAATACCAAAAATCAGCACATGCAATATTAGTTTTCTCATGTGCCTCCTTGTTCCATCCAGTGGCCTCTAATGATGGTTGCGCTCCAAGTGTGTTCCTGGGCACAAAATAATTGCCTATCCTTAATGCTGATGGTGGTGAAGAACTAGGCACTCTACTAGAAGAAGCAGAAGCGGTAAAAGAAGAGGCACTCTGTTTGTGGATGCGTGGGTCATGAAGAGAGCCCACTATGCTCTCAAGTGCTTCTTGTTCTTCTTGAATGTCAATAGGAGCACCTTGAGTTTCAGCTATGACTGCCCTCACAACTAATCTTTCCCTCTCCCTTTGAAATTTTTTCTCTTCCCCGGCTGCAAGTAGGGCATTAACAAATTTTTTATCTCTTTTATATTTTTTCACATGGATTTGTATCATGCTTCCTAATGCCTGCAAGGTGGTATTTGAGGCGGTTTATGCCTCCAAAAACTACGCTCTCACTGTTTATGTAAATCAGTTTCCCAGGCTCATCCGGTGCTTCATAGGCATACCTCTATGTCTTATCTCTAGCATTTTTAGGCCGGGTGCCTGTAAATCCAGAAGGGCATGGTGTTAGTGGCCACACTTCCTTTGAATTTGCCTTGCTGATTTAATGGTTAACCATTAACTGCTGCCCTACACATAGAAATAAAAACATAAAATAAATATTTTAGAAAAAGAATTAAACAAAGTTAGAAACTATCTAAATTAGTTACACTCTTTTCAGACATCATTCAAAGTTAGAAAAAAAACTAAACAAACTGGTAGGGTTTGATATTTAAAAAAAAACTAGATATTCTTAAAAAAAAATTGATAGATTCGTCATTCAACAAAACTTGTCAAAAATAGTGTTGAATCTTGTTCTAATGATTCAAAATCATTTCTAACTGCTTATAAATGATTTTGTATTCATTTAGATTCAACCAAAACAAAATAGAATGTTTTTAAAAAATATAAAAACAAACTCAGCAAACCTACCTAGGAATGTGTTTTTTCTTGAAAAAACGGTTGAAATCTGCCTTAAATCCGCTCAAATCCGCCTCTAATAGCAAAGCAATCACCTAAGAATGGCTTGGAAGCCCACTTTCCTCCTCCACTATTCACTCAAGTCGCTGCAAACACAAAACGGAATGAGCAAGCCGTTTTTTTCTTTTAATCACTGGTCTTTTTGCGCACGGGCGTGTGAGTTTTTATGGCAAAAACTCGTTGAGCTTAAAAAACTCGGCGAGTAATTGCCACTCGGTGAGTGTTCCTACTATGTATATATATGTGTGTGTGTGTTATTGTGCAAATTAAGAGCAAAAATTAAGTTTAGAATATCACGTATTTAGTAAATAAAACCACCATAAGCTCTAATGTTACAACAAATGTAATTTGCAACTAAAAAGCAGGATTCAAGTTCAAAATACCACATAGCATTGCAAACTGTTTATTAATAATAAATAAAACCACCAAAAGTTCATATTTCATGATAAATACAAATATTGTAAAACATTCATTGTTCAAACTTCAATAAAATAATAATGTCTTGTACAACAATTAGGTTTCAGATATCATATGAATCTTCAAAGACATCATCATTATCATTGACAGTAAATAGTGTTGGAAGATTTGAAGAACCACAATTCATGCTGCTAGAACTTGCATAAAAGGTGTGCTTGCTATGTCGCTCCTGAAATGCAGCATGTTGGGAAGTGGAAGCATCCAATACGTTATGCTTTGGTGTTATATCCCACAACTTGGTGCCCCCTCCCTTTTATCCATACTTTATGTGTGAAAGGATGTTCAATTTGAAATGCACACACACTAAATTTTCTAATTTTGCTTAGTGCAATTGGTTGTACTTTACTAAGTGTATAATGGGAAATGGTTGTCAATGGTAGATTCCCACTTCACCACTATACATTGGAAGGGGCCCTAAAATGTGACCCCTTTTTGGACTAAATCTGATTAGCACAACCCAAGTAGAGGAAGGGATGCTAATGCATGATCTAGTTTAAAAGGAAGGTATGTGACTTTAGGGCTCTTTTCCATTTATGTAAGAAGGTAAGGAAAATAAGTGTAATGTATATGCTAGGAAAGTAAAGTACACACTCATGCAATGATAAACAACAAGATATCAAATTTAATGTATGATTGTAAGTGTTATGAAGGAAAAAGGATGAAGATGTACTCACCTTGAGGGTTAGTAGAGGATGCAAGTTCAGATTTGCAAAAACATTGTCAAACTGTATCAAAACTGGGAACATGTCTAGATCTGAAACCTTGAAGGCTGAATCTGCAATCTGTAATA
Source organism: Chamaecyparis obtusa (assembly GCA_027943335.1). Lineage (NCBI taxonomy): Eukaryota > Viridiplantae > Streptophyta > Pinopsida > Cupressales > Cupressaceae > Chamaecyparis > Chamaecyparis obtusa. Next base: position 63,345 of record BSBK01003552.1, read on the forward strand.
ATCTGGAAGCTATAGGTACATGTCGAACTTGAGGTGACCTATACCCAAAAAGACAAAATTCAGAGGTCTTGGGGTTGTGGTCAATACTGCATCTTAAGATATGCTCTTTCGACTCCGAAACTCCGCGAATCTGCACCTGCGCACAAGAAAAAGGGAAATTGTTGGGGGAAAGGGGCTTGCCTTGGTCAAGCCCCTGTTTAGGAATTAACCTTAAAATGAAATAAGTAAAGCATGTAAAACAAGATAAAATGTAAGTATATCCTTGCTTGTCAAACCCTTGTGGATGGATACGGATCACTTACAACCACAAAGATGAATACTTTCTTGAATGTATGTTGAATGTATGAATGTTGAATGTAGGACGTCTTCACTTATGCAATAGATCATCATTTACCCAAATCATAGATCATGGATGTATGGATGCTTGACATGCTTGAATGGAAAGGAAGAAGGATGAAGCTTGGATGTAGATCTCCTCCCTTGATGGCCAACTACTTTGACTCCTATGAAGAAAGAAGTTAGATCTATGGAAGGAAATGCTTGATGGGTAGATATGATGCCTTCAATTAATTCTTGCTTGCTTGAACTCCTTGAATGGACAATAGCTTGCTTGAGAGTGGATGCTTGCTCATGAAAAATTGTATTTGTATGTCTTGCAATTGTGGGATGTGAAAATGAGAGGAAGAGGCCTCCTTTTATAATGTTTCGGGGTTCAAATTCACGAAGGCCTATTACGATAGATAATTGGTAAAATACTTGATATATTAACAGAGATCAGACGATCTATATATACACAAAGAATAAATGATGTTTCCTTAGGAAACGATCGTAAAGAATAGAAACATTCTATTCCAGGTACAAATAACTAAATATTAGAAACATTTTAATATTTACAAGAGATTTACAATACATACATAGATAACCATTAAGACAATAATAGAAACTAGCTTTTATCTTAATACCCTCCCTTAATGGTTAATCTATATACTACACCAAGTTGTCCTCTGAATTTGGAAAACCTTTTTGGACCAAGAGGCTTGGTGAGAATGTTTGCAGTCTGATCCGCTATAGGAACATATTGCAAATGTATTGTCCCATCTTCAACCAATTGCTGAATGTAGTGACCACATGCTTGGTTCTTACATGGATGACTGAATTTTTTGCTAACTTGATAACGCCTTCGTTATCAACAAACAAAGTGGTCAACAAACAAAGTGGTCGGGCCTGCTGTTGACATCTGCATATCCAAGCCAGACAACTTCATAACCTGCATTAATTGTCCCTCTGTATTTGACCTTTGTAGAGGAGAGAGAAACTACCAACTGATTCTTACTGGTCCATGTGACGACACTAGATCCCCAACTAAACACATATCCAGAGGTTGACTTTTTATTGTCAACAGAGTCTGCCCAATTTGAATTTGTGAATCCACCGAGTTTAGGATTAGGACTCCAAGAGTAGAGAATTCTATAATCAGTAGTGCCCTTCACATAACTAAGCACACGCCTAGTAGCCATCCAATGATCAGCCTTGGGAGCTGTCATAAATCGTGAAATGTAGCTGATGACAAAGCTGATATCAAGTCTAGTAGCAAAGAGATAGATGAGGCTGCCTACTAGTTGCTTGTATGTAGTATCATCAACTGGAGGAGAATCAGACTTGGTTGATAACTTCAGACATTTCTCCATAGGTGTAGATGCAGGCTTGCAATCTTGCATATGAAACTTGTCTAACAGAGCCCTGACATATTTGGATTGAGAAATGAATATACTAGAAGACTGCTGCCAAACCTCAACATCAAGGCAATAATGCATGAGGCCAAGGTCAGTCATATCAAAAGATTGGCATAAACTCTGTTTGATTCTTGGAATCAAAGATGTCGAATTGCCAAGATGATCAGATTATCCACATAACTGATTTGATTAGAAGGATGATGGGACTATTAGTAGTCTTGATGTACAAACTTGAGTCTAAAGAACTCTTCTAGAAGCCTCGATCACTTAGGTACTTATCAATTTTCATGTACCATGCCCTAGGGGCTTGCTTCAAGCCATAGAGAGCTATCACCAGTTTGAGTACCTGGGGTTCTTTACCAACAACCTTGAAACCAAGAGGCTACGTCATGTAGACCACTTCTTATAGGTCACCATTCAGGAAAGCACTCTTGACGTCCATTTGATGGACCTGCTAGCCAAACTGAGTTGCCATGGCTAGGACTAATTTGATAGTGCTCATCTTTGCTGTAGGAGCAAAGGTCTCCTTGTAATCAATGCCCTAATGCTGAGAGAAGCCCTTTGCAACCAAATGAGCTTTGTACTTATCCAAAGTACCATTAGACTTATACTTTATTTTGTAGACCCATTTGCAGCCAATGGGTTTCTTCCCTGGTGGAAGATTAGAAAGGACCCAGGTGTGATTCTTCAGTTGGCTTTGGTGTTCAGAATTCATGGCCCGTTCCAACTCTGGAATTCCTTTAACCTCTAAGTATGTTTGAGGTTCAAACACACTGTGAATGATGGCCATGAGAGCAATACTGACAGTCTCTGTAGGCTTGCTCTTTTTTTGAGCAGTTCTCCCCTTGATGAGCTCATCATCCCTAAGATCAGCAAGTGTCTTAACCCACCATTTAGGCGGGAGAGGAGGAGGACCAACATTAGCATTAGGAGATGCTCTATGATCAAGTTCCTCATCAGAAGAATCTGGATCAAAATCAAGTGAAGCATTTACATATCTGGGTGATCCTGCAGGAGAGGCCGAAGGTGTCTGTACAAGAATCACTAGTACTACTAGAGCTACTGGAGCTGTTGGAGCCCTCCCATCAGGTGGACCTAATGGAAGCCGAACTCCCAAATCATGAGCCTTTATAGGCTGGTTAGTTGAATCAAGAACAAAAGAGACTAGCATGAATGGTCCTTGCTGCTCATCAAAGACTACATCACGACTATGTAGGAGACGAGATGTCTCAGTGTCAATCAAGCGGTAGGCTTTGTGAAGACTATATCCAACAAACATTAGTGTTTGACTCTTGGCATCCAACTTGGTGCATGACGCATCAGGGATCCAAACGTAGGCAAGAGAGCCAAAAACCTTCAAGTGATTGATTTTGGGCTTGCGACCTGACTAGGCCTCTTCCAGAGTCTTGCCTTTGATCGCCACAGTGGGTGACTAGTTCAAAAGGTAGACTGCAATGTTAACTTGCCCAAAACTGCTTCAAAACATGTCTATGTTTGAGCATGGATCTAGCCATCTCAGTGATTGTTCTGTTCCGACGTTCAACTACACTGTTTTTTTGTGGTGTGTGGGGTGTGGTTAATTGGCGCTTGATGCCATGAATATCACAGAAGCTAGAGAATCTAGTAGAACAAAATTCCCCCCTCCATTATCTGTCCTAAGAGCAATAATAGATTTCCTAGACTCTTTTTCAACTAGAGGTTTAAACTTCTGAAATACATAAACACATATGATTTTTGTTTAAGAAAATAGACCCACATTTTTCTACTACAATCATCAACAAACAACAAAAAATACTTGGACCCAAGAATAGAAGGAGTAGCCATAGGGCCGTAAATATTTGCACGAATAAGCTAAAGTACTTGAGAAGCCCGCTATGAATCGCCAATAGGAAAAGGTGTGCGATGTTGCTTCCCAGCCTGGCATGCATCACAAACTCCAAGGTGTTGAGTCTGAATCTTTGGCAATCCGAGGACAAGCTTGTTTGGAGCAAGCTGAGCAAGATAGCGCACTTTTAAGTGCCTATATCGCTAATGCCAAAGTGTACTGACAGAAGACCATCGATTAGCCATAGCTAGGTCCTGAGAAACACCAGAATCAACAAGTCTGAAAAGACCATGATCCTCAAGTCCAATTGCAACTGATTGAGTCTACCGATCAGTGATGGTGCACTGATGTGAACTAAAGGTGATATCCGACTGTGGAGAGTGTCGCAACATTTGATTGATTGAGAGTAGATTTACTTCCATCCCTGGAACTTAGTACACATCGAGGAAAATGAGATTCCTTCCAACAGACTGAATCTGTCTGTTGCCTTTGCTGGCAATAGTGTACTCTTCTTTGCCATGAAAAATAACTGAATCTGAATGAGGCTGGTAGTTGTGTGCTATAAATGTGTCACACTTCTATGGATCATTACATGCAAGGAAACTCAAGAATGAGCCCTCACAAATCGATCCATAGCTCCCTAGGCATGGAGTGCAAGGGTTTTTAAGAATGCTCTCAGCTAGAGCTATTTAGCCTATAACCTTGCTAGTAAACCATGCAATGGGAGATTCAATGAAGACAAGGGCAAGAATGCCAATATCCTCAAGAATCAAGAATGAAAATGCAATGCAATGCTATGCTAGAATGGAAATGCAAGCTAAACTATGAAAGGAAATATGCAAGTGTTACAACCCAAGCTAATTAATCTATGTGAGCTAATCTAGAGCATAGAAATGAAGCTAATCTAAGAAAGCATAAATATGAAGCTAAGCTAAGAATGCAAGAATGAGATGTAGATGCTAAGAATGCTCCAAATCTTCAAAAAGCTCCAAAGTGACCTAGAAATCCTGCAGCATAACATTAGCACAAAAAGTTGAAGATCTAGAAATGAAGAAGAGAGCTGTCTTTTTAAAGGAAATGAGAAGGAATGGACCATGGAGATTAAGAGGCAAAAGATTTAATCAACGGTGGAGCATCAAAGAGGAGCAATCCATGTGCACAAGTATCCTCCAATAGGAAAATAAGAGTTGACTTTTGTGTCCATATGAGACAAAAAGTGCTTTTCCCCTTTTTATAAAAAGAATAATGCTTTATTTGTGCAACCTAGGATAAGAGGAAAAGTGGGGGATTTTTATTTATTAAAAGGGGAGGGAATATTCCTTTTAATCAAATAAAGAATTAGGATAAAATGGTTAGCCCATAGAAAATAATCGAATAAATGATAGAACTAGGATTTGATCAAGAATAAGCAATTTATGATTTAGCAAAAGGGGCTAATAGTCTAGGTGACCATTTTTAGGTGTATACAGTAGTTAGTAAACCGGTCTCGACAGTGGGTGAAATGACGAGAGGCACCTGAATCACTGTACCAGGCAGACGACTTGACATGATCTGCTAGTCTTTTAGCCATTAAGGTGTAAAATGCAGATTCTGTCTGCTCAGCGTGCTCTGCACTGTTCGCTTTGGGCAGCTCACTAGATTGCTTAGTTTGGGTAGCTAAGCGTTTTTGACATTCAACCTTCATGTGACCATACTTGTGGCAGTAGTTGCATTGAATGTTCTTTTTCTTGGAGCCTTCAGATGTTGGAGTAGAGGGCTTCTGCTGAGAAGACTGCTGAGAATGAGACTTGCCCTTATCCTTCTGAAAGGATTTAGCAACAAAGGCTTGCTCTGTGGAGGTGGTGCTAGAATTGCTACCGAATTGCTGGTTCCACCGATCTTGCTGAAGCAAAAGTGTGTAGAGATCAGTGAACTTAAGGTCAACACCCGTAGAAATGATGTGGAGAGTCTTGATAAAATGCTCGTAGGACTTTGGTAAACTTTTGAGGGTGATTACCACAATGTCCTCTTCCTCCATCTTGCGTCCAATGACAAGCAATTGATCATGAATTTCTTGAATGCTATTTAGGTGATCCTAGAGCGATTTCCTCTCATCCATGACAATAGAAAACAAAGTGTTCTTGAGAAAGAAAGCCTTGCTTTTATTTGAAGTCTCATGTAGAATTTTAAGGTGCTCCTAGATTTCGACAACTATTTTACCGAATGGAATCTGAGGTAGTTGATCATTAGCCACTGATAACTTGAGAAGCATCACCGCCTCCCGATTATGGTGGTCATATGTAACCTGATCAGGACTAGCGACATCCAGACGTTTAGTAGTACCCAGAACCACTGCATTGCTGCCGCGATATTTGAAGATGGTTAGCATCCGCTGCTTCTACGTGCTATAATTCCGACCATTGAACTTTTGATTTCCCTCGAGCAAAATATTTGTTAGAGATGCCATGGCACGATTTTCAGTGAAAAACGTGTAGAACTGAGAAGGCACGTACGTTGAGGCAAAATGTCAAAAGACAGAAAAAAGGAAGTGATACCCAAAAGAGAGCTCAAAGAGCCCAAAAGGAATATGCTATCAGATTCTAGATTTGCTGGCTTGATAATTGAGACACGAAATTCGAGGCATCTAGAAAAAACGGACGACAACCCAGTTGAGAGCTCGAAAAACCTAGAAGGAATATGTTGTCAGATTTTGGATTTGCTGGCTCAAAAATCGAGACACAAAAATCGAGGCATCCAAAAAAATGGATGTCAACCCAATTGAGCTCTCAAAAAACCCACCAATAATCTGCAAATATTTTTTCGATCCAATATAGAGAATTAGGGTTTTCGAAATAGCTCCAAAAATTGCAGAAAAATGGAGTTTTCTTTCAAAAAACGGTAGATGCTGAGAGAATAACACAAGTAGTCACAAACCCTGAGAAGATCTCTGCAAAAAGCTAACCCAGAAATAATTTTGAAATATTTGATGCAAATAATTTCTGAAAGAAATTACAAATTTTTCAAAAAGATTAAAGTATTTGCTCTGATACCATATTACGAGAGATAGTTGGTAAAATACTTGATATATTAATAGAGATCAAACGATCTATATACACACAGAATAAATGATGTTTCCTTGGGAAACGATCGTAAGGAATAGAAACATTCTATTCTAGGTACATATAACTAAATATTAGAAACATTCTAATATTTACAAGAGATTTACAATATATACATAGATAACTATTAAGACGATAATAGAAACTAGCTTTTATCGTAATAAGACCAACTCCACTGAGTTGGAAATTGAAAATACTTTGCATTGGGCCTCGAAATTCACCTAAATCAAACCCCTGAGGTATAGGTTGCCACAAGTGCAACAAGTGCGACCTATACTTGGAAGAGTTAATTTCAAGGTAAATTGTGCAGGGTTCGAGATGGATTTGAAATTTCAGAGGAAAACAGAAGGATAAGTGGGAAAATCAAGCACCAAAGCATCCAAAATCAAGAAGAGCACTAAAATAGGGCCCAATTTGTCCTAGAGTTTCCAAATTAATGGGTGCTAACTTTTTAGGACTATACACTAAGTAGTTGAAGGAGTATGTGCTATAATTTCCTTCATATGTAGAACTAGCAATCTATTTAGAATGAGACAATTTAAAATAAAAATTGAAACTTCATACTTGAAAATATTTTTCTTTCATAATTTTATTTTAGATTTCAGATAAAAAATTCACAAAATGTGGGAAATTTTTATCGGTAGAGGTTGTAGATAATTGAATTTTTGGCCATGGAATCACAAGATTAGGGAATATTCTATTAAATGAAATCTCAATATGGGACAATCCATGTTGCCACATAAAGGACCTTAGCCCTATTGTATTTAGGAGTTGATTCTAAGGCAAGAAGATGTAGTAGAGTGGTTATTTTGTAGCATTTATCTTCAATAATTTTGCGCACTTGTTTGAAGAAAGTTTCTTTAAGATCTTGCCCTTTTGTTGTTGTGATGGTATTCATCTTCTCAACCATTCAGTCAATGCCATGATATATATATATATATATATATATATATATATATATATATATATATATATTCCAAACAAGATTTATCTATTTTGGTATAACATATCATGCTCGTAATGAACTCACTGAAACTAAGGAGATACATGACACAATCCCACCAAATGTCATCTAGGATCATTTGTTTAATATTTGATGTCTTCTCAATGTTTTTTTTATTGGTTAAAAAATTTATTTTATTAATAATAGAAGTTTAATACACAAAGTTTGAATATGAGTAAACCAGTACTCCATCAAAATACTCCTGAAGCAAACCGCTTCATTAAAACATAGGAGAACAAATCTAACAGTAATATCTGAACATAGAGGAAGAACATCTTGCAGACCACCACACCTAAATACATTGCCCATTTACACGACTCCTCTCAAAATTAGGTAAACCTAGAACACTACCAGAGATAAACAAGATCAAAACAGGCCCTGGATAATACATACATGATATGAAGTATAAACATTATGACAATAGCAAACACAAACGAGGCTCTTACTCCTCTAGAAAACCGTCTTTGCCGTCAGAAGCACACTGGAGCTTTGAACTTGATCCTTATTTGGAGAGCACCTTCTGCAATTGGGCCAGATTCTTCCGGCGAGTCTCCCATTTCATCATCTTTCTATCCCTTTCCACTTCTTTGACATAGCCTTTCAGGAGTTTCCAACCCACACCAACATTTGACTTCTGCTCAACCTTATTTGCACCTTTGCTCTGCACCAAGAATGGTTTAAACAATGATTGTCCACCACCCAATTCTCTCCAAAAATCCCTGTCTGCACAAAACCTCATCCCAGGTTCAGCCATGGTGACAATGTTATCTAACCCTCCCAACCATTCATGCCTAACACACGCCCTCATCACCCACACAACCTCCATCTTAGATCCCAATTCCAATGCCCATGCTAACAACATTGAGACTATGTCAATATTAGCCTGAAAACAGTGATCGAAGAGCATGAAATCTTCCCCAAATAACAAGTAAATGATTGTCCAGAACTCTTTATCATCAAAATTGAAGACATGCGTCATGCTTTTCACAAAAATATCACCCTTAAAGCATTGTTGCTGCTAACCAGTCTCCAGAGAGAAGTTTGCCTCCATATTGCACTAAGCCATATCACCCCTCGCATAACGTACCACTCTGCAGAGAAGCCAAAGAGGTGAATGCAAAAAAGTGCCACCAAAAACCAATAAATCTCCCCACTCAAGGCCCAGAAAACCAAGGGCTAAACACATGTGCCACATCTCCAAATCAATGGAAAACATGACACCAAAAGGCATGCAGACTACAAACCATCTAGACTCATGTTGAATGAAAATACTCTCCATGAATTGCCATAATATGAGGGCATGTCAATTTTACTCCCACCAAATTAATAAGCAAAAAACATCATTACACAGCCCACCAACCAAGAACACCCAAGACAATAATGAGGTAGTAGGGAAAAGGCAACGGTCAATTAAAATTAAATTTGAATGTCCCCTTGTAAACACAATATTAGAGATGTCCACCACACTGCTCAAGTTTTGAAAAGAGATTGCCCATTTGGAGAGTGTATCAACAATCCCATTGCCTTCCCACAATATATGCATGAATTTAAAATTTTGGAACTTAACCAATTTGTTACGAATGATATCCACAATTTTGTTGATCTTCCATGCATGGATTTTCCCCTCTGAAACTGCTTTCACAATCATGTGAGAATCACCTTCAAAATGAACTTGGTTTGCATCTAATTGATAGACCAGATCCACTGCCAAGAGAACTGCCATGGCCTTGGCTTCATTGTTTGTTCCATCGTCCAATTTAGTTGAAGCAAAGGCAACAATGTTACCATCCTCATCTCTTGCAACACAACCAGCACTGGATGAGCCCGAGTTGCCTTTAGAGGCTCCATCAAAATTAATTTTCATCCATCTTTGTTCGGTTTCGTCCACTGATTGCAATCTTTGACACTGCTGCTATTAGGATTAACCCTTGAAAGCCCATAAACGAGTGATGTCTTCTCAATGTTGTATTGCTTCCATATGGACCCATTGTGATTGATGATCATGATAAAAAGTGCCTCTTGATCCTTCATCGATAATCTCAAAATGATTGTTGAAGCAAGGTTCAAAATGATTTTGTTTTATTTAAAATAAAATAAAATAATTAGAAACAAACTTCAAACAAGTTTAAAACCTAATTTAATTAGGTTTTAACAAAATAAATTTCTAATGAACTAAAGTGGAACATATATTTTTTATTATTTCACTTGCCTTGAATAGCTCCAGGTTTGAGAATGTTTTGATATTACTTGTGACATTTGATAATTTTGCTGAACATTTGGATCTCTTTTGTGTTAGAGTACATTGTTTGGATCCAATCAATTTTGTTGCCAATATTTTGTAGCATATGATTGAGGGAATGGAAAGCACAAGGTGTCCAAACAATGTGTGAATATTTTTTTTCAATGAACAAGCTAGCTGCTCTACAATTCTTTGTGTTGCTTGTTATGATTTGAACAACATTACGAGGCCTGACTTTTGCAATAGCCTACAAGAGAATGTTAGCAATAAATTGCCCATCCTTCACCTCCCCTTTGCAATCTACAACATTAAAAAACATTGCCCATTTAGGGGACATTCCAATGACATTGACCAGTGGCTGATTTCAGCATTCATCTATCCATTGAAAACAATGAATGCCCTTGTTTTGACTCATAATTCCCTAATGGGCTGCAATGAATCTTCTACAAGCTTGCCCTTTTTTCAAATAAGGTGCCTTGGGCTCTTGTATCCTTTGGAGTCTCATTAATTTTCTCACCATTTGTTGCATTACAACATTAAAAGTTGTTCCATTACTTAATTACATCTTGTTAATTGTTGATTGACAATCTCTTGAGAATCATTTTGAAATGCCATTTTTCAACTATTCACTTGGTCTCTTGTAATAGGATTTTACAAGTTGTCGAAAAAATGGGCTGTTTTGTAGCACAAATTTAAGATTAGGTGGGGTAGAGGGGTGTCTATTTTTTGAGATCCTTTCTTTGACAATGAAAGGTGGTTTAGTTTGTTCTATGACTTGATACCTCATTTGGCTTTGATGGCATGAACACCATTCTTTCTATGGCAAGATTTGATGCCTTGTATAGGAATGCCACACAAATGACCTTTCTCCCAACCATGTGAGCTTGAATACTTCACACACATTCATTGCAGATCCATATATACTCCCACCACTTGGAACATGTATCTTATCTACACATTTCTAGAGAGGAGAATTTGGGTCCGTTTTGATGAAGGGTTGACCCCATGGAGTTTGAATTAGTTGTCATTGTAATCCCTATGACAATAAATATGACAAACAAAACATTCAAAACAAATGAAACACCCCCAAAAAACCTAACTCATTTAATATTTTGAGCATATTGATACTTTTATATGAGATTGAAAACTAAACAAGAGATTTGAAAACAAAAAAGAAAATGATACACTATGAGAAGAATGCAAACAAAACAAGAGAGTTGGAAACAAAAAGTAAAACCAAAAAAGTTACTTGTACAAAAATCTTCCTTTGCAATCTTTTTGGCAATGTGGCCTTGTGTACATGTGTATGAATGGTAATCCAATTGCTTTGGAAGTTTCAATGATCAATTGTAGCTCTATTTGAGTAATGGTGAACAAGAATATAAGTTCAACAACTTTAAAAATCAAAATCAGGAAAATGAGTTTGATTTAGTGTTTGAAATGGTTCTGTAGACACTAAAAATTGGTGATTGCTTGCGATGACGCTTTCTATTAACATTTCATCTACATTGCTAAACCGATCTTTATTGTTCATTTGATGTCTTGTCTTTCTCCCTTTTATTAAATATTTTTAATTGTTTAATAAATAACTAATTATGTTCTCTATTTTGATCATTCTCTGTCGATTTGGCCTAAATCAATCACTTCACCTCTTTGATTAAATAATTTGGTCAATTATTAATGTCTCTTGCCTTGGCATTAAATTGTCCCCATTTGTCCTTAGGGTTAAATAACTAGTTTAATTATTTAATTCCTTGTTGTAACTTTCCTCTAGGAATAAATAAATATTATTATTTATTTATCTCCTTTCATTGTAACCTCATAATTAAACAAGTTCAATTTTAATTAATTAGCTACTTACTAATGTGTGGAGGAATTAATAAAATTTATTTATTAACTCTCTCCACTTAATTACCTTTTTGTTTAAATTTCCATGAATTAAATAAGTTCAATTTTATTTAATTCCTAATTACTAATTACCTTTTTTTTTTGGTAAAAGGCCAAGGCCAAAGAATAATTTTATTAATAATAAAATGAAATATAGATGTCTCCATTCGGTGCGGGCATTGGTAGGAAAGAATGGAGAAGAAAACCTTTAGTCTAGCCCGGGACAAATGTCTAGATAATCAGAATTCAGAATTTTACAATACAGGTATGAGGGCATATCCTCATTTACATAGAAAAATTGTTTGAGTCTGTTATTGTCGGTTTAGGAACTCCTCGCATGGCCATATAGGCCTGACGTCTTTGCTCTTTGCCTTATGTATGTATTGTGGTACAAAGATTATTTTCCGATTGGTTATCCTGCAAATACTCAATTCTTCTGGCAAAGATCATTGTTAGATTACAATTACCTTTTTCTTTTAAATAAATGAATAAATTTAATTATTTTCATATGCATTAATTAGATAATTCTTGAAATTATTTAATTAAAAATCAATTCTCAAATCTTTTCCTTAAATTCGAAAATAAAAACAAATATCTTCATTTGTTTTATTAATTTAAAAAAATGACAACTCTTATCAACTTTTTTTCTAAATTCGGAAATGGAAACAAATATCTATATTTGTTTTTTTATTGATTTTCAAAATTAGTCACTTTGGCAACTTATCTTCTTTTCTCAATTTCAAAATAAAAAGAAAGAAGTGCATATTTGATAATCAGAAACTTTCTATCTTTTTTGAAATCCAATCTTACTAATTTTCCTCTTTATCTTCTCTACTTGCTAATTTATTGTGTCTTTTTATCTCATTAACCTTCCATTTCTAACTCACTCTTTCTCTCTCGTAATTTCATCGGTAGATTTCTAGAAATCAATTCAATCTTGGCCATCTATTTAATCTTTGATATATATAAATTGCTATCAATTTCCTCATCATGGCTGACCACAACTCTTCGATTTCCTTGTTACTATCATCATATCATTTTGTCATTGTTTTTGTTGCATTTTTGCACTTTTTTTTTTGAGAGCGACTTCATTTTGGAGGAATGATAAGCAATGGAGTTACATCAAATGAAATGAGATATGTGGCTCACAACATAACTTAGATCAGGTCTAGTGGCTGTAAGATATATGAGGTTGCCAATTAGTTGCTTCAATGCTGACTCATTCACCATTGGCGAGTTTGGTTTGGCTGACCCTTTCTCTATAGGTTTAGATGAGACTTTGCAATCTTGCATTCTTAATTTTTCCAACAAACTCTGGCATACATCAATTGAGAGATGAAAATACTGCTAGTTGTCTGCCAATTCTCTATACTAAGACAATAATACAGGAGACCCAAATTAGTCATATCAAATGCCTGTCACAAATTCAAATTGATCTACTCAAGCAAATGTGCCCCTGTACCAGTACATAGATGACAAGAAGAATGATATCACTACCAATGCTCTTGACATATAAGTTGGGATTTGAAGGAGTCCTTTGAAAGCCCTGGGCATTCAAACATTTGTCAATCTTGATGTACCATGCTCAGGGGGCCTGCTTTAGGCCATAAAGAGGCTTCACTAGTTTGCATACCTAGTGCTCTTAGCGTACAACCTTGAAACCTCGAGGCCGCATCATGTAGACCTCTTCCTCCAAATCACCATTGTGGAAGACACTCTTAATATCCATTTGATGGACTTTCTAGGCAAATTGTGCTGCAATGGCCAAATACAACTAGATGGTGCACATCTTTGCTACAGGAGCAAAGGTGTTCTCATAGTCAACACCTTATATTCGCGAGAATTCCTTAGCCACCAATCAAGGATTTTATTTCACTTTGTAGACCCATTTGCAGCCAATAGGTGTCTTCCTTTGTGGAAGATAGGAATCAAGTGTTGTTTAGAAGACTATGATAGTCAGCTTCCATAGTCTTCTCCCATTTAGGTTTACCTCTTGCCCTCTGAATAATCATGGGGCTCTTAAATATTCCGAATGTTTTTCATAAGAGTAAAGTTCACGATACTCTATTTGCTCTTGCCTCTAAATGATCCACCTTCAACAAGCTCATTACCAAGAACATAACTGATGAGCTTTTCCCATCACTTGGGCCGGAGAGATCCATATGCTTCAAAATCAGGATGATCACCATGACTTGGGCCGGTTGTAATGAAGTCATCTGGATGCTGATCCAGTTATCGTGAGGAAAATTTGTTGGTATAGGATGGTTCCTAGGAGATTCCACAAGTGCAGCATTGTTAGAATCTCTCCCTTCAAGTGGGGCTAATGGAAGCTTAACATCCAAATCTTTAGCCTTTAGTGGCTGGTCTTTTGGACTCGTGATGGGAGAAGAGAGTTGAAAGGGCCCACCTTCTTCATCAAACACAACATCTCTATTGAAAGTGAGTCGATTATTGTCCACGTCAATCAACCGATAGGCTTTATGATTGTCATTGCAGCCAATAAACATTAGATCCTGCCTCATGGAATCTAATTTGGTTTGCTTAGCAATTGAAATGCAAACATATGGCGTCAAACCCAAAATCTTCAGGTGGTTGATTTTTGGTTTCGTCCTAGACCATGCTTTTGCTGGGTCATGTTCTTGACGACCAGTGTGGGAGAGCTGTTCAAAAGGTACACTACAGTATACACTGTCTCAGCATAAAATTTCTTAGGTAAATTTATATGCTATCCCCGTAATTGTATTTTATTCTTCTCAACAACACCGTTTTGTTAAGGGATATAGGCTGTGGTAAGCTGACACTACTGTGTTTAGCACAGAAGTTGGTGAATTCATTGGAACAAAATTCCTCCCCCCCACCATTATTTGGCCTAAGAGTTATGATCTAACATCCCAACTCTTTTTCAACTAATGCTTTAAACTTTAGGAATTCATTAAACACTTCTGATTTTACCTTTAGGAAAAACCTAAGTTGCTGGTTTGGGTTATGGTTCAGATATGGGTTCAAAGAACTGGTTCATCGGTATGACTATTGCAAGTTGAGAACTGGAAGCATCCAAGTCCATATGCTCTGCATTTATATTCCACATCTTCAACTCCCCTTCTTTGTATTCATTTTGCTTGTGTGAATGAGACACAAGTTGGAATGCATGTATACTCAGTTCTCCACTCTTTTTGATTGCAACCTATTGTGCTTTATGAAAGAATATGTGCTCCAATTTCTTTATGATGCAGATGAACTAGCAACCTATGAAGACAAGACAAAGCAAACAATTAAATTATTAAAGTTATAAAATTACTAGCAACCTATGAAGACGAAGTAAATTAAAACTATAAATAAAACTTGTGATATAATTTTGATTGCAAGGGGCCACAACAATTGGAAGCGTTGGCCATGAAGGTACTGCCGACTATGAGTATCCTTAAAATGATGATGAAGAGCATCAACACTTAGACCTTTTGCATTCACAAAGTCTATGAACTCATCTGTAATCAAATCTCACATATCATCATTAAGAAATAGTCTAAGGAATGTTGGCTTGTACCTTTCAGACTCTTCTAAATCCCAATATGGTGGAAGCATTTCTAGCATATCAAGCTATTGTTTGTTATAATATTTTGGTGTCAATGCATAGGCAAGAAGATGTAGTGGAGTGGTCATCTTGTTCCATCTTTCTACAACAATTACTTGCAATTGTTTGAAGAAAGTCCTCTTAGGGTCTTGCTCTTTCAGATGTATGATTTTCTTCATCTTTTCAAGCATTGAGTCGGTGCCATTATACACCTCTTCAATGCTATGCCTATCCATGCCAATGTAGCAAAGCATGCCCATAATGGGCTCGATGAAGCTAAGGAGATACTCTACACGTTCCCAACATGAGTCATCCAATATCCTATGCTTCGTTTTTGTTGCCCTCTCATTGTTGCTTTGCTTCCATAAAGACCAATTTTGGCTGATCACCATATTGCAAAGTGTCACTTTCACTTTTACAAGTTGTTTCAAGACGATTATGTTAGATGCAAAATGAGTCTCAACAATCTATAATAGAAATTAAAGCAAAAGAATATTAATTAAATAAAGGTAAACTTTAAAGTAGAATACACATTACACAATCAAATTATGAAAATTAGAAAATGTAAAATACTAATTTTATGTTTTTCTAAAAATTAAATTCAGTGTGACATTGGCATTGGGGTACGTCGAGACGTCGGGTTGAGTTTTTGGGATGGGGGGACAAAGGGCCTCAATTTCTAGATGGTGGGGGGACAATGACAAGGGGGTGGTGTGGGGAGGGGGCTGTTGTATACTATACATATAGTACTTGAAATGCTAGTTATGAAATGATGTTTCAATGTAACATACCAAATTGAAATACTTGAACATAACAAAATTGCAACACAAACCAGAACCATTGAACATACAACATAGTAACAAAGTACATACCCAATATTAACATTCAAAAATCAAAATTCAAATAGAAATTCAAGTACTTGTCTCGGCGGCGGCGTGGTTGCAGAATATTAGAGGTGGGGGTATTCTGGTATTCGAAGTACCCAATGTGGGGACATCCCGGGGACGGGTACTTCGAGGTTTGGGGGGGGGGTGCGAGTTCATTGATTAAATTACTACTTTAAGTTCACTTACCTTCAATAGCTCCAAACTTGAGAATAATCTGAAAATTCCTTGAGACGTCACTGCTTTGATCCACCCAATTTTATTCCCAATCGTTTGTAGCATAATATTGAGCGGTTGGACCACAAAAGGTGTCCAAAAGATACGTTGATATCACTCTTCAACCAACAAACCAACAAACCAACAACTCTACAATTCTTTAAAACGTTTCTAGGTTGCACTATCTCAATGGCAAAGAGGAGAATATCAACAATAAGTTGGCTATCTTTTACTTGCCCCTCACAATCCATGTATTTCAAAAACATTGCCTCTTTAGGGGACACTGCTATGACATTGATCAAGGGGCAATTTTTTGAATCTTTCCATCTATCGGAAACAAGGGATACACTTGTCTCAATCCATGAATCCCTTATGGGCTTCATTGCATCTTCAACCCTCTTGACCTCTCTTTCCAAAAAGGTGTTGCGTATCTTCTCATTACTAGGGTCCTTATACCCTTTTGGAGCTTGATTGAAACTTTTCAACATCTTCTTACAGTATTGGGATTCTTCTAGTATTAGGAATGGACTCTGTCTGGACCCACAAGCAGACCAGACCTGGATCTCAACCCAGTTTGAACTGAATTGGTACTAAGGGCAGGGAGCCTTGAACCAGGTAACTTGGGAAAAACACCCACATTTGGAGCCTTGAACGAGGTAACTTAGTGAAAAACACCCACATTTTGCTACTGAAATCATCTACAGGCAGAAGAAAATACCTGGCATCAATGACCGAAGCAATATTGATTAGTCCATAAACGTTCACATGAATCAGCTGCAAGAGCTTAGTTGTTCTCCAATATTTTTGTCTAAGGATAAGAGTCCAATGCTACTTTCCTGCCTGGCAAGCTTTACATACTCCATGACACCATGTGTCTACGACTGAAGCTCAAGTAAGCCATCTACCATATTCTTTCGAGTCAACTGAGAGAGGTTTGATATGTTGAGATGCCCATACCTTTGATGCCAAATAGAATTGATTGAGGAACTCTTCGTAGTCATTGGCTGCTTCAGAGTATCTTTGATTTCAACTAGCATATACAAACCATGATCTTTGAGGCTGAAAAGAATTGTCTTCTTGGAATCCTTATCAACAATGTTACACTTGTGTGTACTGAAGATGACATCCAACATCAGATAGTGTCACATAATCTGACTTACAGACAACAGATTGAGCTCCATGCCCGAAACATAGCATACGTTGACAACAATCAGATTTCTCCCACCCGATGTAATCTAAACGTTGCCCTTGTTGTCAATTGTATATTCTAAACGTTGCCCTTGTCGTCAATTGTATATTCTTTAGTCTTCACCACCATCAAAGATCATTGGATTAGAGCGGCTTGTACTCCGTGAACCAATCTCTCCTATATGTGAAATGGTGAGAAGCTCCAAGATCAATGTACCATGCAGAAGACTTGACATGATTTGCTGGTGCTTTGTCCATAAATGCATAAAAGGCAGACACTTGCTCAGTATGCTTTGCAACGTGGGCCTTCTGCTGAGACCCTCCCTAGTTGGACTTCTGATTAGCCAACTGCTCCCTGTAGTGTTTCTGCATGTTGGCAAGCTTGCAACCATTATTACATGTGCTATATGTCTTGGAACTCTCCTTAAATTTGCTTTGTCCTTTCTTCCTAGAAGACTTGCCTTTGTCTTTATCTTTGGCTGTAAAAGCCTGTTCCACAGCTAGCTATTGCACCGCTGCTATTAACTGCCCTACTGCAAGAGCTTATTGCACAGGTCAGCAAACTTCAATTCAACACTGGTGGAGGTAATGTTGAGGGTTTTGATAAAGTGCTCATAGGATCGTGGTAAGCTTTTCAGTGTGATATCCTCCTCTTCCATCTTGCAAACAAGCAGGAAACCAAGCATCATAAACAATTCAGAAAACCAAGTAGGAAAAGGCCACACTGATCAAATGATACAGTGCAAAAAGTCTTAAGATGATTACAAAACAGAAACAAGTGATTATTGTCAATCACTTGATTTCTAGCACATTTTGCCTTTCTGGAAAAACTTGGAGATGGCTAGGGGATGTCCCTTGCTGTTATAGGACCGTGGATGTGTCCCCAAGGAACACAAAGTAAATGGGCCTCTGACATATGGTTCCAACAACTTGGAAGGGTAATCAAATTGCAGTGCACCGCCAGCTGATGTAATGTCCCTTACTAGATTTAGGCCTGTTTTAACCCAAATTTAATATTGATGTCCTAAGCTGAATGGATAAAGATATAATGAGTCAGTCTAAGACATTCAAAGTAAAGAGAATTATTCATTCATCTTATTAGATTATGTTATTTGTATATATTATTAACATCCATATTGACCTTATTACTACTTCAACTCAATGAAAGAAGGATTAGGCATGTAACCAAGGTGCTTAGAGACCAATTACAATAGGCTCCCTCAAAGTTTACAGATCCAAGCCCTTATCCTATCTTGGGACTATGCCCACAAGGCGCTCAAACAATATATATGTATGTCTGATTATTATTATTACATATATATATTTATTATATCTATATTACTTTATATATATATATAGGCACACACACACACATTCCTAATAACCTTCTGATATACTATTACTTACTGATTTCTGCCAGCAATATTTATGATCCTTTTAGTCTTTCATATACAATATTCTGTAAACTAGTGACAATACATAAGTCACAGCAAACTATTTGCTATTCGATGCTTACCAGCAATAATAATATTATATATTATATTTATTATTTACTTCTGACCTCTGTCTCTTGATCAGTTTCAAAAATATTTATTATCTCTCTTCCCGTGGCTGGGTAGGAAATATTTTTATCAGTCAAACTGTGGCTATTTTCCCCTATTCGATGATCTTCTAAATCTTCCCTCCTCCAATTTATTTACTTATCATACTCCTTAAGAAGAGAGGCTTTGAAAGGAGATAACCCATCAAAAGGACATGTTGCCCATTTTGTTGTCACCGCTTACTGCTGATCACTGCCTTTAAACACTTTTTATTTATTGTTTATAACCATAAGCATTGCCTTCATAACTTATATTAAGCGCTGTATTTGTTTCCTTTTATGGTTATATGTTAATATCAATATTAACATTTAATATATATATTAATATTTAAAAACATATTATTATTGTTATTTGATATAATTGATATATGTATTAATATTTAAGATATATTATGATATATATTAATATATTAATGTTTAACTTTGATTATTGTTATATCTTAAGATATATATTTTTTCAGATTGGTAATGGGCTGAAGCCGATATCAACATGGGGCTCGAGTAGACTCGAACCCAAGACCTCCCAGATGAGAGGTTCACAACTTACTGTTGTGTTGCAGGATGTTCCCCATATCTTAAGATATATTACTAATATTAAGATTTCATATTATTATTGATTATTATATCAACATTATATTATTAATATTAAGAGTTGATTATATTCAGTTATATACTACTATATTAAATTAATATATTATATTCCTTCATTATTACATTAGTAATAGAGTTAATTTTAATAATATTATATTGCTATTATTTGCTCATTAATTTTATTTTTCTTATTTATTATTAAATCCTATTCTAGAAAGGGGACGTCACAGCTGAATCCGCTATTTGGTGGATCTGGCTGGGATCATCTCTTTCCCCTACCTTCATCACACAAAAAGCAAAACAAAACAATACAGCAATTTTGTTAAAACTTTTTAGCTAAGTTGCAGGGATCGTATCCACAGGCCCTGAGCTGGGTTCAGGTACGCACCCAGTATAGGTGCGTGTGTGGGTACGTGCTGGGTGTGCACAGGGTGCACGCTCAGCACTGTGGTTGCGCACACCTGTGCATAGTGCTGGGCGCACACCCTGTGCACACCCAGCACGGACCTGGGCTCACCCATGTGGACCCATGGGCTCGCCTTAAAAAAAGCAGGCCCAATCTTGATTAAAAATCATTTTTAATTTTAATTTTTATCATTGATATGGCTTATTTGAATATTTCTCAACTATCAATTGGCATTTAATATTTATCTTTGGCATTTGGCATTGATCAATGATCAAGTATTATACTATGAAATGATTTAGTTTTACAAGTCTGTATATTTCTCTTAGTACTGGGTTCACATACCCACGCCCGTCCCCGAACCTGAACCGGCAACTTAGCTTTTCAGGTCATTAGAAGTGCTAAAAAAAGGCATAAATTTTATGCATTATATCTGCAAAAAAATACAGAAGAGTTTTTAATCATAAAGATTAACAAATCAAATTGTAAAGATAGAGACAAAATCGACAAGGTTTTTGATGTTTTGAAGTGGAGAGAAAAACACTTATTATCAACTAAGTTACCAATTCGGGTGCGGATTCGGATGCGCGAATTTTTTTTTAGGGGATGTGGATGCTTTTGGATATATATATATATATATATATATATATATATATATATATATATATATATATATATATATGCAGAGAAGTGCAAGAACTATACAAAAATAAATCATTTGATAGTATGAATTTCAGAATTAGAATAATGATACTTCACCAATCAGTATTGATCAAGATTCAAGATATTTCATATTTGATAGTTCAACAACTTCAACTCAAAATTTCATAGACACAAATATTCAAATTGAAACAAGTTCAATAACTAATTACTCATGTTCAAGATTCCAATGCAATTTGAACTACAAAATCAAAACTTAGTTCATCGTTCAATGTTTATCAATCAAGGATTCAAGAGTCAAGAGTCAAGAATCACTAATCAGATTCAGAATCATAAGGATTCTCAAGAAAATCCACATTCTCATCATCTCCAATTGTTGCAAGTTCAAGATCATTTGAACCAAGAACGGTTCCACTTGTGCTAGATGCACAATGTGTCATGTTATTATCACCATCATCTATGATTGTAATAAGATCATGAAGCGTTGCATCCAAGTTTGCACACTCAGGGGCTACATCCCAAAGCTTGGTTGACCCTTCCTTGTATTCATTCTCGTTACGTGACAAAAGACGCAAGTTGGTATGAATGTAAACCAAGTCCTCAACTTTCTTTGAGCCCAACTGGTTGTGCTTCACCGAATGGATATAGGAGTATGTACTCCAATTCCGTTCAACAACAGAAGAACTTGCAACCTGGATAGTGTTCACAAAATTAAACATATAGATACAAATGAAAAACAAATTAAAGAATGTTAAACACTAAATTGTAAAATACAAGTGGTAAACAAAAAAAAAACTTACTTGTGAGAGGATATTGATTGCAAGACCTTGTAGATGCATGTATGGTTGACCATACATGTACCATCATGTAATAGCTCCTATTTTATATTGGTCCTTTATTGCAAATGGAGACATTTTTACACTCGAAGCAAATAAGCCAAATTCTAGCCTCATTGTGTCGTGCATTTCCTCATCTAGGAAGAGTCTTGTAAAAGTTTTGTAGCACCCATTGGCAACTTCTTCATTCGTATATGGTGCAACTCTATCTGGCATACCAAGTACTTTCTCACTCTAGTACCTCGGAGATAAGGCATATGCAAGGAGGTGCAATGGGGTAGTCATCTTCTCCCAACGATGATGAATGATTGCTTCCACCTTATTGCACAAGGCTTCACATTTTGTGGGGTCATTCTCATGCTGTTGTATGGAAACTTTTACCTTCTCAACCATGGTGTCCATGCCATCATACACATCCCCCAAGCAAGGTGTATCTGTATCGGCAAAGCGGAGCATAGTCATAATAGGCTTGGTAAAATTCAATACAAATTGCACATGAGCACACCAACTGTCATCCAAGACCAAAGCCTTGACCTTTTGGGCTCTTTTTGAGTTCGAAGCCTTCCATATACCCCACTGGTTAGAAATGACCATTTGGCTTAATGTCGCTTGCACTTTGACAAGTTGTCTCATAACAACAGTATGAGACACAAAGCGGGTCTCAGCAACCTAACCAAGTTAACAATATGTCAACAAATATTATTATATTAAGCAAAAACAAAGTTATATACAATTTGATAATTGAACATGAACATAAAATTTATTCAAAATAAATAAATAAATGAAATTTACTAATTACAATTTACCTTTAGCAGCTCCAATTTGGAGAATGATCTAAATATGGATTGCGACATGTGGTGGTTTGTCACAAACATTTGGATCTCCTCCCCCTCTTGGTAAATTTGCTTCACCCAATCTATTTGAGTGCCAATTTGTTGCATGATCAAGTTAAGGGAGTGTACAGTTCATGGTGTCCAAAAAATATGGTCATATCGACCATCAATCAAGACACTTGCACCCCTACAATTTTTGGCATTGTCTGTAACCACTTGGACCACATTCTCACTACCCACCATCTCTATGGCCTCAATGAGAATTCTAGAAATGAATTGTGAATCCTTCACCTGCCCTTCACAATCAACAGCTCTCAAAAACATTGCCCCTTTGGGGGACATTGCAATCACATTAATCAATGGTCGATTTCTTGTATCTTTCCATCCATTAGACACAATAGTAATACCTGAAGTTTTCCAAGAATTTTTAATTGGCCGAAGAGCTCTCTCTATACAAGTCCTCTCTTTTTGCAATAGAGTGGTACACACCTTTTCATACACGGGACTTACATAATCAGCTGGAGCTTTAAGTATGGCTTGCACCATTTCCTTCCAATATGGTGATCTTACCAAGTTTTAAGGAAGACCATTGGCATAGAGGCAACGTGCAATGACTTCATCAACAAGCTTTCTTGCCTCCATTTTAAATGTGCTGTCCAAAGGGCCTCTTTTGGGGGTGGTAACCTTTACTTCTTCCTCTTCCTCTCCTGGTACAGGTACTTGCAAGAATGGATGTTTGGAGGATACAACTAGTTCAGTGGGTAATTGCATTTTGTTCTTTCCTGATGGAGGTTTATAAAAACTTTTTTTTGATCTTTTAACCAAATTATCAGCAGCTTCTTGTTTTTTTACAAATGAAGCTATTTGTGCATCAGACATCCCCTTCTCACTTGTGCCGTTGCACATTGCAAATCCTTTACTAGCAAGGCCCATAAAATGAATTTTGACCCGGGAATATGAGCTATTGAATGGTTTTCCTTTGTTACTTTGACAATAATTACACTTCCAAAGATATGAGCCACCTCTTGAAACCTGTGATACTCTTGTCGTATCTCTCCATAAAGGAGATCCAACATCAATATTAAAATTATCGGTTCCTTGCCCTCCTACTGAACTTTGACTACCAGTGGTGGCCATTCTTGCACAATACAATCTAGTTTCTTGCTATAATAAGAAAATAAATAAATTTAATTTAAAAAAAACTATGAACATCAAGCATACAAGTGCAAAAAAATGATACAAATAGATAGCTAAACTTGTTTGTTTATTTCTTTAAAAAAAATAAAATTGAAAAAAACTTCAAAAATTTCTTCACAAACTTGAAAAATTTTTAAAATTCATCAAAATCTCAAAGAAATTCATTAAACAACTTGAGAATGGGATCAAATGCTTACCTGAAATTCTTAAAAATCCTTTGTGGAAGCTATCCCTTGCTCTAGGAGCGTTCCTCTTCGAAAATAACCAGCTCGCCTTCAAAATCCCAAAATGGAGAGCAAATGAGAAAATAACCAGCTTGCAAACAAAATGGGATGAAGAATGGTTGAATGGCCTCTTTTAGGGCCATTTTAGGGTTTAGGAAAAAAAATGTTAAAAACATGTATTTAGCACATGTTTTATTAAAAACTTAAGTGAAAAAATATTAAAAAACTCTTTTCTGGGCAGCCACCCGCGGATGCGTTCAGATGCCCTGTGGGTGCCACCCGGAAGCCACCATAGACACCCAGATGCGGGTGGATGCCTGTTTGGGTGCCTAAGGTGGCTTCTGGGTAGCACCCATAGGTTATCCGCTCCCGGATCCGCCTCCGTATGCATCCGCATCCGGATAGCCTGCTGATGTATCGGTATCCTAGATTATCAAGACAATTTAACTTGAAAAAAGTTAAAACACATTGTGATTGAACTAATGGTCACAATTATTGTTCATTTTATTCTTTATGTTTATTTCAATTTCTGTACAATGTAATGGAAACAAAAATGAAAAAACGGAATGGAAAAACTATTTATTGTAAACCTGAAACATAAACAAAAAAGGAATGAAAAATGGAAGGATTCATTATATCTGGTGATTTTGTGGATGATGGATTGAACTCTTTCTTCCTCCTCCTGTTCTCTTGAGTTTTGCTCTACTTGATTGCTAAAGTGCAAAATGTTTAATCATAAAATGCAAATGTGCTATAGGGGTTTTGAGTATGATAGGGTGTGTATTTAATTTGGGACCCAACACCTCATTAATGGATTTACATTTATTGCTGTTTTGATTTTGGTCTTTACCTAAGTATTAAAAAAGTGCAGGTTGGTGGATAGACTGATATTGGGATGGTTGATGGATACTGGGGACAGTGGGGTGTCTCATATGATGTAAGAAAAGAGATATGGCTCCCAAGTTGGGTAGACATCTCAGGGATGCCCCTAGGTTTCTTTTTTTTGGGATGATTGGAGAATACTTTGTCTGCATCGCAATGTCTCTAAAATATCACTGAAAATGGGACATATCCTCAGGGAATGCTGGATTATAAATTGTCAAACAAATGAGGATTAATGGATAATAAGGCCTTAAAAGTGTGTGGAAAGGCTTTTTTAAAAGGAAGGGGGACTAAATGAGTTGGTGCAGGGTATCAGGTAACCACATCCCAAGCCTATCTCATAGCTCTTATTAATTGCTGCTTTGCATTGAACTTTTGTGGATTTGATTGCAAGTGTGGCTTGTTTTGTACTGAACCAAGAAACTACACCAAACCCAAGACTAATGCATGATTTGTGGATTCTCTGTCATCTACTCAACTTAACCTTTCAACATCTGTGTAAATGTAACCACTTAATTTGTGATCTACTGCTTTGCTAGACACAATGCCAGAGTGTAATATACATATGATGCAGCTCAATACATTATTTATTTTTGTTTTCTTAAAAATATTGTTTTTTGGGCCTGGCTATCACCCTGGACGAAGTAATAAGGATGCTCCTTCATCAAACACAATGCCAAAGTGTAATATACATATGATGTAACTCAATACTTCTTAATTTTATTTTGTTTTCTTAAAGATATTGTTTTTTTGGGCCTGGGTATCACCCCAGACAATGTAATAAGGATGCTTTTCTACTCTTTAATAATTGATAGCATAGGTTTGGATGCCTTTTCATAGGGTGAATCCAGGCAGGGCCCACAGTATTGGGCCCTACTGAGACCATACTCAGATCAGGACCCATACCTAGTATTGATTGGGTATGCGTATGGCCTAGTACATGCACCAACTGTCAACAGAGGATGAACTTTGCTACTTTTGAATGCTAGATAGGCTATGTCTAGATGCTTTCAAAAATAATCCAATAGTTTGCGTATTTTTTTTTAGAGAAAATAAATATAGCCGAGTTAAGAACAGCAAGATAACAACAATGTTTCCTGTGGCAAAAAATTGGATTATCGTTTGTGTAATAACTAATTGGCCCATCAAGACATTCATAAGAATAACACGTGTTCAGATCAGCTTTGAGTTGTATTACTATTTGCCAAATACTTTGATATTGTCGCCTTAAATAAAGTCTAAGTTTTGTTTAATTGGATTGATTTTGTATGGTCTTTTTGCAAGTTTTGTATAACAATGATGTGCACTGGTGGACCATTTCCTTTCCTTTTCCTCATCATTAGCATCTATCTGTAATAGATTGCCTGTGAATATAGATTTTCCTTTTATTAACACACTGTAATTGGTGAAGGCATGGATGATATTTTATATTATTTGGAGGTTGAAGTCCCAAAATTCTATGTGACTGAGTTTGTCTTGTGGGCAGAGCGGATGATGAACCAGATGCATTAGCTACAGTGGCTACATCTGACTGTATTGATATCAAGGTACATTTGATTTTGCCTTTATATTGACTTCGTGTGCTACTACAACTTACATATTATAGTTTTTATTGTCCTGTGAAAGGTTTTTAAAGTTCCAAGTGATTACAATATGTTAGTCAGACGTGCTTGATGCTTTCTAGAATTTCATTAAGGCTTTTGTATCATTTTAATACTTTGTGTGGGTAACGTCTTTAATATTTTAAACATTTTTTATTTTTATTTTACCTTTTCTTGTCATTTTTATCTGCCATTAAAGTGTATGTTTTTTCTGCATAAAGTGAATTTCAGGAACAATGTTGGATCTAAGTTAACAATGCAATTTTAAGGCTTTAAAGGTTTAGTCATTCCAAAAGAGTGTTTATGCTTGGGTTTTAACTTTATGGTTTCTATTACTTTTTAATTTGGACTTGTCATCACTTACTTTTACATCGGAAGTATGAGACATACATGATCTTGTAGTAAACAGAACACTGGGAATGGTTTGATATCAACATCACTTACTTTTACATCAGAAGTTGTGAGACTTACATGATCTTGTATTTGTAGTAAATAGAACACTGGGAATGGTTTGATATCAAAATATTCTTGTTTAGAGAATTTCTAAATTTGACTTGTTGATGTGATTTTTATAACCGTAGAAAACTCAAAAGACTAATCCGTTTTGCAATTTATGCTTAAGCTCTCAAAGTGTAACTTGGAAATATATTATTAAAAATAAAAATTGATTTTATTAATTAAATTATTTATGATATTAATGTTTTTGGAATAGATGTATTTTTTTCTTGAGCATTTGTTTATAGGCAAGTCATTTATTTATTAAATCATTCTGGAATCCTGCCACTATGCTTGAAAAGTTATGCTGTGCAGAATGGAGTTCAAATATTTTTCTCTCAAACTTAAAACATAGGGACAAGGGTTGTCATAATATTTTTCTTATTTCACTCTACAGCTTTGTCTTTTCTTACAATACAGCTAGCCTTTCCTCAAGGATCCTATATGAGGAAGTACCAATTCACTGTTGCTAGGCTTTTAAAGGTGAAATATTAACTGCAACAGTTTTATAGATTGGGACAAGAACTAAAGGATTCGATTGCTGTGATGCTACTATCACATGCTTTATCTTCTTGTCATTGCAGTTGTGAAAGAGTAAGAGAAAAAATAACTGATAAAAAGTGAGGAACAAAATAAAGTCATTTGAAAATACCTTTTTACACGTGGGTGCATCCCCAGATCCGAAACCCCCATCTCTGTCCTTATAGCTGTCTGCAAGACAGTGGGATGTCCCATGGCCACAGAGGCGTAACCAATGCTCTTTTTTGACCTTCAATATTTGAAAAAAGCAGTAACTGTTAAGGGCTTCTCAGTAGTTTTCTCAGTCTAAATACATTGTCTGTGTAATTTTGATTCTTGTAATGAGTGAAGTGAGGAGTAACTCTCATCTGTCTGGTTCTTTAAAGTAAATGGTGGTCAGAGCATGGGGAACTAACTTTATGAAAGAGGTGAGGCAGTGATGGCTGTTGCAGGGAAATATAATGTGGATCATAGTTCCATTTCATGCAGGTTCTGCATGAAAGTCTTATCATCTGTTTGGATAGAAGTGCAGTACAATATTTTTTTTACTTCTATTTCAATCAAAAACTTTGAACAATGAAATGAAAAATTTCTAATTTTCTTTCTACTATACAGCTATCAGCTGTGTTCATTACATGTTGAATTTTAATATCAAAGACAAATTTGGTACATTGTGTTAATGTCTGCTCTTAATTATAATGTCATGTAGAGTAAACTTGCAAAATTTGAGCTGCCCTATATTTATATATAGAAGTAGCTTTGGCTTATGGTAGGATACTTGTCTATCAGAATGAAAATATGAAGAAATGGTTTGGATACTTTCCTATCAGAAAAAATGGCTTGGATAACTGCAGTCACGCTAACTTATAGTTTGTCTTTAAATTTGTGCTTTTTTAGTACTTTATAAGCAGGCCTATTTAATTTTTCTTCTGTCTAATTCTTAAGCAGGATATAGGGAAGGCTTCACCTGATGGAACCCCCAAGGAAAATGCTTCTATGGTTGACTCATCTCTAACCGACTGCAAGCAGGAACCTGATGCATTTGAAGAACCAGGTATATGTTTGAAGACAATTATGCCAAATGGCTATGATCCATTTTGGGTTTGTTATGATTCAGCTTTCCTGTGTCATTTTTGGTATATACAGGAGGGAAGTAGGTCCATGTCCATTACACTTAATAATGCTACATACAATAGCAATATCATTCTTTCATTGCATTTTCCTGATTGTGGACATCTAAAGATGCAATTGCTGTGCCAAAGAATTGTTGATGACAAATTTGATATATATTCTGAATAATAAATTTAGTTTCTTGGATGGCACTGATTGCTTTTAACTAATTCCTCTCAAAAAATATATTTCTGGCATATCATTGTCAATCACTTGATTTGTCAAATAGTTAATGAAAAATGGAATACATTGGCGAACAGTACTTGCAACGTAGCTTTTAGTGGAAATTTTATTCTCTAAGAAAGGTTTTTGAATTTAACATGTTCTCTTTATCCTTGCTCAAAGTGGGCATACGAATGTTGGGAACATAATATTTTTCCAGTTATCATAAATAAGAACAGTTCTTACACATTTATGACTGTATCTGTGTTAAGTATCTATAATAAAAACTTAATATTTTGTTTTATATTTTTTATTAACAAACTCTTTTTATGCTGAATAGAATCAGATTATTAGATCTAGAACTTCTAAAAAGTAAACTCTATCCAAGGAAATTAAGTTAAAGATTTAAAAAATACAAGAAACTTTTTACATCCAGACCTGTTCCAATTTATATTCACATTGTTTTGTATCTAATTGTTTGTATCAGCATGGTGTTTTAAGATTGAAAATATAAAAAGTACAAAACTTTTATCACAGGGACTTTACCAAACATAACTCTAAAAGTGGTAGTTTTTCTAATAAGTGTTTCAAATAGCTTATAGAATATGTGGTTTGAACTTTATAATCTGCTGCATTCCTGTATTTTTATCAGGATATCGTGATTCAACCTGTGCTCTGAATTGTCGCTTGAATATATTCTCAGTAGTTAATTTTTGTAGATTTAGCTCGCATATAAGAACTTTAGATTTGTAATTTGTAACAGATGTTAGGAGCAATGAGTTTTACATTTGTTCAATGTAGGGTTTTTCCCTTTTCTCATACATTAACAATATGGCAGCAACTTCAACACTTATTTGAGCATTTCTATAATTAATTGAAATTTATTTTTAGAATCTGTTGAGGTTGTAGCCTCAACATCTGCTAGTAGCTTTAAAAATTTAAATAAGTTTACACTAATATAGAAGTGATAGGATTATCTCTTTTAATAGTTGGCAATTGCTAATTTATTATATAGAATTATACTCTGCGTATAATAAACTAACACCAGATCAGAATATAACCTGTACAATAATGAGAACTTTCATATGATCTTGGAAAAGAATAAAACCTTGTCTTTGTGGACACATCCTTGAAATTGGATTAAATATCTAGAAAATTGTTTCTCATGCTATCTTGGAATGGATCATGCATGCTTATTTAAAAACATGAGAACATGGCAGACAAGGAAGGCTGCCGCAACAATAGAGCATGGAGTAAATTTGAAGAAGCCTCTAAACATCAACTAGTTTGGGCTAAAAATGATCTTTGTGACTTGAGAGAGCACTTTCCTGTTAAGAACATTGTTTCAAGGGGTGTTTAGTTTTAAAACAAATTCTCCAGACTTTGCTTATTTATCTTATAAAGATTTCAAGTACTTGGTAACGATTGACTCATTGAGTAATTTATTTAATACTAGGAAATCTAAATAAAATGTATCAAATTTTGTGCTTCATTTAAGAGACATCTAAAATAATCTTTGTTTCCAAGGTGTTTTCGAGTGGGTCTGTCTACAAGTTTCACTGTGTAGTTTATGTGAGTTGGTTCTTTGTTTTCCAATAATGATTTCCTTTTTGAGGTTGGGATTTTTTGTGTAGAGGTTGCAGGCTTAATTCAACTATTCAATTAATAATATCAGATTTCCACAATCCATTTTTAATTATGTATGCGTTTCTGGATTAGATTGTTTGTAGTTTTTTGATCAACGTTTCGGATCACACTCCGTGATCCATCAATTCTTGCACTCTCTTTTGTTCCTGTTGATGGATCATGGAGTGTGATCTGAAACGTTGATCAAAAAACTACACACAATCTAATCCAGAAACGCATACATAATTCAACTATTCAAGTTAAAAGATATTCTTATAATACTACAGTTCTACATTTTTCTTGCTTTTTGGTTATCCCAAATATCAGGATGTTTGATTTAAGTTGTCCAATGTGTTTTATGTTTTATGTTTTTATGTCATAGACCGCTTTAAGAATGTGCTTTTTAGGGGTAACATACTTGCCTCTCTGACAAAATTTACTTGGATTGTGGGGCTGAGGATTGATAGTCAACAACTCTAGAGCCGCATTATAACCCTCTGGCATAGTTCATTGAGAAATAAAATATTGTATTGTTGAAAATAATTTTGCGAATGCTCTTTTGTATGCTGATAAAATAAAATCACGTCCCTTAAACAATTTATTCTGATGACCTTGTGAAGTTAATTACATAATTAAATGTTAGAGGAACCCTATTACTTTTGACAATCTTTTCTTATCTCTGAAAATTGTGAATTACATTAGTAGAAATATAGAAGGCACATCATCCTAGATCGAATGATTGAAACACTGAGTACAACAATACACTAGATCTTGGAAAATTATTTTGTTTTCCTCTATTTTATGCATAGTTCTTGGATTAGGAAACTTATACTTCTAACTGCTCATCTTTGGAGGAAGGGACTTGTTTCTTAATCCTCAATACTCGTGTTTTGCTCATCCTTTGAGCTAGTTCATATTGTTGATTAATACTAATACTCTCTCTGCATTTGTATTCACTTATCCGAAAATGAGACGACGACTGCTTCCGGGCTTCATCTGTGATTTTATATAAACTTTCTTCCTCTTTGTTAGATTCCTCTGCTATTTTAGAGGAACCTTCTTTTTTGTTGGATTCTCCTGCATTGTAATAAAAAAAGAGATTAAAAAAGGTCTAAAATCTTTCTTTGCCATTCTATTGCTTAATTTTTACTTTAATTTTTTCCTTATTGTTTGGATGGTTTATAAAAGACATTATTTGTAATTACTTGTATTCAGGCTGGAATCATAACCTAGGATCTGAGAAAACATTAAGCAGAATAGTTTGTTTGTTTGTTTGTTTGTTTGGAATCATAACCTAGGATCAGTTTGTTTGTCCTTTGGGACTTTCGTTTAATTTTTAATTTTTAATTTTTAATTTTTATGTATAGCCTTTTCTTCTAATCTATAAGAAGATGTGCAGATCCTTAAGATTTTTGGTATGCAAAAGTGTTCTGAATATTAAATATTTTTAGCAATAGCATGTTTAATTTTGCATTAGTATGATTTATTAATAAATATGGACTTTCTTATACTCTAAACATTGGAAATCAATCAAGTATATTGGAACTCAGAGTATGACACAGATCTTGTCGTGATAATAAGTTCAAGGCACAACATTTTAGTTGTATAGCTTGGTGTTGCAAGTATTGGAAGATCTAATCATTTCCCAGTTTAGCATTCAAGTCTATTATGACACACTTGCAGATAGGCATCTTCTATAATAGAACTGCTATCCGTTACATAATCCATCCTGTAACTCAGGTAATAACAATTATAAATTACTAGTTTAAAAACAATAATGACATTAAATACTTCAGAAGGGATGTGACAATGTATTAAAGGTCACAAGTCGTATATGGACAAATACCTCTCTAGCAGAAGCAGTGAATTCATTGACAGGGTAGAGAGTGGAATTTGAAGGATTTTGTCAATTCATTTCACTTCCAAGCATTAGCAAGTGTTTTGCGTGCCATTACAGTCATAGGAGGTCTCCAATACACATTTGTACGTGTACAAAGTTTTCTCAGCTCTTCTATCCTCATTTCAGCTCAAATTTGCAAGGTTATCATTGTGGAACAGGGTTTTGGAGGTATAGTACACCATTGCAGGGTTTGCAGGTAAAGTGAAAATGTTGATGGCTTGTGTAGATGTCTTTTCTGCTTACTACACTGTACTTGATTGGATTATTGTGGCATGAGGAGCATTTAGATCACTCTTATTGGAGTTTATCTCTATTTATGAGTTCGCCAAGGTGGCACTGTCTTTCTTAGTCTGTGTGTGTGTGTGTTCCTTTATGTTTCCTTTCATTGTTTATACGTTTTTATGATGTTAGTATACTGCAAATGCTGTTACTACCAGTGTTCCATGGGGTTTGGGGATGTTTCTTTGGGGGTATGGGGAAATGCGTTTCGGGTATGGGGGTACTTAGGGCTTAGGATTGGAAACGCCAGGGGGATGGCTAAGTTTGGGAACGCCGAGGGGATGGTGGTGGGGAGTGGTGCTTTTATAATGATAATACATATAATATTACCATAAACACCTGAAAAATTAGTAATTACTACAAGTTCGTAAAAGATAAAGATGTATGACATAATATTTATAATATTTATTATTAATAAATACTACAATAATACATCCGTTCATGTAGCATTAAGAATGAAATTTAGGAATATAGACTTTTTAAAGTTTTTAGTCTTTTAGATATTAGTTATAAATATTTTAATATTTAGAATCTTCAATTTAAAGTTGTATATTACAATTTTTTAAGATTTTTTTGTTATAAATTATATCTAAAATAAAAAAATTTAGTATAAAAAATATGATTTATGAATTAATATTTTAATATTTATAATCTTTAATTTAAAGTTTTATATTATGATTTTAGATTTAAAATTTATTTTGTTATAAACTTTAATTATATCTAAAATAAAAATAATTTTTTTATGAATTTTAACATTTATAATCTTTAATTTAAAGTTTAATATTACAATTTTAAATTTTTTTGTTATAAATATAAATTAGATGACATCTAAAATAAAAAAATAAATATAAAAATGTGATTTATGAATTA
Organism: Chamaecyparis obtusa; assembly: GCA_027943335.1. Classification (NCBI taxonomy): domain Eukaryota; kingdom Viridiplantae; phylum Streptophyta; class Pinopsida; order Cupressales; family Cupressaceae; genus Chamaecyparis; species Chamaecyparis obtusa. The sequence goes on from BSBK01003552.1 coordinate 96,837, forward strand.
AATTCTTTCTAAATTAATTTAGAATGTTCTTAACATTGATTTACTTATGGTTAAAACTTAAAACTACATACTAAATTAATCAAATTTAAGATGATTTTTTTTTGTTTTTTAATTTTTTGGGTTTTTTGAGAAGAAACGTCTGGGGAAACATCTAGAGGTTTCTTTGACATCAAGGGACTTCTAGAAGTCTACCAATGGGGTCCCCTTTTAAGGAAACGGCCCCTATTGGCGAAAAATCATAGGAAACATCTCGAAAACGATGGGGAAATGTGGTGGAGGCGGGGGACAGTGGAGAGAAATTTTCGAGAAGTCCCCCCGTCCATGAAACGTCCTCGTGAAACATTGGTTACTACATTGTCCATGTTGAATTCTTTCACATAACAAGATTTTGGTGTTATTTTAAAGAGCTTTGCATCAAGTATTTGGAGTTAGTGAGCAGTGTGATGACTATCCTTGCTGTTTACTTATCAAGTTAGTATCGGAGCAATTTAATGATTCCTTATATTAGTTGGTATTTTAGTTGTTGGTGATACTCCAGGGTTCTGCCTGCTACAAGGACAAATAGGAGTGGAGGACTAAGTGCCTTTGAACTGAATATTGTTACTATAGAGGGTTAAGATCACAAAGAAGAATTGCCAAAGGGCATGGATATGGATGATGATGAGGAGAGATTTAGGAAGTTGGAAGAGGACGATGCTTCAATTTTCCAAGTTATTGGGAAGATTGATATGCTTGATGGTATTCTTCTTGCCATTACTTAGAACATGGTATAGAAACAGAGCAAGAGCACAAGGAGCATTCCAAGAGGACTGAATAGGAATATGAATATGAATATTCATTTGCAAGTGGAATCAATGTCCTTTTGAAAGTTGTCGAAGTAGATCATTTGATGGTTCAAATGTAGGTCTACTTTAGCTTGTACAAGTTGAAAGCACACTATTAATCTCTTTTTGATTGTTTGAAGCCTTCCAGTCATGCACTCAGTTGATACAAAGCTCATGTCGCCTCTTTGTAATGGAGAAGAGCTCCTTTAGTTTCCAAATGGGGGGAGTTTAGAGACTTGCTGAAAAAACAATTCTACACCATAATATATTAGGACGAGTGGTCTATCCAATGGTAATTCCACTTTAAAAAATGAGGCCAGAGTGTGCAAGAATACACCATGCAATTCTGTAGGAAGGTAGTTCAACTCTGCAAAATGTGATGAAATACATGGGTGTGCGGTTTGGACATCTAATAAAAGCCGGTTTAGTGCAAAAACCTTAAATAGTTGGAAGTCTTGTGCGCAATACAACTATTTTGAAGAAGAAAAGATGAGCTCAACTTTCAGACAAAAGAAGCAAGGAAAAAAGGATAAGCAACAAGGTGGAGGCTCAAGCAAGGGGAAAAGCAAATGAGAGAGGTAAAAAATACCAAAACCACTGTGAAGACCAAGGGCAAAGACAATAAAGAGAAGCAATTGTAGTTTTACAAGCATTGTGACAAAGGATATAATGAAGAGTTTAGTAGCAAGCTAAAACTAGAGATGTATCTTTGAAGAAGTACATGAAGAAAAGTGCTATTTGTAGCAATAAAGTGAAAGAAATTTAGGGCACCTTTGTTTTGACAATTGTTTGTCATGTGCCACAATGAGGAAAGGTGTATGTGTGGGTAGGAGTGATGGTCAAGATGAGGATGAAATGACCAAGTTGTTTTACATGAAGCTTCAGCTTAAGGGAAGGTAGATGCCCTTTTTGACCTAGGTTCCCAAGCAAATTTGATTTCCCCAAGCACTAGTCAATGAACTTTGAGTGCAAATATGGAAACACCTGAGACCACATTCCTTGGGATGGCTGAAACAAGGTGTGGAATCTCTATCAACACCCAATGTTTGATCAAGATTGCACTCACTGTGGACTTTTATGATGAACTAATTGTGGATGTCATTCCATTGGATGATGTCTTTGGAGTAGCATTGGGAGCCCTTATCTCTATGATAGGGGTGCAATATTTATAAGTAAAGCAAGTATAAGCTGATAAAGAGAGGCGGAGAATTCACGATTTAAGTCATATAGGGGCACAATCAAGTCTTCCATGGTTGGTGTAGCTCAATTAATGAAGTTAATCAATGCAAGTGTCAGATTTGAGTTGTTAATTTTGTGTGGCAATCAAGATTAACAAGTGGTAGTGGTGAAGTCTATGCATGGGCTATGTAGTAGCAAGGAAAATAAAGGGATAAACCAGATCACATGACATTTTGAGAAGCTAAAAAGGGTGCCCTGCATTCTTCTATGGTCAATTTAGTACGAGCTAATGGCTACTTGATTGTTTGCTTCCAAACATAGACCTATATTATTAAACCAACATGGAGGCCAATGGGGTCAAAGACCAATTGAAAGATTTATTGGAACATTGTGTGAGTGGACCTAGCATCTTTGATTGTGGCTTTCTTGTTGTGGTGGTACCCAAAAAGGAACATGATGCACGTGCATAGATTATAGAGCGCTAAATAAGATAATTACAATGAAACCCGGGGACTCGCACCCCCCCTCCCCCCCCCCCCAAAAAAAAAAAACCTTGAAGTACCCATCCCCACACCGGTTACTTGGAGTACTCGAGTACCCCAACCTCCGCCATTCTGCAACCATGCCACTGGTGGGACGGGTACTTGAATATCCATTTGAATTTTTATTTTTGAATGTTACTATTGGGTATGTACTATGTTACTATGTTGAATGTTCAATGGTTCTGGTTCGTGTTGCAATTTTGCTATGTTCAAGTATTTCAATTTGGTATGTTATACTGAAACATCATTCCATAACTAGCATTTCAAGTTCTATATATGTATAGTATACAACACCCTTGCCCCTCGCTCTCGCTGCCGTCCCCCCACCGTTCCCTTGCCGTACCAAAATTGGGGCCCTTTGTCCCCCCATCCTGGAATCTCGTCCCAATGTCCCGGCATTCCGACGTACCCAAGCACCGGTGTTACACTGGATAATTATGAACTAAAGTTGCATTGAATATTAGAGAAGGCCTTTTTGAGTGGCTATTACTTCCATTTGTGTTGCACAATGCCCCTACAACCTTCATAAGACTTATGAATGAGATATCACGTCCACTTATAGATGAGTGTTTATAGTTTGAGCAAGCATTGAGCACTTAGCAAAAGTGATAGAAATATGAAGGGAGAACAAGTTGCTCTGAAATGATGAGAAGGGTAGGATAGTGCAACACTCATTGGTATATCTTAGACATGTGGTAGAGATGGAGTAATATGGATATACCTGACAAAGGTGAAGGCTATACTGAAGTGGCCTAAGCAAATAAATGTCCCCAAACACGAGGAGCTTTATTGGAGCAGCTCAATACTGTAGGAAGTTTGTTAGATCTTTTTCATCCATTTCAACATCTTTATAGAAGGTAACATGCCATGTTAAAGTATACACGTAGGGCAAGGTGGAGACAAAAGCATTTGAGGAGTTGAAACACAAAATAGGCAATGCACTTGCGCTAGTGTTGCCTGATTTGCAACAACCATTCAAGGTGGAGATCGATGTGAGTTGTTGGACTGTTCTTATCCAGAGGTAAGATTTTTGTGGTCATTTTGAGTTGTTTCATTGTTTGATCCTTGGGTAACAACCATTCAAGGTGGGGATGAATGCCAGTTGTTATGCTATGGCCATTGTTCTTATGTGGAGGATCATGAGCATGGTCAACACTTTAATTTTAAAGAGTTGTTCAATGTAAAACAAAGTAAAAATGACAATTTTGGTCCTAAGACTTATTTTTACATGAAAGATGGTTAACTTTTCAAAATATGAAAGTTGTGTGTCCCTAAGGATAGGAGGTTGTTGTTATTGAGGGAGGCTCATGCATTTAAATTGCTAGGCCATTTTGGAGTCACTAAGATTGCCTCTAACCTTCAATCCTACGTGTTTTGGCCACATATCAACCATTACCCGTCCCTTCTCATTCATGAGAAAACATTTTAATGGACTATGTCAAAGACATGACATACTTATCTTTTTGTAGTGGTTAATAGTTTAGCAATGTCTGTTCCCATTATATGTAATTGAGCTATTTTTTTCTATATGTTTGGGTTCTTTTTGGTTTGCCCACAAAAATTGTAATGGATAGAGATTCAAGGATCTTGCAGAAGTTTTGGTGTACCTTGTGGGAAAAATTGGATGAAACGTTTCATTACTTTCTACCCACAAACAAATGGTCAAAAATTGAGGTTGTTAATAAGACATTGGTGTAGGTGCTTTGAGGTTATAATGAAACAATGTTGAATGTGAGATCAAGGTAGGTGACAATGTATTGTTATGTGTGGGTAAAAAAAGAGTGCAACGACAAGCCAAAATGCAGAAAACTCTAATGTATGATTCCTATATTTCTTTGGAGCAAATAGGGAAGAATGCTTTTTTCCTTGATTTGTCTCCATAAATGAATATTTAGTTGCTGTTGAATATTGAAAATTGGCATTTGTTTGAGTCCTCCAAGTTGGATGAGGAGAAAGGGGTGTTGAACTTGAAATCTTTAATTAGGGATTTTTCTCTAGGTGTCTTGGATGATTTAGAGTAGGATGTGGTTGTCAAAAAGAAAGAAAGACAAACTTGGAGAGTGATTCATGAGACTTGTGTGATTGTCTTGAAGGACCAACTCCCAAGAAAAGCAAAATAATTTCTGAATGAGGATGTGCAGAAGAAGCTTACACATTTATTGCATCCTTGAGCTTTTGCTGATCAAAAGTCTCCTTATTAGGGAGGTATTTCACACCAATATGGTGATTTGACAAAGTTGAAGGAAGCTCATTGCCATAAATGTAGGAGCAATGCTTTGATTTGCTACCTCCTTGAACTTGTTCTTGTAGGCCTTTTCCGCTAGGCCTCTTTTATGTTAAAGAAAGAAGGCATTATCTTCTTGGAAAAATGGTGGCAAAATGAAAGGATATAAGCCAATAGGTACTATTGAGCCACTTGGTGGCTTGCACGATCCTTTCTTGGGAAGAGGATGTGATTTTTTCTTTGCTCAGTTATTGACAATGTTGGATCCTCTTGTTCTTTGATATATGCCATAATTTGTTCCTTTTCAACCTTTTTTCATTGGACATTGGACAAACTCCTAAGCTTGTCGTAGCGCACAAGTGAGCTTTCGCTTGACTATATGATCTCTTATACTCATTCTCACATTGGTTACAATGCCAATCATAATCACTGCTTCTAGGAAGTTGCTCAATCTTACATGTGTTGCTAAAGAGACAACGTGTCAATCAATTTTGAGTGGCCTCTCTAGCATTGAGCCAACTAAACTAGACTTACTAGCCATTTTGAATGAACAATTACATGAAAAAAAATTGCAACTCTATTGTAGTAATGTAAGAAAAAGAAAAAGAAAGCCCCCAAAAGAATGAGATCATAACACTTATAATATATTTTAAAGCTTTAAAAAAGCATTCAAAACATTTTTTAAAGGAAAAAAATGGCTTTTTTCGAGAAAAGCCATAAGATAAGCTTTAAAGCTACCTTGAATTGACAAATTTTGTAGGTGTACCGTGCAACTCTCTCATGTAGCAATCAATACACATGATATAATCCTTTTGTCAAGACTTGACCTTTGATCAGTGTAACACAGGGATGTGCACCCCCCTCAAAACCCCGGAGTACTGGTTGCGGGGATGTCCCTGGGACGGGTAAGCCATGCACCCGAGAACCCCCGCCAGGGGCTGGGAGTCGCCGCACCCGTCGGGTGCGGGGGTGCGGTGCTTGGATATTGTAGATCGCAAGACACACAGGTACAAAGAGAGCCCAGCAACACGATGGGATGTAGAGCCAGAGGATCCAGCATAGATCTATGAGGATGAGATTGCAGCAGAAGCCCACATAGGGCTAGTTGGTGTTCCTTTGGCAGACCTTGACCATGAGGACTCCGAGTCCATTAGTTCTAGTGATGAGGACTTTCGCTTGGGGGATGATTAGAGGCCTCCCATTCTTACATTTTGACATGATTTCAGATTGACATTTTGATTTTGTACCCATTTTGATATTGATGATTGATCATGATTCATTATATCATATCATGCTACTCTGCTCATTGTAATCATGATCATCTTTATGATACATGACATTGATATTTCTAATTTCATATTTGAACAATGAATTTTCAATTTTGAATCTTTGTCATTTGATAGTAGAACATGATAGTTGTATGTTTATAAGTAAAACTTTAAACTTTAAAGTTTATATTACTATGTTTAAATGATTATGTTACTATGTTGAATGTTCACTAGTTCTAGTTCGTGTATTTCAATTTGGTATGTTAAATTGAAACATCTTTTCATAATTAACATTTCAAGTTATATATGTATAGTATGCAGTCCCCCCCCTCCCCTCCCGGTACCCCCTCGGCTGTCCCCCCACCGTCCCGAAATTGAGGCCCTTTTTTTTTCCTGCACCTGAAACTTGTCCCGGTGCCCCCCCGTCCCGACGTACCCCCACACCCGTGTTTCACTGCCTTTGATGAAATATCCAACTACCTTTGAGAATTAAAAATGGTAGTTGGGAGCAAAAGTCAATCTATCTATTTGTGAAATGAGGGCAGACAAATGAAGTGAAAAGGCATGTACTTGAGGGTGAAACTAGGTTTGTAAAGTTTTTAAAGAACAAGAAGTCAACAGGCCATTGGTCCGCTGGTGAAGTTGAATGGTTTTGAATGGGCTTGTTAGGGATCAAGTCTTGCTCAGTGTGAAGCTCAATGCCATAAAGTATGAGGCTAGGATTGTGTTCTGTGGCTTTGTTAGAATGGGTGTCCCTCAGTCCTTGGCTCTCAATGGAATGGAAGAGGTTTCATCCTGAGGCTTGAGTATATCGAGTAGCTAATGTTTCTGTGGGTTTGATATAATTTCTGAAAACAAAAGTATCCTTTTTTCACAGTGGTGGTCTATGGGCTTGCCTGGGTTTGTCCTTGCTCCACCTAGGTTAAGCCTAGGCACTCTATGGATCCTTTGGTACCAGGGTGCCTAGGCTAAACCTTAGGCCATCTTTGCTGAGAACTGGAACTTGAACTGTATTCCCCCCAAAAGATGGCATTTTTAGCAGAACCAAGTAAACATAGGTGAAAAGGTAATTAAAGAAGAGTCTCTAAAGATTACCCTAAAATATAGTACTTTATTATCTATATGTACAGAATTCACCAATGTCTCATAGAAAAACCATTATTGATCTTATTACATGCACAAGTAACATGTCACATGTTGAGAACTCCAAATTTTGTTTGCAGAGTTAATTTTTTTGCAGCTGATTTATGTAGGAATTTTGAATAAAACTAATTGTTTGTTAACCACCTTGTTTTTAAGATCTCATCTCAATTTGTATGGATGCCTATGCATTTTAAAATGCTAATTGAACACTATACATCACAGAAAATCTAGTAACTCAACTCAGTGCATCTTATGCAAAAATTGAATGGTAATCTGTGCTGTTGTCTTTATCATTATTTTCTTGAATACAAGTATTGAAGGAGTACCAACTGGCGTAGTCATATTGTGGAAAATTTAATTATTTGGCATTCATTCTCCTTCATCTAAATGAGTGAATTGGTGGAAATTAAAATAAGATCCCTCCAATTGTTATCCAATGGAAGATAGCAATTCAGGAGTCTTGGTAGTGTCTTTCCCATTTCGAACATGTAACTCATTGGATATTTCCTGAACATCTTTCTTTGGTTCAAAATTATCAAAGACACTCTACTATTTAGTCAGATTTCAGAGCACAAGGTTCATCGTGTATATCTGGATGAGCATCGTGCAAATTTATTTTTACAACTTAATAGTGTATTTTTTCTGTGAAATGCTAAAAATAGGAAGAGAAGAGACCTATTGTTGACATGCATTTACATATTCATGTGGAAGTCTAATGCTTCCATCTTGATTGGCATGGCAGTAGCCATCAGTGCACCACTAATTGTCTTGCAACATAGACAGCTTTCCCCTGGGCTTTCTACTGGAATTATATTGACTGTGGGTTAGGTAGAAATAGTCTCTAAATCTGCTGCACATTATATTTTATAATGTCATGTTCCTGAATATCATTCTGGTTTCTTCAATCTATTGTGTTAGGCATGGTTAAAATACTTATCTAGCTGTGCAACTTTTTGAAATGTTGAATGTTTCATTTCCACCTTGGGATATACACATTTATGGAACACTTCTAATATTCCTGGACATTTTATGTATAATTTAAAGAATCAAATTCACATTCTTTGGCTGCTTGTTTTTTGTTTTTGTATCTTTTGCATTATATACAAAGTGTGGCCATATTTGCTAAACATGCTAATGCTGTTAGAATGGATGTTATAACTACGTACTCTATTATTTTATTTTACTGAAGTAATTTTTTGTATTTTTGTCACTCACAGGAAGTTCAAGCCATAAAGGATCTGAGAAACAGCATCAAAAAAGTAGTCTAGGGAAAGTTAAACATCCGTCTCATGTACCGGTGAATGTGTTTTCAGAAGAGGTTAAAATGCATTCAACTAGATTTTTCATTATTAAGAGTCTGAACCATCGTAATTTGGAGATGTCAATTGAGAAGGGAATCTGGGCAACTCAAGTGATGAATGAACCTATTTTAGAGGAAGCCTTCCGCGTGAGTAATAGGCTTTTCAAACGTAGTGTTTCTCTATTAAAATTGAATGGCATAATCTTGTTCTAACAAGTAACTGTTGTGGCTTCCTGCAGAAATCAAAGATACTCATCTTAATCTTTAGTGTGAATATGAGTGGATACTTCCAAGGATATGCTCAAATGATGTCTCCAGTTGGTTGTAAGAGGACTAATGTTTGGAGTGAATCTAATAGTGGGACAAATCCATGGGGACGCACTTTCAAGGTGAAGTGGCTCCGCCTTTATAATTTGCCATTTCAGAAGACAGTGCACCTGAAGAATCCGTTGAATGAATACAAGCCAGTCAAAATCAGTAGAGACTGTCAGGTGATCTCATTTGATTCAATCCCTGCATCTTAAAATTTTATTGAGAAGGACAAGGTTAGTGTAATTTTTCAAATTTGCTTTGGGTGTCACTTCTTTTGTTGGACACAATATGCTATAGCAGGGGGTCTTTTAGTTATCTGTCTGTTTATGTCATCTTCAACCAGGTGGTTTATTTTTTCTCTATTGATCTAAATTTCAGGAGCTGACACAAGAAATTGGGGAAGCACTTTGCAGTCTTATAGATGATGGGGCTGAATTAGAGGGAAAACAAAAGTGGTGAGATATTACCCTTCTTTTGTTGATTTTGATAACAGGTTGCCAGTATTACTCACTACAAATTGAATGATTGTTACAGCAGGATTCGTGATGGTCCTCCTTCAAAAAGACTTCACAGGGACTATGCCAATGCTATGGCAGATGGAAAATGCATGTCAGGGATTCCATCTCAGGTCAATTGGCCATTAACACCGATGATGTATCCATGTGCACAGTATCCACCAGTCATTTCACTTGAGCAATACAATCTTCCTGGAGGCATGGTCTCAAATATTGTTTCCAGCCATTTGGAAGAACCAAAAGATTCCAGATCAAAGTCACCACATGCACCAGAGAAGAGTATTGATAGGCGCAGAGATAGAGAAAGGTCCTCAGGAACTGATGGAAAGAAAGATCGATCACGGTCAGGGGGAAATTCAAAGCATGGTGGCGGTAATCTAGCTGAGGAAGATCTGTTACATATGGTATGCTTCTTTACTTATTCTTTTATCACATTTGCTTATAGTGTAAGTAAAACTACAATCTGTAGGGAATTCTTAACAAAGCTTTAATAAACATTGTATGTGTGTTCTTAGTAATGATTGTGGCCTCATTTATGAGCTATTTCCATTGCATTGCGTTTGGTTACTGGCATTTGGACTTTAGTGGAAATCATGATTAGGACTCACAGTGAACTCTAGCTTTTCCCAATTTTTTAAAAATTGGAGCTAAATCCAAAGCCGTGTGCCCTATTCTGGACAGACAAGTATTTACAAAGATAGCATTGTACCATATTTAGTGAAATCAAGGTCTTCGTTTCCTTTAAAATTTTGTGGCTAAATGATCAACAGCATGAGTTTCAGCCAAGCATCATCATCATTACAGGGTTTGTCAAAGGATGAAAAATGAGAAAACATACCCAACAAGTTCATTATATCCCCCAAGTCCTCTGAGTCACTGCCACTGTGAGGGTTTGTTTAATCCTTTGACAAACATCACACTCTTGTACATACCATAATACATCATCCTTCAAGCCTTTCCATGAACACTTGATTCTCACTCGTGTGTCAGATTTGGAAAACTTCTACAATCAAAGAATAATGGAATGCTGCAATGATATTATTTAGCTTTAACCTTGGAACTAAGAAGATCCTCTTTCTATACAAATAACACAAAGCCCAACTGACACCTCTCATCTTTGTCCTTGGCAACAATAATACCTCTATCAGTTCTATAGCGAATGTGTCATTGTCATACACAGCCATCTATTCTTGTCCAATTGAGCTCCACTAAAGAAATATCTGATAATTTGGGTCTTTTGGAAAGTACATGTGCAACTTGATTCTTCATTCTTTCATTTGACATGTTCAATGTCAAAGTCATAGGCTGTAGCTTACTATGCACTTTTGCAGCCATTCATTAAGCTCGTGATGTGATAGAAAGAACTGAAAGGAAATTTGAGGGGAGACAAACAGAAGCAGCAAAAATTAAACACAAATAATACTGTGCTTCTATATTCCACACTTTCATTTAATAATATATTGCATGTTTGTAGGATTAACAAATTGTCAAATCCTATCTTATAGGAAATTTCATAAACAACCTTATTAAATATGTTGAGTTGTTTTAACAACTCAATGCAAACAAACATTTGTACCACTATTATATAATGTGTTTAACAAACCTAATAGATAATTATTATATGTATCCTACAGTGCAATATTCTTAATACCCCCATATATTGCATCTTTCTTAAAATGAGAATAAGTGGACCAACAATACTTGATGACCATAATCAGTAGTTCATCATGACGTATGAGCAGGGACATAAAAATCATAAGAAAAAAGTCTATTTAAACAGAGCTTAATCATTTAGAATAAGAGGAGTCAATGAGTAGTAGCCCACCCGAAGTAGTGGTAGAGATAATCAAATTTTGTTGGGTTATTTTAGTTGGGACAGTTCATCTGGACTGAAGTTCATTTTTTATTTTATGGAGTTGGAGTCTGGAGGAACTCACAAGTTCTGGCAAACTTGTTTTTTAATAGTGGTATTAGTCCTGGAGGAATTTCAAGGATGGGTAGATATCTTAGTAACAGTCCCGAGTTGTAGAGTAGTCCACTTTTTGACGCTTCAGGCCAGTCAATGCCATGTAAGAGGATACACATAAATATTTATTCTGTAGGTGAATATGAATTATGTGTGTAGTAAGGATAGTATATGTAAAGCCCATTTATGCTGTAGTTGATGTCTTCAGACATTTGGTAATATGTATGCAGAGAGGTTTGTATGTATAGTGTCCATGTAAATCCATATTTGGTGTCTTCAGACATTTGGCATAAGTCACCTGTGAGCATTGACCAAATTATATTAAGCAGTTGTTGAGTTGTAATTGTTGCATATAGCTGATTTCTAGTCACCAGCTCATTAAACTATTATCAGATTTTTGTTATCAGTTATGTTGGTTACTGTAGATTTTTTTATGAATTTGTGTTCGAGACTGCTTGCTTGGGCTACTCATTACGGGAACCCATCTCAGGACCTCATCACATGACTTTTCTCATTCCCATCATCATGATGTGACTTTGTTGATCGCTCTGGCTCACCCTCACCATCTAAATAGACCTCAATCAAAGGTATCTGTCCTTTTCCCAAACACCCATGTGATGGATCCCATGACTCTGCAGTAGAAGCATTAATTGCTTCCACCTCATCTCATTATGAATCATGTGACCATGTTGGTTAGTTGGTGTTTGCCATAGTTGAAATAATTGTAAAATAAATTTGATATTGCTATCAGGATGCAATTGTATAGTTTTCAAGTTAAACTTATTGACCCATCTTTCATGAGTAGAGGTTCTCAAGAATCCATTTCTCATGAGAATGTATGGTACACTCTGCACTCATTGCATCTAGGTGATGCTTGCAGAGGTGAAGCATTTCACCCATCCCAATGCTTCATTTCTGTGAGCATCACCTAGATGCAATGAGTGCTGATTGTACCATTTATGAGAGATGGGTTCTTGTGAACCACTACTCATGAAACATGGTTCAATGAGTTTGACTCAAAATCTTCACCGTTGAATCTTATCACAATATCATAATTTGACTTGGCGTGCAAAATATTTCATACATGCAAAACTATTGTTCAAAAACATGTATATTACTGTATGTATGTATATGTATATGTACATGTGTGTGTGTATGTGTGGGTCTATATATATGTGTGTGTGTATGTATGTGTGTGTGTGTGTGTGTGTGTATAAGAGTTTAATGCCTATCATGGACCATTAAAGTGAGTTCAAATTTTCAATACATATGAACGTCCAAGTTTCAATATGAAGAAAACTACAAATCATAAAGTTCAAACTTGATGCATCCCCGCATTTTGAAGAGAAAATTTGATTCAAAATTTAAATAATGCATAGCTTCAATTATATAATAAATAGACCTGCAACCTATGCTTTAACCTTGTAGTGTCTGTTATCCTGAAGCCTGCTACCAGTGGACCAGTCACCAAAGCCTCAGATCACAAATAAACCTCATTCAACATTTCTAACCCTATTGAAATTTTGTTCATTGCACTTGCACTCAAGCCAAAACAAACTCCTATAATGTGAAAAAATCTTAACGAAGTCTGTGTTTAATGCCTGATGAGTTTTTGCCCTGAATAAGGGGTGATTAGTGATTTTAGATTACCTATGAGTTTTGCACACAATAGGGAAAATCTTGTGATGATTTATTTAAAAAGCTTGTTGCTGAGTATTTCTTGTGAGTAATTTCAGAGTTGAGCAGCTATGGTGTTTTCCCTGAACCCTGTTCACCTGCAGGGCTAGATGGAGAAGCTCCCGGTTATTGTGGAATTGGTCTAGAAGGGGACTTTTGTTGTTGTTATTGTTGCTGTGATGTTCCTACACTGCCTCTGGTATATCTTTGAAAAGGTTGTGCGTCATGTGGTAGTCTCAATTGTTAAAGTCTTCTTGGTGGCAGACTTTCATGATTTTTGTTCAAAAATTACCACCAGGCCTCTAGGCAGCTCTCTCAATCCCAAAATGAACAGACAGGTTAATTGCCTCTTTCCCACATTGGGAATCATTACCACAATCATCTAGAAGTTAGCCACATGATCTTCTATTGTACCATTGTGCCCCAACTGTACGAACTCTCTAGAATGGGCATCGGGATCCTGCCTGTCGAATTTTGCAGTTAATTTCCTGCATAACTCTTGGAAAGGCTATGTCCTTTGGAAATCAAATTGTGTTAGATAGTACCTCCAGTTGTTAGCTGAACATTTATTGGATCCATCAAATGAGGGAACTGCGAGCTCTAACAACTGAGACTGGAGGTCATTATGAATTTGATTTTGATTATGTTCTCTGATTCTTAGGTTCAGTTTTGGTCTTTAAAGTACAAATGTTTAGGAAAGAGATGCTAGCCTGAAACTCCTCACTTTGTGTTACCTCCTCCATTGATTGTGAAACCTGTCTTTGTAAAAAGGTAACTCTAGGTAGTCAGGAACAACTATTGCCCTGGATGCCTGCTGAGTTCACCGATTTGCTCATGATGTGGAAGATACTCTTCTATTACTGTCACCAATAGGAATAGTAATGAGGATATAACTGAAAGTTGAAATGCTCAAGTGAAAAGATTAATGATCTGTTGCTGCGCCTCCTAGTGTATTTGATACTTTCAAAGAATTCCTTCCTCAACCAGCTTACATGGGGAGGTCTCGGCCCTCTCGTCATCCTCACCTACATCTTCACATGGTTATTAGTATATTGTTGTGGAATAAGGGTTTTCTGAAGCTTCTTTTTGTAATGGCCCCTTTTTGTGAATGACCTAGTTTTTGCCCTAAATCTCAAATTCCAAGTAGAACAAGAATTAAAATAGAATTAGTAACATTATGTACTTGGTTGATATCTTGCAACATTTTAGGAAATCATGGAAATATAATGCACAAAAAATAAAAGTGTAGATAATTCCAACTAGGGTTAGGAACATTAATTTAACCATAAGATATATTTAGCTTATTGATTATGTCCAACCATAGGAGAGCTATGGTAAGGGGCGTATTAGGGTGCCTTAATAAATCCTCTACCCTAGGCCCAAGAGAGGATGCCGTCCCTCTTGACCTCATGTGGTCTTTGCCATCCATATGAGGGGGTATATCTAGTGAGGAATCCATAACTGATCAACCCTCTACCCTAGGCCCAAGAGTCGATAGCATCCCTCTTGGCCTCAAGTGGTCCTTGCCTTCCATATGAGGAGGTGTACCTAGTGAGGAATCCATAACTGACCAACTCTCTACCCTAGGCCAAAGAGTGGATACCATCCCTCTTGGCCTCATGTGGCCCTTGCCATCCATATGAGGGGGTGTACCTAGCTAGGGATCCATAGCCGTTCCCCTATTCCATGTACCTCCATTGAAGAGGAATATTATAGCCTGCAATAAGTAGTAATTTCTGGTCTGATCCACTGATGTGCCTGATTGCTGATGTCTAACCGATTTGCTCTTATGGATCAGTGCTTGTGATCCTTTGTTCAATACTTCCCTCCAAGTAAGTCTTCTCCTTTATATATCTTTACCTTGCTTTGAAGAGGGATGCCTTTCTGAATAGAGATAACCTAAGTCACAAGGTTCGAATTCGAGTTCGTGTTCGACAGCAATAAAATTCAGATGAAGTTCGACAGGGGGAAAAATTCGAAAAAAAATTCGACATTAAATTTGCCTTAAATTAATTTAATTTTAAAAAATATTAAGTATGCTACTCACAAAATTATTTAAATATTTATCTAAACATAGATATTATACCCATATATATGTATAAAACATAACTTTTTATTTTTTAATATTAAAATAATTATGAAAAAAAATACTAAAATTGAAGTTTATTTATAAAACATATTAATTAAGTATTATTTATATAAAAAATCCAACAAAAGGAAAAAAGTCCTAAATTTAAATATATTATAATTAATAAATATTAAATCTCTATACAAATTTACTATCATATAATATAATATTTAATTGTCAAACTCAATATTTAAATTATGACTATAAATATCAAACACATGTTTACATTTTTATTGAAAACAAAAAATTAAACCTGAAAGTTCTAAACTATAGAGGAAATGGCGCTGGAGCAATGGCTTGGTCACGCAAAATGCAGAATTCAATGAAGGTTCGCAAACCACTCAAGATGCAAACGAAGGATAGCTTGCAGGTCGACACCACTGCCAGGCTGTGAATTGCGTTGAACCGTCGCCCTCTGTTCGTCACACGTCGGTGCCTAAGAACTGACTGTAGGTTAACAATATATCAAAAACACTAAAAAGGCACTTAGGAACAGTATATTTTAATAAAATAAATATACCTTTTTTTTCATACGAATTTATTCACAAATTTCAGTGAATTTTTTGGTGCTTTTAAAAGTTCGCTGAATTTCGAACTTCATGCTTGAAGTTCGGCAAACATTGTGGCGAACATTGTGACATAGGAGATAACTGTTTGTTGTTAATAACCCCTTTTCATTCTAATTGTTGCTCTTCCATAATTGCTGCACATTAAGCATATTAATTAATACCCTTAATTACTGTCTTTGCTTAATTACATTCACAGCTGCCTTATCTCTGCTCATTACTATATCACCGCTGCCGTAACCCTTATCCCTGCTCATTATTAATAATTGTCATTGTTGCTTTTATCACTACTTATATCCGATTATATGTTTGCTGATTGGGTCAGTCTGCTCTTATATGTGCTACTGATTGGGTCCATCTGCCCTTATATATTATTTTCCTTTATATCTGCTCTTAATTGATGCCATCCCTTAAGGCCTTTCTTCTTCCTCTTATATTTCTCAATGAGAAGTAGACGCACCCCTTCACTTTGAAAAGTGGAGAAATGCTGAGAGGGGGAGGGGGTGAATCAGCGTTTCAAAAATTAAAACAAAAGAAGAGACACACACACGCAAAAGAGGATGAGACACACAGATTTTTATCACGTGGAAAACCCAACAGGGTTAAAAAACCACGGCTTCTCTAATCACCTAGGCAACCACCCCTTCTTACAAAGAGCTACAACTCTTAACTGGCTTCAACCAGAATATTCAAGGCTACAACCTTTTTAAGATAGATTTGTGGATTACAACCATAAGTAAAGTTCTATGTCTTTACAAAACTATAAAGACTCACAAATGTTTTAGCAGACTGCCATGAACAGATTCAGTTCAAGAACAGGCAGCCGGATTAACAACACTCCAAATACAAAAGCAAATATCATTCGAATCTGTCATATCAGCTTGAAGGAAATCTCTGCTGCACATCAAAAACTTGTATATCCTGTAGATGTCTGAAACTGTTCTCAGTCTCTGAGAATTTTCTGATCATACTTTCCTTTTTATTCACCCATTTCCACTGTGTGCTAATATGCCAGTGTTTTCAATTCTCCAGGTCTCAGATTGCACTTGTTCTTTACGCAGAGAGAGTAGATTAATATTCCACCAGTATGTCCCTTTTTATATCAAAAACACACACGACTGAGACGCATACACAATCCTTTTCAAGTTATGATTACTGTGTCTTCCCAACTATTTGCACACACTTTATGACAGTATATTTTTCATTCAAAACTGCTGTATTTGACCGGTTTCCTGTATGCCTGTCTTAAAACCATTCTCCTTATACTGTCGTAACAAACAACAGTGCTCTTCTCTCCTTGTTCACTCCACTGCACATGCTCTACCTCCGTTTTCCTTTGTAACACATTTCATACCCAAAGTCAAGAGCAGTTTGTGTCTTTCTGGCATGTGAGAGATACCACCCAATATTTCCAGTTTTCAACTTTTCGGGCTATGATTTATTTAACTCCCTGCTACGTATATTCAACATGAACTTCCTGTTTCACACAGCTGCTGTACCAGCGTTTTGTATCCTGTGCTTCATTACTTGATCTGTCCTATTTTTAAAAAATGAAAACCATCAAACATAGTCCCATTTTTACTTATCGTGTCGACTTCTTCTTTTCAAATTCCGTCACTGCGTGCACATCAATAACCTGAGACGGGTGGTATTTTTCATTGAACCGTGACCCGACTATTGATGCTCACTTGCCTGTTTTTCGATCCACCTCTCTTTTTCTTCTGTTACACTTTAGACGGCTACCTCATCATTTACGCACTGCCACACTTTTTTAATGCTCTCTTTCAAACTTCAAATCATACTAAGTATGATACCTATACGCACAAACTAACACCCCAGACTCTGCATATAACCAAGGTTACCAGGAGACGGGGGTACTTGGAGACTTTGGAGACTGGTACTAGTACTGGTACGGGTAATTTTCAAAAATAGGAGACGGGGGTACTTGGAGATGTCAATTTTTGTTTAATATAATTTAATAATTTCTAGAAAATATCATGACATGGAACTTTGAAAACAAGAATAGTGGTAAACTTTAACATTAACTTTTAAGTTTAGACACACAAAAGTCAAAAGTCATTGTGTTGAAGAGTGAAAGAGTTCAAAACTCACAATATATATTTCATATTAGATTGTCATTACATATTTAAATTCAGAAATATTGATAGTTTGATGTTGATACACATGCCAAAGGATATGAGATGTGTGATTATGAGAAATTTTGTATTGTTCTTCTGATAGTGGAGAAGGTTTGCATGGATTTGTCCCTATAAGATATTTGACAAGGCTGGACATACTCAGTGGCTTCCATTTTTCCCTACAGTTGAATTGATGTTATGCAAATATCTCTTATTACCATTCCGGTAAACTCTTTAAAAGAACAGTTGTTAGTAAATCATGAAACTACAAGAAAAGTGAATAATTGTACATCATTGACGAGTCTTTCTAGAGAGGCAATTGAGAAAATTGATTAGAAGACTATAGTGGCTATCATTATCATTCAGATAAGTAATACTGATTGTCACAAGGGTGATGATAGTGGATAAGATTTAAGAGTTCTTATAACACCTTATGCCCTATGTTTTTGGTGGGAAACATCAATTGTTAGTCCGGAGACTTTGAAGACGGTAACCAGAAAAACCCCGTGCATCAGGACGTTTTTGGGGACGTCTCTGGTACTTGGAGACATGTCTCCGGTACTGGAGGTCTCCGAGACGTGTCTCAGGGGGTAGGAGACGGGTCTCCCGGTAACGCTGCATATAACCATCCATGTTCACACTTATGCACCCGTTACCGTCTCTTCTCTGTGCTGAGTCTGCTTAGCTGCTATCACAGTCATTCCAAAACTTCACACAGCATAAGAGAATTGATTTGTTCTTTTTCGTTAACCTTTGATAGACATTTTTTACGTTTAGGAACCTCACACGGCTGTTACAATAGACAGGTCTATCCGTTCCTTTTCTCATACTGCTCCTGCGATGATTGTTATCAGACTGTTGCGGTGAGTAATGATTGTCTGCGAATAGAGGTATAGTCCCGTGTCTTTTACGGGAATTGGCTCACAGCCGTTTTACAACCGAAAACAAATAACTGTCGCATCTACACAGCACAGGCGTAATTTGTCATTTATACAACAGCCTGGATTCGAACACAAAGACAGCAGGCACCATTACTAAGACAACACCATACAAATACTTGGCACGTTGTGTAAGGAGCAGGTCTCAGTCTCGAGAGTTATCACTTGGCATTCAACACTTGTCACAACACAAACTTGCTCACAAACAGCAGCGACACAAATCAATGACAAAAATGTAACACACTTGGCATGGGACATGTCCATTCAAGTTAATCGCTACCTTTGCTTAATTAAATACTGATTTGTTATCTTCTTGGTTGGCCTTTATAATGATTGTTTTAAGCCGGCTGATATTTATTGTATCATCCTCGTTGGGTCAGCCTCTTGCTAATACTATTTATTTCCCTGGGCTTAGTCAACTCTCTCTATGCATTTGAATCAGATTAGATCAAGAAAAAATTAGACTCAAAGGACTGCTCCATACAGCAAAATTTGTATGGGTACAATATACTGCTTCAGGTTCTAGGCAGTGCTGTGACACGTTCTAATCTAGTCAAATTATAATTGACATGATCTAATGAATTTGAAACAAAAAATAAGTGTAAATATTTATATTATTAACGTGCTTTAGATTCTAGGTTAGTGCTATGACACATTTTTTTAATCTAGTCTTTATGATTGACATGCTCATATGGGTTTTGAAATCATCTAGATACGTATGCCTATCTTTTATTTAGAAATATAAAACAATATGAAAACAAAACATCTACATTCAATAGTAGCTTGTCATTATGATTAATAGTTACTAGGGGCTTGGAGCCAAATATCATTACTATCAATAGCTATACCAACTCTTACATGGTTCCCTAGTACTCATGAAGGTGTGTGGTTGAGTTATTAACTGCTCTGCTGACTTTGTTCGATAAGGATTACACATGTACTTTACTTGATTTATATTATAGTTCATAAGGGATCATTATCAGGCTAGAAACTAGACTGATGTATATATTTATATACACGAGTACAGAAGTGTATTGAGTCTTTTCATATTGACCACAAAGTTTCAATGTGGACACTTTCTCCTGCGATCAAGTTTGGGTTCGATTTCTATTCATTCTACCATATATAATTTCATCAGGTCTGTATTTGCCAAGGTTTATTTAACATTTGACCTTTTATAATATTCCCCAAGTTCCTTTATTTGATGAATTCTACATTTCACATAAATTAGAGTTCACAACTTATTTCTTCTCAAATATTTAATCAGACATTATTTCTTCTCAGTGGTTAGGATAAGATCCAATCTCATATATTTAAATTGTGATGTATAAAAGTCTTTTGGGCCCATGTTTTGAGTTTTATTTCTTGTTGTTTCTCAAATTTTGATTTACTTAATTTGGTTAAACCATTTATCAAACATTATTGGATTGCTACTTATATTTAGCCTCAAAATGTAAAATTTGGCATCCATTTATCTGATTAGAGCTAGGCTCAATTTCACTTTATATATAGTTGAACATCCTAGGAATAAATTAGGCAACCTAGAACAAAATTCATCACAAGAAAACAAAAAACTTGGAAGCCATAAGGATAAACACAATCAAAAGGAAGAACAGATCTGATGGTATCAGATGCCTAAACCCTACTTTTTTTCCCTTTTCTGCTGCAGTATTTTTCGAAGTTGCATGGACATGGGTATGGATATGCATACTGTAATGTCCCCAACTGGGACTTTACTTGATCTACCCTAAAGTTCCCAACTAGGGTTTGAATTGAGCTTGAAAATGGCAATTTGTAACGTTCCCTATTAAGAGGTTGCCAATTCCCAATGATTAACATACATAACTATGCATTTAAATCAGAGTAAATCAAGAAACAATTACTGATTCATAATAACCTTAAGAAGGATGGGGATTTGCTTGTCCTTAAGGCACTCGGATACCAATCTACAAGTAGGCTGCCTCAAGGTTTATGGAACACATATTCATACCTATCTCGGGACTTCTTCCTCAAGGTTTCATGATATATGTCCTTACCCCATCTTGAGTCTCCTACATTGTGAGGTTTTACTCCATGTCTCCCTGACAAAACCAACCTATCAACCTATCCTCTTAGCAGTATTGGCGAGTGATTAAGGAATAGGCTATGTACATATATAACTTGATATTTAATTCTGATTTCACTATTATTAACAGACATATGTGATATATATATATATTAGACCATATAAGGGTTCCTTATCCCTAATAGAATTCAGATCTAACATTTTGTAAATCAGTATTAAACTCATCAATACATTACAGCATAATTTTCTGTCACACAATGCTTCCCAGCAATGTGAATGATTCATATTTTTTCTCATCTCTTCTTTGTGAAGAGTATCAAATATATTTTATAACCTCTATTCCTCCCCGTTGATTCTTCTTCCCCCTTTATATCTTTTGTGAGGAAGGCTCACACCTCTTCCCAATATCTGCCCTTTTCAATGATCACACCCTTTTGTAATTACCTCCCTTCGAAAGGGTCACAACCCTCCATCATTGCTGCCCCTTTGGAAGGTACTTCCTTCTTCTTCCACTAATCCTTCCTTAATTCCTATGCTCCCTTTATGCAGATCAGAACTGTCTTATATCTCATAACAAAACTTACTATGATTACCTTCCTTATGATGATCCCTTCTTCCATGCCTTCAACAAATGACTTTCCCTCCTATTTATATCTTCATGATGGGAGAGTCAAAACCTTTCATTATTACAACCTTTCAAGAGAGTCACAACCCTTCATCCTTTATGCCCTTTGAAAGAGCATTTCTTCCCATTCCAATCTTCTTCCATTATTCCTTCCTTAGTCCCCACTTCCCTTCTTTCCTCTTTTATCCTTCTCCCCTTCCAAATTCTATTCTATTCTCCCTTTTATATGTCATGTTTGAGGGAGTCACATCTTTTCATTTCATGCCTTGTGACAATTCATTAAACTTGATTAAAATTTAATTTAATTCTTTTATATTTTAATTTAAATTTTATTTATATTCTTTTTGTATTTTAATATTATTATTTATTATTGTTAAGATTTTTAGGATCATTGCAAATGTAATAGCACTATCACATTGTATGTGTTTTCCAAATGCAACAATCTCTTGCATTTATATTGAGAATTAGCCAAGAAGAGACACGTCCCTTCATGGGACATGTCTATTCATTATTATGTAATTAATATAATGACAATTATGATTATATATCTATACACACACACACATATATATAATATCTCTTGAGTATTATATTAATTTCTCTAATATTTACATAATAATAATATTTATTTTATTAATTTAACTATTTAATTATTATGAGAATAATTATAATCTAACTTTATATATACATATATATCAATGTTTACAGTAATATCAATTATTATATATATTGATATATATAATAAATTATTTCTCATAATAATCATATAGTCAATATTATTTATCTAAGCGATGCTACAAACATCAACACTCCCTCTTAGTTAGGGAGGATAAATCAATCCAATGTCAACACTTATGATACTTGACAACATCAATCATATGATATAAGCAATAAAGACATCATCCTCATGGTGTAATCAATAGAAACATAGTCTCAATATGTGGATTGTCTCCATCGGCGATTCTATCCACAAGCTCTCGTGTGGATTGCCTCCATCGACGATTTTATCCACAAGCTCTCGGTTGGATTGCCTCCATCAGCGATTCTATCCACAAGCTCTCGTGTGGATTGTCTCCATCGACGATTCTATCCACAAGCTCTCAGATGGATTGCTTCCATTGGCAATTCTATCCACCAACTCTCGTGTGGATTGCCTCCATCGGTGATTCTATCCACAAACCCACGAGCTTTAGTGTAGATTGCCTCTATCGGCGATTCTATCCACAAGCTCTCATGTGGATTGCCTCTATTAGCGATTCTATCCACAAGCTCTCAGGTGGATTGCCTCTATCGGTGATTCTATCCTCAAGCTCTCATGTGGATTGCCTCCATCGGCGATTCTATCCACAAACTCATGAGCTTTAGTGTGGATTGCCTCTATCGACGATTCTATCCACAAGCTCTCTTGTGGATTGCCTACATCGGCGATTCTATCCACAAACTCACGAGCTTTAGTGTGGATTGCCTCTATCGGCGATTCTATCTACAAGTTCCATCTATTATGATCTGTTTCAGCCATCAGAAGATGTCTATCATAATAGAAGGTCAAGTTATTGTAAGATCGTCACCTTCCAATAACTTTTACAAATACAAGTGATAATCATTTGTAAGTCATCACTTCCTCATTGATTTACACAGGGGTAAGGCCCATTAAAAAATTCACAATTCATTAGTATAATAATCAATTATATCAAGTTTACCTCATAAATGTTTCACCTTCAATAGTGTACTCCCTCTCAATCAATATGATCAAGATTGTCACAAGTTGACTGAACCATCTACTCCCTCTGAAGCTCAAGTTTATCAACTTATTGACCTCTTTTGAAATGCAGACTCCCTTTGCATCTAGTCTCAATCATCAATTTGTTTGCAAGCATCAAGTTCTTTCTCCCTTGAATGCAATTATCTTGTGCTTTTGTCCTGAAGGTATGTCAGAGAGAGATTACAAATAGCTCACTAAACTATCTTGACCGTAATACCAATGATAGAAGCATATAATATTTTACTAACCAATAGTATAGCATGAATTACAAACTCAAAAATTATGTGCATTAATAAAACATGAAATACTTATCTTTTATAAATTTCAATATTTCATTTTGTAAGGTGAGCCCATATAGAAAATATCATGCAAATTCACAGAATGATGTCGTCGTTTTTGAATATTACTATGATTCTTCACATGACCTGTCTTGAATATCCAAATGTTCTATACACTATGACAACCTTCAAGTTGATCGGATCTCCCTTCAAGTGGTTAGATTTTTAAAGAAGGAACCTCTCTCTTTTACAGATTTTTTTTTTAAAGAAGGAACCTCGCTCTTTTACGGTGCATTTGTGAGATATGGTCCTCATACCGATACTGTATTTTCTGAGACAGTCACACATTCACCATCAACAACAAACTACTCTCTTACATTTGCAACTTGGCTCTGATACCATGTTAAGATTTTTAGGATCATTGCAAATGTAATAGCACTATCACATTGTATGTGTTTTCCAAATGCAATAATCTCTTGCATTTATATTGAGAATTAGCCAAGAAGAGACATGTCCCTTCATGGGACATGTCTATTCATTATTATGTAATTAATATAATGACAATTATGATTATATATATATATATATATATATATATATATATAATATCTTTTAGAGGACTATATTAATTTCTCTAATATTTATATAATAATAATATTTATTTTATTAATTTAACTATTTAGTTATTATGAGAATAATTATAATCTAACTTTATATATACATATATATCATTGTATATAGTAATATCAATTATTATATATATTGATATATATATATATGTATATATATAATAAATCATTTCTCATAATAATCATATAGTCAATATTATTTATCTGAGCGATGCTACAAACATCAATAATTATTAAATCTTATTTCAGAAAGGGGACATTACCCATACATATGGATATGGCCATTTTGGAAGTCCTCTAGTGTGGATACAATTAGATATGACATCCATAAAAACACATACACATATGTTTAACACAATTTTCTAAGTTGTTAGAAAAGATTTTCATTACCTTGTGCTGGAGCTCTAAATTTTGGGCAAAATTTGGAGTCCTATATAGTGATAAAACCCTAAAAAATGGCCTCTTAAACTCCATGCCCAATAATTAATGATGGAGTACATGAAATGGGTTACAAAATTATATTACTTTTCAATTAAAAGTTGAGAGATTAAGAAAGGAAGCTTTGTGACAGGATCAATCAAAATTTTGTGAGCAAAGGCTTTAGAGATGTTGGAATTTCGACCTGTTGTGAAGATGATGTCGACATAGACTTAAAATGATAACAAATTGAAAATATAAAAAAGACCCAGTTCAAGAAATCCAATTTCCAAGGTCTAGTAAAAATCTTAGCTTTTCACGAGGTGTTTTGGGTTTTCGACCAAGTTCAAATCCGAAAGATAGGTAGTTATTAGTTAATTTTCTGATTAGTTTTTTCAAAAGAAGTTTTTAAATTTTAGCATAGGGTGGTGTCTCTTCACCCTAAAGGGGTGTGAAAACCATTCATCCTCATATATGTGTGGTGTAAAATGTAAAGGTAGAGAAGAATCATCAACAATGTAAAAAACTTATTATTTTCTACTGCACTTTCTGCAAGTGATCTATTGCACATAAGACTTTATGGAGCATTAATATAAATTAGTTATTTTCTCTAATTTGGAGTTATGGATTTGATCGTTCCTAATTGATCAGTCCTTTGTGATTTTATCTCCAGAAGATAAAGCTGCTTTAAAACTTTATGTTTGGAAATTATTCCCATTATTTTTCAATTTGATAATTAGAATTATTAGGCTCTATTAATTCTATCTTATTGGGCTCATTAAGCTTGGGTTAAATTCAATAAGACTGATTGTAACATAATAAAATAATCAAAGACATTAAAGAGGAGCAGTTGATAGGAGCATTTAGGTGGTGTTCTGTGTCTCACTTAGTTGTACATAGGATTAAAAAGGAACTGTCTCTACTGCCCAATAGAAGAAAGGCATTGATCTATTATCCTTAAGTTGAAGTCTCTGTTCAAAAAAATTACAAGCATAAAGTAGTCATCAGTATTTATTTCAAACCAAGTAATACATTATTTTAAAACATTCTTTCAAAAGCATTTAAACAACATTCAATAATTGTGATACTCACAATTTGATTCCTCTCAAGTTCATTTTCCACTTTGAGAGAATCCAAAAGTTTTATATTTAGTTATCTGCTATAAAAAGTCTTTGAACCAACAGATTTGGTTAATGTATAGGCCCACCAACTTTGGTCCTGCAGAGCCAGAATTGCAGAAGTTCAAACCCCTATTGTGGTTGAACTTGTTGGCAAAAATAATTGGATTTCCCAACATTGGATTGGCAAGTCCATAGGAAATCCAATCTTTCATTTTTGGGCACCAACAGATTGGCGACTCTGTTGGGGAGTTGTCTATGAAAGACAACATTGAAGATTACCTAAAAGCTCTAGTGATGTAATTAAAACTCTACTGGAGATAAGAACTCAAAAGTAGTAAAGAAACATTTTCCTCGAAGAGAGGTGGTGAGTCTATTCAATTAAGTATTTCAATCAGTGACTCTACTGAGCAAGAAGACCCAGAAGGAGATAAGTAAAATTTTCCTCTTTGAAAGAGGTGGCGACTCTATTGTCATAAAGAAACAAGTTAATACCAATTCAGATATTTAGAATGTATCAGAATAAACAACCATTTCAGAAAAAACCATTTATTCCAGATGGTATTAAGCCATTGAATTTCAAGGGATTCCATTGTATTCCTTTTAAGTTGCTCCCTAAGTTTTCACAACTTGTACCAAAGTTCCATGGAGAATGGGATGAATCAATAGTTGAACATTTGGATGCATTTTATTCATTTATAGAGAACTATGAGATTTGTGCAGAAGATCAGGCAATGAAACTATTTGTCAGGACATTAAAAGATAATGCAAGAGAGGCATATGAATCACTACCTACACAGAGCATCTCATCATGGAAGGAGTTTGAGAAATGGTTCTTAAATGAATTTCATGATGCAAGTGAAGGAGATAACGTGTATTGTGAACAAGATGAAAATAAGAACTGCATTATGGAAGAAGAACCTTATATGTCTCCCTTAGATGAATTTCTCAATTTGGAAAGGTATGAAGGTGAGTCTACAACCCATTTGTTCATAAGGATGGTAAGTATTTTTCAGGAGATACCATCAGACATCATGCCTTCACACAAGAAATTTCTGAAAAAACTTCATGAGTTGGGAATCTCACTAGATGACCCTGATTTGAGGCTTCTTTTTCAAAGATTAGAAGAATATACAAAAGAGAAACAAAAACCTGATGATGTTTCAGATTTAAGTGAAGAAATTTTTTTTGGACAATTTGAGGAGGAAGGAAATAACATGTGTTATGAACAGGAAGAGGATCAACAATATATCTGAGAAGCAGAGCCTTGTATGTCTCCCTTGGATAAATTTTTAAATATTGAAAGACAAGAAGGTGATGGATGCAGTGTGAAATCTACAGGAGAACAAAGCTCTAATGAAGTTCCAGATTTAGATGAAGAAGAAATTTTGGATCAGATGGAAGAAAAATCCATTGTTGATGAGATTTGTATTGAAACGGATTTCCTTGAATGTAATAATGAAGAAGAAAATGTTCTTAGTTCAGAGGAAATCTCAAATTTGTTAGATATAGAATATCACAAATATGTTGATAAAAACGGTCCAAATTATTTCTCAATCCACCACAATAAACAAGTTAATGGATCAGTGCATATTCAAGGTATACTAGATGAAGAAAATAATAAATCCAACCATGGACTTGCATCTCAAATAATCAAACATGTATTTCGTAATATAATAAAGGATAACATCAGATAAAAGAACACAATAAATCCAGTTATTGATTTATGTGTGGTTGACTCTTGTGACAATAGGACCTGTAAAATAGAAGTAGATAATATAAATAAAATGAATGAGGAAGAAGATTTTCTCGGTGCTGAACAAATTTCAGATTTGTTGGATAAGGAATGTCAAAGGCATACACACAAAAATGACTCAAAATATTTTCCAATTTATAAGGATAAGCAAACTGATGAAACACCATAAGATAAACCTGATGAGAGGGACACCTGTCTTGTTGACAAAGTATATGATTATAAAAGGGATGAATTTAGTATAGAGGAGGAAGAAGAAGATATGTCTAAATTCTCTATGTTCTTGAATCCATTGTTTGAAGAGGAAGAATAAGAAGATATGTCTGAGTTCTCTATGTTCTTGAATCCATTATTTGAAGATAATTTTTTATAGATGCATAATTGCTATATAAATAATTCTAAGTTGATTTAACAATTTGCAATATGCAAAAATAGTATTGCATTGGAAGACAACCCAAGAAAATAGGTCACTGAAATAGAAAAACATTTCATTTGTCTTCCTCATTCGGTCTATGTTTTGTTTACACCAAAAAACAATGCATGATTGAAGTATTTTGAATTAAGTTTAGGAAGATTTGTGTAAATTCAGAAAAATAAATTGCATAGTATCTGGAATGGTTGGGAAATCAAGGTTTTTTGGGCACATGTGGGAACTGTATCCAATGGTATATCTGTGCCGTATTGTATCCATGTCTGTATCAGATATAGGGATACATGGACCTGGGGAGATGTAAAGGCGTATCCGGGCTTCTTTGATATTTTTGGACAAACAAAAAATGAAGTTGCAAGTGTAATGAGATTGTTTTTCCTCATTCAGGGAGAGCTAGGGTGTGGGACACCAACAAACAATAAAATATTGTCATTTTGATGTGCTTGGTGTTTTTATTGATCGTTGCTTTTTATTTCTGTCACCTTTAGTTTTTTGAGATGCCACCAATTTTCTGAGATGTCCCCTGTTTTATTTTTAAGTTGGGGACATCCCGTAGGTGTCCCTCCCTCCACATAATGTTCTGCAAATGTCGATGTCCCAAAAATTGATGGGGACACATCCTTGGGCTTCCCTGGAATGAATAAATTTTTGCTACGTTTTAGGTTCAGGTTTGGGGTATGGGTAAGCTGACCTTTTTTTAATCCAGAATTGATATGGCATTGAATCAACCATACAAAAATTATATAAATGTTAAAAAGAATAACAATAATGTTCACAGAAGTCAATCACAGAGACAACTATAAATTAATGATAATTAATTCTATGCTAAATGTTGCATAGTAAATCAAATTGGTTTGTATTTATGCGCATGTTCAAAATAAAGCTATATTCAGTGGTCAAATTACATCAACATGGCAACTGCGCATGGAAATTATTTAATTAAGTAAATAAAGAAATCTCTCGTCAACATTATCAATTGGTTTATCTCGTGTGCATCTCATTGTCAATTAAGACCAAGAAAAGTTGTCATCAGATCCCTCGTTGCAAACTCTGTCATCTTCCTAGCAGCTAATCTAACACTTGTAGAGGTGTATGACCATGTCTGAACACTAATCAAGGTTGCGTCCTTGACAAGTAGCAATAGAGTTTTTGATCTGCAAGGAATTGCTTCAATTTTCTTGTGTTTTATTTGTAGCCACATATGTGACTTGTACAATTATGGTCCTTACTGCAGTGCTCTTAGCATTTACAAAAGATGAATTAGAGCTTGAAGGGTAATCTACTTGTACGCAATTGAAACACATCTTCCCAAGATCTAATTTTGCATTTTTCATGGAAATCACCCTTTTTGATATTTATAGGGATACTCTTTAAATTTCATGCTAGCCAACCCTTAAATTCTAACTTTAAGTATCTTTCCTATCCAATAGGTATTTTACATAAATTTTGATTTTACCTTTTTAGTAGACTGATGTCATTAAGTTATTATCACAAACATTTTTTTACTATATTATGAGGCACACACAACTCCCATTCAATACACGTAGGCTTTCATGCTTGCATACTTATCCATGTGTGGGTATCCTCTCAGAGGGGTGGATGGAGCAACGCAAATGTCAAATGACTGACGAAAAATCAAAATAAAGTAAGATAAATTAATGAAAACAAAAGCAAAAACCAAACATAACTTAGTCAATCTGAACTTGTACATAAGATCTGCATGACAGAGCTAGTTGATGTGGCATTACTGCTTGCCCCACTGCATCTGGTTCTAGCAAATTATGTGCTAATTAGCGTTTTTTATGGAGTTGAATGTTATGATTTTACATAGTTATTGAGTTTGATTATGATCATTTGTTTCTTTCCTATTTTGTAAAGATAAAGTCTATTTGAACATATAATAATAATAATATAAATCTGTGTTATTAGGTATATCATATTTAAATTTAATGACTAATTTGATATTTGAATTATGAATAGGCAGTAATATTTTATCATTTTCTTTCTCTATCTTATGCATATAATATGGCAATTATGGAAAATCTTATTTATAATTTTTCTTATATTTGAATGGGCATATCCAAGCCTTACTGAACCTAGAATCCTAATAGGTTGTGGTCCTCTTCTGTACTGTATGGACCTGTACCCGTACTAGTACCTTCGTAACTTTGATCTTATGATCTATTTCATGCGCACGCCTAAATGTCTGATTTCCTTTCTCTTGTTTTTCTCATTGTGCTCTGTTTAGTACCTTATCATTTATGCAGTGCTTCCAATATCTCTAGCTTAAAGTCATTGAAGGGTTTTTTAAAGCTTTCATTTGTGACTCTACCCAATCCATTGTTCATATGCTAATCCTGACCCAAGCCCAATTATTCAATTGAATTTTATAACTCAATTTTAAGGAAAATGAAAATTATACGTTCCTTACATTCCATGTGATTATATTGCTGGTTACTGTCTTACTGTGATTGGAATGGCCAATGTGCTCTCCTGAACAAGCAACAGCCACTTTGGAGTAGTCCGAGCTGTGCTGGTTGAGGAAATTTCTATCCTCTTGGTGGTTCCAAAGAAGTTATTGAATGGGCATTGATTTTTTGCTTAGACTGAATCAAGAAATATAAATTTTACTGGACTGAAAGTTTACTATTATGCTAGCTGAAAATTTCAGAGTGTATTTGGTTATGACACACTGACCTGTATGTCTGAGAGCAAATCATGGAAAGTTATGAGTAGGTTGTTTGTTTGTTTGTTGATATGCAAAACTCCTCACCTCTAATCATAGAAATATTTTGTGCTATGTCATTCTTGGAGTATTCTCATGAGGGTCTTGCTTTTACTTTTGTAAATGCAACTTCATTTTTAATCTTTAATATTTATTCAATTATGTTTAATTTTGTCTAAAAGAATGCAAACACTCAGTTATGAGTAGGTTGTTTGTTTGTTTGTTGATATGCACACTTCCTGTGAGAACCACATATAGATAACAGTTGCGAGTCCAATTAATTTGATTTCCTTCCTTGCACTGATGTTTTCCCCAATTTTTCAGCGGACATGTGCCCAAGTTTGATGTTATATGTGATTCAGCAATGCTCATAATTTGATCAGTAATTTATTATTTAATCTAATGCAATATATCTATTATGAATTCTACAAAGGTATATATTTTTTTGCCCAAAATTCTTGTATTTTGTTCTCTCAAATATTTCTTGGTTATTAATAGAGATTTTGAATATTGAAAAACTGCCAATTGTACTTTTCATTTGGCTTATCATTTATTCACACTCTTTTCCTCATTCAGACATATGAAGAATACCTTCAAGTCCATGGGAAAATGATCGAGTTCAATGGCTGCCAACAGGTCTAAAATATTAGGCTTATCTTATTCCTCACAATTTTTACATTCATCATTGTTGACTGTATGACTTCTTTTCTGTAGACTCCTGGAGGATGGATGGCTAATGGTGCAGAGGTTAATTTCCCAGCTGATCAGTAAGTATTGTTGTAGTCTCTTGGTTTTGGAAAATGGTTGAACCAAACTTTACCATTCGAAAAATTGATCATGTTGTGTCTGGTTGCATCTGCAGATATGCAAACTACTTGGCAAATTGGTACCGCAATCAAAATCCTATGATGACAAGCAATGCCTACTACGGTGCTCAACAAATAATGAACACTTATCCTACAATCCGACATCCTTAGAATGTGAGGTTCAGTTGTTGATGATTGGATTTCTTCTTTTTGCAGAAGTTAACAGAGATGAATATTTGTTTTTGTGGAAGGCCGCAACTTTTTTGCTTTTCACTCACATAAATATGTTGTAATGTGCTATATCTTAGCATGGATGTCCTTTCATTGGCACATATATTATAATTTTCTATCATGTACATTGAAAATTAATTTTGGGACAGATTTTGCTTTTGACTTCTTGGTTATGGCTGATGCTATCCACTAATTTTCTTAACGTACTTTTAGCCGAAATTGTAAAATATCATTTTTTTGTAATCCCATGTTCAAGGGATTCTGAACTAACTATATTTTTTGAGGAATTGGTATATAGAGGAACACAAATTAGTCTGTGCTTCAAGTAGCACAATTTCCCTGGGATTTTCAATTGTATGTATGCTTCTCAGGCTGCAAATGTATCATAGTAAATGTATATATCGTTTTATTACGACAAAGAAATTTATTGCTTACCTTAAAAGGGGAAGCAAATCCCATGACACCTGAAGTAAAATAGGTGTCATCATTATTTATGGTAGTTTATTTGCTTGCACAATGCAAGATAAGGTCATATCAATGTAATGCTTTACAATTGTTTTTGTGTGTTTTCTATCCACATTTTCTGGTTTGGTTTGTTCAAACCTCCCCATTTCTTATGTAGATCGTAGAAATATAAAAAAATATATTGGCTGTTTTGTGAATAAAGTGATACGGCATAACCTACTAGATGTGGAGATAGCACTAATTTTTTTAATTTTTTTTTTAGATATTACATAGGGTTCTATTAATAGAGACTCCCATACACTAACATTACCAGAACATAATACATCTAAGGGACTGCATGGATATGCTTTTCTATGACAAAGGCATACAACTAAGCAACTAAGCTGCCCACAACTATACAATTTGAAACTACAAACCGACATATACACTACCAGCCCAAAATAAAAACTGTCACAGCCCATACAAAATACCCTAGGGCATTTGAGAAGTTGAGCAATGTACCATCCCCAAAGCAGGATGAGTTGTTAACCAGTGATTGAAATTCCTAAAATGACCATTATCCAACATTTGACTGGGTGTATAGATGGAATTATTGGACCCACAGCCACATCCAACCCTTTGAATTTGAAGCAATGAATCAGTACCACGTGGCATACAAGTCAAACTAAATGATTATTCTCCAAAAGAGGCCCATTGAAGCTGCTAGTAAACTCCATAAGCTTATTATGTTGCAAGACAAACATGTTTTTTTTACCAACCTAGGGGCCGATCAAAACATCCACATTTTGCATGTCCATTAATTCTCAAACCATAGCATGCGTATGATGTGATGCATCTGGCTTGACTGCCAACTCTTTCCCCATAACCTCAGGGGCCAAAGAACTAACCCAAAAGCCCACATTAACATTCTTCTGCATGTCCATTTATGAGGAGGCTTCAACCAAAATAAGCTTTCATGTACTGCACCATCCAGAATGCCAGTGTTAAACTTTCTTAAAAACATTCATTGTAGAATTTCATGTCTGTACCTTTCCATTAGCCTCAATTCCATTGGACAAGGTCCATTTTTAGGCCTAATGGCATTGAAGACAATAGCGAGGTCCATTCTAGGGCCTAATGGTACGGATCCTCAATTCCATGGTCTTCTTTCAACACTGCCCCAAGCATCAAATTAGGACATAATTTCTTGTTGACTGCATTTCTAACAATATGCAAATTAGAATGTGATGTGATTCTTTTGGGATTTGAGTATGATTATTTGCTCAACGTTTTGAGTCACTCAGATTCATTGTTGGGAAGAATAAAAATTATTTGCCCGATGTTTTGAATCACTCGCTGATTCATCAATGGATTTTATTCTTCCCATTGATGAATCAGTGAGTGTGACTTGAAATGTCGAGCAAATAGTCTTACAGAGTCTAATCCAAAAAGAAATTGCATTCTAATTCATGGAACATTGAAAATTAATTCCATCAATATGCAAATTACTATCCATTTAAATAGAGTGATACCATTGAAGAATTTGCATGAAGACCTACAAGGAGGGCCTTCATAGCTCCTATATTATTTGATTTTGACTAGGAGTTTAGAGCCGCAAAACAATTTTTTTTTTTTTTGGAATCTTTAATCATAAAATCTGCACTTGCAACACCCAGTTTACCTTTAAGGCCCCATCAAAGTTTAAACCCATCCTATTTTCGATGTTAACCATTTATCTCTAAATCCATTATTCTTGCTCAGCCTCTGAATAGGGATGGTAATTGCACTTGATTTACTGTTTGTTTAGTGCTTGTGCAGTTATAGAAGAAAAATTTGCAGGCTAGCAAAGTCAGGGAAATTATAGAAGCAAAATTTGCATGCTAGCAAAGTCAGGGAAATTATAGAAGCAAAATTTGCATGCTTGCAAGCTCAGAGGCAACTTTTTCATGTTGACCTTGTGCTTATGTGAAAGTGCTTTTAGGGTTTTCAACATATATAAGAATATATCTATCAATTATGTTTGAGTTACTCATTTTTTAGCAAATCATTTCACTCCGAGGATGTTGCAAATTCCAAAAAGATTGATAAAACCTAAAGCAAACAACTTGTATTTATAGAAGCTTTGAATTTTGAAGTTGGGTTTGAGATCATGGTTGTGGATCTGCTACTTGTTTAAAATTTGATAAAGCATAAACTGACTGAAAAAATCATGTGTTTTATTGTAATTCAATAGGTACAATGCAAAATTGCCTCTTGCAGATGGATTTTGGTGGATTTGAAAATAGTTTTACAACTTGCAAATTGAGAAGTTTTATCTCATGTTATAGTAATGGCATTCATTAAGAAGGGAAAACCAAAGAAGTTGAATATCCCATTTAGTGAGACTGCATTGAAAATGAGAAAAAATGATATTGATGGTCTGGTTTTGTGTTGTGACGATATTTGAAAGGACTTAATTATAACTTCTACTAGCTGTTGGCTATTAGGCACTACAATATATGTATATCTTAATATACACGTATTGGATTTCATTTTAGTTTCAACAGTTGAAAGGCTTTCTAATTTTGTGGGTTACAAATTGAATATGCTGGGTACATTTTGCGTGGTACTAGTATATATTAGAACTTTGAAAGTAATTGATAACCTTCATTAGATATTTCGAAAGCTTCCCATGGATTGGTTAGGATGCCGTTGCTTCTACTGTTCTAAATTCCATTTGTTCAACATTAAAATTGTTAATGGGTGCTTGGAGGTAATCTAGAGTCTGACAAGATACCAGAGACATTGAGGTCGTTGTTTTTAATAGTTGTCATAAACCTTGGAAAGATTCCACTGTTTAACTCAGAAAACCCATACAGATAAATTATTGACGTGTTAATACATAATTTGCCATTTCAAGCTATCTAGATAGCACGTAGTTATTTTGGCATAGATGAAAAGAAAACAAGAAATAATTTTGCTTGGCACAATCCTGGTGATGCTTGCCTATTGAACCTTGGATATCGCATTATCAGTTTATA
Source organism: Chamaecyparis obtusa (assembly GCA_027943335.1). Classification (NCBI taxonomy): domain Eukaryota; kingdom Viridiplantae; phylum Streptophyta; class Pinopsida; order Cupressales; family Cupressaceae; genus Chamaecyparis; species Chamaecyparis obtusa. The sequence goes on from BSBK01003552.1 coordinate 131,860, forward strand.
GTATTATCCTTTGCGTAAGGATGAACAAGGATATGACTGTTTGATTTCCTTCCGAACACTATCCTAAACTTCTAATGTTTTTGGAAATCATACTTTTAGTGGAAGTCTAAAAGATAATTGGAAAATTTTCAATTTCATCTTCATTGTAGATCAGCTTTGAACATAATATTTTCAATAAACATTTGCTTGTAGTAAGTCCATGTTGGATGCTTAATATGTGCATTAAAAGTGCTTGTTCTCCTTAAAAAAGAGATGTTGAAAAGTGGAGAATTCTAGAAGTTGGGAATGTGACATTTTTAAATGGTTGGTATTATAAAGTCAAAATTCACATGGGGTTCTTATATAAAAACATATTGGAACATCTTGTTTAGAAAAGGACTTTGAATTTATTTGTACAACAAATCACTAAGTATAAACTATATGTTATGAAGTTGTATTCAAATGAAGAGAAAATATCATATGCGCATTACATCAAATAAGCTTCTGATCTTGTTCTTCTACGTGAGGAAATCTATATTTATAGAAATTGTAAGTAAACTTTGGAAATATTTTGGGTTTGATTGGCTGGCTTACGCAAACAAATGATCTTTTAAATTTTTAAATTATTTGAAATTGATTAATATGTTAATTTAAAATTGATATTGTGTTAATTTAAAAAAAGTTTAAGAGCATGGTGGGTATATGACCACACTTTAGGGAATTCTATACAAAAAAAGGAGATTAGGCACTTCAAAATGGGATTTAATAATGAGACTTGATGAGGTATTTATGTATAATGATTTCTTAGGAGAACGGAATATGAGTTACGATCTTCTACAAGACAACCTCAATCACCCATAGTAGTGCTAAAAAAGACCAACATGTGTTCAAGGAAGATATTATAAATAAGTGTTGCTACTTTAGAGGTTTTGAAGATGAATTGATGGACCAAATAGCCTTAAGTTAGTTAAGATGGATGAGTACTTGATATTAGAGAACACCCACTTGTATTAAATAAAATTCTTTCAATTAGGAAGCAAGATGAAAATGGGTGGATATTGGAATACTAACCACTCAAAAAAAGATATGAAGAAAGCAATAAGAAAACATATGGTATTGCTTTTATTTTCTAATTTTGGTACAATAGATTTGCCATCAAAGAGTAAGTATTAAATAGGGGGATCATTCAAAAGTGAAATGTAGACTGCAATAGGAGGGTCTACAATGTTCACCCTTGTTTTTGAAAGATGATCCACAAGACAAGGTAAATCCCCAAATAAAGGGGGAGGGCTAGCATGTATCCTCACCATATCCACTAAAAAAGGATTTGTACAACAAGACCTATTGAAAAGTGGAGTACTTTATGAAGAAATACTACTACTAATAATGTTGTAACTCTAATAAGTGGAAACATACGATCCTTTTGTAAACAAAGATCGTCATTAAGTTGAGATTACATAGAAATAATTGATGTCAAATCCCAAAAAGTTGATGAAGAACTCTCAAGATTATCTACACAAAAAATTTCATAAATAACAGAGTAATGTCCTCCAAGAAATTAGAGAAGTCATCAGTTGGAGATTCAATGAAGAAGCAACTAATGTTCTGATTAGGTAAAAATAGGATTTGAAAGGTCCTGAAATATTATACAAAAGCATCAAAAGATAGGGCATTGAAAGACCATAATACAACTATGGTGCCCCACCAAACAAACCAAAGGAACAAACCATAGTTCCTACCAGTTGGAATAAAAAACATCCAAACTAGCCGCAACAAAGGGCGATCAAGATTTACATTTTTGCCCATCCTTATGTGAACGTAAATTCATATCAAAAGGAGTGGAAGATTTAAATTTCTTTCCCTTAACTGTTGTCCATCCATCCTCCACCTTTTTAGCTGCCTTCTGCCAAGCCAAAGAAGAGCTAGAAGAGCCCACTAAAGGGCAGGTCATATCAGAAACCACTGAAGGGACAAGAATAGCACCATGACCAGAGACAACATCAATGATTTGGTCAGGGACAATAGTAGCAACACTAGAAGGGGCAACATTAACAGTCTGAACCAAAGCTGCATCAGAGACAACATCAGTAGCTTCAAAGACAACATCAGAAACATCAGATGCAACTTCAGAAGCTCTAGCCAAAGTATGATCAGTATGAGGAGGGAAAGCAACCCAACCCCTATCCTTAGAGACTTTGCGAACCGTATAATGGTAGTTAGAAGCTCCCAACCACCAAGAAGGCGGTTTCTTCGATTTAACCTTATCAGATAAACACTGCGCAACAAGATGGCCAGTCTTGTGGCATTTCCTACATCAGAACAGAATACCCTCATAATTTAGATTTTGAGTCCAAGAGCCCAAAGAAGAAGCCAAAGTTATCTTCTTAGGAAGACCCTTTGAAACATCAACCTCCACAAGAATACGATCATAAGTTGTCATAAAATTTTTAGAGGAGTTTGAATCCACCATTTGGAAATCCCCAATAGCCTCACCCATAGATTCCAAAACATAATCCAACCAAAGATGAAGGGGGAGATTTGACAATCTTACCCATAAGGGTATTTTATTAAAAGACTATGAAAGAGGGTCAAACCCCTGATACCGGGGTTTGGCCATCAGGGGGAAATGCTCCTCCCAAGTGAAACAACTATCACACAAAATAGTTTTCCTATCTTCAGCATTTTCAAACTTAACAATAAAAAAACCCCTTGCCACAGGGTATATCTGAACAACATCGGTTAAGATGGGTTCCCAATGCTTGGAAATCCAAGCATGCAAATAAGAAAGAGAGGGCCAGAAACCCCTAAAATGAAAGATAGCAGCATTGGAGAGAAGTCTTCTGCAGTTTTTGAAATCTCATCAATAGTATCAGTATCAAGATTAACCACAAGGGGTTTACTTACAGAAACAGGCTGCACAAGAGGAGTGACCTGGGAACCTCCCCTACTAGCAGAGGCATGACCATGAATTCCTGCTTCAAAGGCAACCACATCAGCATAGGAGATCACGGAACCACCAGATGTGAAAGCAGTGGACCCAAAAACCTCGGAGAACCAAGCCCACCCGCTAGAGAAGGGCCAGACAAAGAAGAGCCACCATAGGCCAGCAAAGCAAGACCAAGGATGAAGGCGTGAGCCACAGTCCCGGATGCGAGGGCATGATCGCGTTCAAAAAGTTTTTGAGCGGGAGTGGAATTGGTCATCGTATTCATGTAAATTGAAAGCTCAAAGAAGCAACTAATGTTGCATAAAGAAGAATCCCAACATATTGCTATCTATTGAGAGAGAGATAATTCAAATAAGTGGTGCAAAGAAATGCATCATAGGATGACAAATTTGAAGAAAGTATGTGTCTTGAAGATTTACATTATTGTTCTCAAAAGCATTATCATCATTAGGTGAGATTGTGCTATTTGTGAAAACATTAGGCAATGCCAATGTACCATTAAACAACTAGAAAAGATTCATCTTGTTAGTATCCAATTGCTTAGTGTTTTCAATGTAATAAGGAAATAATTTGTTGGAGGAAGGAGATAATTGCTACAATGGGAGGTTAAATGTCACTCTCCATAGCTCATCCTTTCTTATTGTTATTTCTTTTCCTTTAGTTTTGTCAGTGTCTTATCTTTGTGTTTGTTTAGTTAGTTTGGTTTGTCATGTTTCCAAGGCTATCCTTTTGTTTAGTTAGCTTTGGTTTGGTCATTGTTTTACCTTATAGTTTGTTTCCCACTTGAAAGCCTTCTTTTTAGCTTGGTTAATTAATTGGTCTTTAAGCATTTTCCCCAATGTGGGTGGTATAAGGATGATGATATTCCATCTATGGGGACTCCCATCCCTGTGACGATGAATGACTATCCCTATTATTGGGAAATATGGAGGTGGCAAATTTTATAAGAATCCCTTGGTTATGAGGAAAGCACTGCCATTCTTGAAGATGTATTTGTTGAGGATGAAGGGCTCCAATACAAAGGTTTTGGAAAAGTTGAAGTTCTTATTGCACTAACATTATTCCCAATGATGCCATGGAAACAACCACAAAAAATGCCAATTTTTGTGTGTCTGATTAAGGAATTCCTTTTGTCCTTTAAGTTTTTTGATGACTGGATGTTTGTTTTTGAAAATAAATTGGGGTTATATTCTAGTATGTATAAATGACTAAAAAAGGCTCCTTTTTCATTTACTTTAAGAGAAACAATATACAAAAGAGCATTATCATTATTAATTTTTGGAAAGTGGATGTTAATTTCTAAGGCTCTACCTTGAGACCTTCTTGTCAAACCAGATGAAGTTATTTTGTACTCCACCACTATATTGATTAAGATTTATAATATCTCTCTTCATGTCTTATCTTTATTACGTCAACTGCTCAAACCATTGGCAGAGGTTATAAAGTTAGGGAATACATAATTTTCCCTTCCCCATATGAATGCTATGGTGTTGATTTCATTGGTGCGTTCAAAATGATGAACAAATTCAATTGAATTTCTATTGCGTGTGAAATTGGTCTCAAAGTAAAATATCTTGGTGGTTTTAGCTCATGCTTCTTGTTCAAGAAATATAGGCATGTTAGAATCGTCGTTCATTGTCTACAAAATAACAAAAAATCCAAAGTAAACAATGTGACATGGATAATAAAAAGGATAGTTAACAAAATCATAAAGATGATCTAGGAACTAGTTTAAATCCTAGTGAATCTTTATAGATTTGGATCTAGATGAAGTTATGTACATGTACGTAAACTTTGTAAGATAATAGTTTAAATATTGTGAGAGATGCATAACTAAAATAGTAAATGTATTATTATTTGTCTATGAATTTTATTCATATAAGTTTCTTGAGAATGATATATAACCACTATCTTGTAATCTACCTACTCATATATCCACCTCTATATATGCTAATCTATATGATATAAATGTATATATGATACATCTTGTGAATGTTGAGAGTAGTGGAAATTGAACCATTCATAAAGAAGAATTGTCTCCATATGTGATTCATCATCAGTCATTGGTTGTGTAGTGGTGAACTTTTGGTTTTTGAGTGTGTGATGTGTTGGTGGATGGACGCTATAACTCAAGACTTTAGAGTTCTACTTGGATTGTCAAGTCAACTACACCATCTAATGTCTAAAGTGTAATTCTCAAAGCAATGTGGTGATGTGTTATGTAAGTTATCCTTTGTGGTTTGGCCTCAAGGTTCGTATGATCATGCTAAAGCTATGGTGTAGATTGTAGATGTTTTCATAAAAGAATGGTTACCACAAATCAAGATCTCTTAGAGAGTGATTTACACTATTAGTGGGACATCCTAAGAAATTTCTACAAATAAATGAATGACCCTTGTGTTATTTAAAGAACTTACTTCATTGGTGCTCCAGAGTAGTGCATATTGATGGAAGTTTTATTGTAAGCACCAAAATCTATAGTAATTATCTTGGTATTACCACATGAACCAATGTAGGTTGATCCTCCTAGATTAGTTTCCCCTCCTTGTCAAGAAATAGTCTTGATTGCATTGTTTAGGAAGTATGTGCAAAACCTTGACTTATAATTTTTGTTTGGTAAACAATTGGGCTTTTTGTGAGTGTTGAATTTCTCATGTTACTTTGTCTATGAAGTCTAGTGGTTGCTCTTGTACCATAATTTGTTAATATAATTATCTACATTCTTCAAATTTTGATGTGGTTTTCTTATGCAATGTTGACTAGGATGTTGTGGTCTATTTAAATGATTTCATCTAATGATACAACATTTTTAGAATTCTCTCTTATTTATAAGACATATAAGACAAGCCTCTCTTATAACACTAATTTGGGGTCTTAGTTGAATCCTAGTGGACATTTCTCCAGGTCAATATTTAGATGAATTTATGTGGGTGTGGAAGCTTTTTAAGATAAATCAGTGAAAAGATTGAGATATAAAAAAAATTAAAGTAAATTTATTATGTGTCCCAATAGTTCCACCTAGATTTTACATTGACTATACTATATAGTGTTCAAAGTACAACTCTTACATTGAAATGGTGATCTAAAATGTGAGTTAGGATTACAACTTTTTGGCTTGGAGTTGTGTTTGACCATGTTGAAGATGTGTAGAAATCATAGAACTTTTGGTAAAAAATTTGACGACCGTAGATCTCTATCTCTTGAGCATGATTTGTGCCACTTTTGGGTCACATGCGAAATTTTTTGGAGATAAATGGATGATCATTATGTTATCATGAGAATCTATTAGATGCTCCAGCATACTATGTATGTGTTACCATAAATGCTATAAGCCATGATAATGATTTTTGCATTACAATGATAACTAATGTTTGTGGATCCTCTTAGATCAAAGGATGTAAATACTTTATCTATCATTCCATTAATTGATAAGCCTAAAGATTGGGATGATTTGAGTTTGGTAGCTTTGTTTTCATCTTTGAGATCCTCCAAATTTCTATCCCTTCTAATCAAGGTGGTATAGCTAGAATTATTTATCAGTGATTGAAGAGAAAAAGTAGCCCACATATTAATAAGTTAGACCCTAAATAGAGAACCAATATTGTCAAAGCTAGTAAAGGCGCCATCAAGGATATTATATTAAGAGACTTAGACATATTTAGAAGGAATTTGTTACCAATGTTTCTAGGCCAATGACATGAGATATAGAGGATTTAAAGGAACCACCCTCTTTTATTATTTGTCTCAATTAAGGAAAAGAATAGGTGGGAATCTTCCATCCAAATTTGAAAATGGGTTTAGACTCTCAAGGCTTTGGAGGCTCATTATAGAATATTCTCTATGGGGTAATTTTAGTTAAAATCTATAACACATGTTTAGATGCTAAATTTTGTAGGAAGTGAAGTTTGTGAATATTTTATTGAAAGAAAATACAAGCTTTATTTAGCTTGGTGCATTGAATTTCTTTTACTCATTTTAAAGGGAAATATGGTTCTTTTATTATTTTAAACATACAACTTGCTAATTTTTTGGTATAAATTGCTATGTCTCCATATACTTGGGTCAATTTGTTTGTTAGTAAAATTTTTTTGGTCAAGGTTCCATACATGCTTCTAGTGATTGTACTAATATGTTTGGTTTATGTAAATGAATTTATTTTAATTTTCGTAAGGTTCCTTGTTATGGGAAATTTTTGAGTAATTTATTTGACTAGAAAGGGAACGAGTTATTCTTTTGTTTGATCACATTAAGGTTTGTACAAAGGACTCATGAAATAATAAGTAGAAAAATCATAATTTATGTTTTTTTAATTTTTGATAGGTTTTATTTTGATAAAAGTTTCTTTTGACCCTTCACTCTACAATTTTTTTTGTTACCATCCTTCCTTTTCCTCTTTTAGATCAATGTCCCATCAAATTCCTTTTTTCTTTTCCTCTAATTCTATTTAGCCATGTCCATTTTTCATGGTTTATTCAACCTAAATGTTTCTCTATTGAGAAATGATTTTTTCTTGTAAGGTTTTCAAAGTCTCTTGATTATTTTTTAATTTGGTTGAAGGGAAAATTCTAAAATTTTGAATTGGTCTTCATCTATTTGTTCACTTTATAAGATTTTGAATTTTGGCAAAGATTAGGCAAAAAAAAAAAAGTTGAACTTTCTTTAGTGTTAGGAAAATGGCGTCTCAACTTTGCATTTACATAGGGTTACTATTTATATTAAGTTGACATTTGAGAATAGATTGGTTTTCACTTTTCCCAAAGTTATGGATAGGCTAAATAAGAATGCAAGTAAAAGTTTGTTACAAGATCATGTCTAGATTTGAAGATATTAAAGTTTTCGTTCTTAAAAGTTGCAAACAAAAATTTCAAAGTTAGATTTGGAGGCCATAGAGGCTTTGAAATGGCTTGAAAGTGGTTGTAACCAATGTAGTGGATTACTTCTTGATAGAGCACTTCTTGAGCTTTCTGGCGCTTCATATGATTCACCAATTAGACACCCAGATAAAAAAGATGGCCTCCCAAAGTTGGGTCCCTTCAAATGGGAAATATATAAAGATGTTGGACACATAAATGAGCTATAAAAGGGAGCTACACATGTTGGTGTTTGTTTTGACGTCACATCACATGACATATTGGATTAGAGATAAGTTGGGTGCCAACCTTTGGGTTGTTTTAGCCCATGGTTTTGTAATACCATTTGATAGTTTCATGCATTGTATTAGATAATCTACAACTGATTGAATAACTTGATGAACTGAATGGACAAGTAAAAGACAGTGATGAGAGATCACCGAGCTATTAAAGTGATATGTAAGACAATTAAATCAGTCAATATGTTGTCATTGATGTCAAATAGTTTTGACTATACTTATCATGATGGTTACAAACATCTAAAGAAGAAATATGGTAAAGGAAAGAGATATCTACATGAAGATGAGATGGATATGGAGATATGGCTAAGGTATACATTGGGTAACTTATAGATGAGTCTATGGCATCATTTTTTTGACTTGATTGTATTACATGAATTTGTTATGTATTGAAGATCAGAATTGAACAAGTTAATGTGGTTGGTAATTGAAGATTTCTGTATACACCGAGCCAGTGCAATGCATACCGAGTATCAATAATAACCGAGTTAGTATTCACTGACACATTCTGTATTAATCGAGTGAGAGAAAATAATTAAATGTTATAATAGCGACTGAATTGATGAGTTGACAAATTGCGTATGATTATGAGGTAAAAGATAAAGTTTGTTATGAGGATCTAACGACTGAAAAAATTTAGAGATGATCAAATGGAGAAGGATGAAACATGTTATTGACACATCTTCCGAGGAAGCTTGAAGCAAAAAAATGGACGATGGAGATTAAGAGGCAAAATCTAATGAATGGGATGAAAACAGTTTATGACGTCTATTTAAAGAGACATGAGATTCATTGTTGAGTTTGGAGATTATTGAATCTGTAGGAGAAATCATGTGGAAGGAAGTTTTTATGCACCACTAATCAAATTGGTTTACAGACAGAAATGAGTAGAATTGCAGGCATAACCGGGCACCAGAGTATTGTTGACCAAGCTGAATATGTTGAAGGATATGAAGGATTGAAGTGATTATTGATCAAAGGAGGTATTATGAGCTTAGCTTAGATATGAAAATATGAAATCTTAGTTGTATTTGAATCAAATCACTAATGTATCAGTTTAACCATTTTTACAGCTAAATCTGTTAATCGAGTGGACTTAACAGTCTTATTTGTATTTCAAAATGATATTCTATGAATGTTGATAGTTTTCTTTTTGACCCCATAGTGAATGATGGTCAAGAGTTAACTAGTAGTGATAAATCCTTTAACCCGGTCACACCTTATAGTGTGCATTGTAACCTTTAACAGGGTTGGCTCCTAACCGAGCTCACTTTAGAAGAGTGAAATAATTTGGGTTACTGGTCCCAGGTGGTTTTTCCCTTAGCAGGGTTTCCACATTAAAATCCTTGTGTTATGTATTATTTGATGTGATTGGATTGATAGTTTACTTTACACATTTCATAGTTGGATTAATCGGTAAACACAGTATTAATTGACTGGTATTCAATAAATGAACAGAAAGTTGTTATTGCTATCTTACTGAGTTGGTTATTTGTTTGAAAAAGTTTCAAAATATACATTTGGGAGTTTGGGATTGTGGGATAATTGGAATTTGCCGATTCACCCCCCTCTCAGTTATCTAACAATTGATATTCGAGCTTGTGTGCTTGAAAAGGAAGTTTGAAGGACTTGAGCTAAAGATCACAAGATGGATAAGAGAGAGGTGCCAAAGTTGAACAAAGACAACTTCACAACATGGCAAAGCATAATGAAATTGCATATATCAGGAATTGGAGAATCTGCACTATTCTATCTGACTAATGAGTACATACAACCGTCTATTGGACCTTTGATTGTTGATTAACTAAGAGATAGACATGAACATAACATGGTAATGATAGAGATTGTTGCTACCCTATCTGATGCATAATTTAAAGATATCAAAGCATGTACTTCAGTAAAAGCAATGTGGGACAAACTGACACTATTCTATGGAGGAGATGCAAATGTGATGAGAGAAAGAGCTGAAAGCCTAAGAAGAAGATTTGATGACATGAAGATGAAAGGAGAAAACATTTCATAGTATAGTAATCAAATCAAGGAGGTTGTCAATGCTATCCGAGGAGCAAGAGGTGTTATTGATGAAGACACTATTGTGAGTAAAATTATTAGAACCTTTTTGCCAATCTATATTATTAGAATCTCTGCAATTCATGAAATGAGATCTGCACTGGGTAATGTTCTTACACTTGATAGTCTGGTCGGTAAATTGACTATTTTTGAGCTGAATAACTATGATAACAGTATTGTACCAAGTGTTGAGTTTGCATTTATGCCATCTTTGAAAATTGGAAAGTCAAGCACTAAACATATGATAAGGAATAAAAGTGACAGTGACAGTAATGAAGATGGACTTGATGAACTTGAAGCACTTATGGCTAGAAGGCTGCAGAAAGGTAAAGGAAGGTATCAAGAAAAAATACCTCTAGCATGTTTTAACTGTAAAGAAATTGGTCATATTGCAGCTAGATGTCCAAACACATCAAAGAAAAAGACAAGAAGGCATGTTACCTTGTTGGAAATGAAGATTATGACATCGACACCGACACTGATGAAGACATTAAGGTGGTATTCATAGCTTTGAAAGAAGATTAAGAAGAAGAAGAAAGGTATGCAGAAACAACACTTATCTCTAAAGTTAGCAAGAATGATACATGGATTATTGATAGTGGCTATACACATCATATGATTGGTGATGATGATAAATTTGAATATCTTGAACACTATAATGGAGGATCTGTTAAAATGGGAAATGATACACCTTGTCAAGTGAAGGGAAAAGGATCTATCATGTTGAACAATAAGATTAAATGTGAAAATGCATATTGGGTGAATGGACTTAACTATAACTTGTTAAGTGTAGCGCAGTTGAATAACTTAGGTCACCGAGTTGCATTTGAAAGTAGGAAGGTGAAGATCTATGATGAAATAGGAAAGTTGGCCGGTATTGGTGAACAATCTAAAGGTAATCTATTTTATCTTGACAATATTGAAACTTCTTGTTTGATGGCTAGAACTGAGGATGTGTGGTTGTGGCATAAAAGGTTATGTCATGTGAATTTTGACAACATGGTGAAAATCAGTAAGAAAAGAAAATTTAAAGGTTTACCGAGCTTATCTAAACCTGACCATGTTATGTGCAAACAATGTCAAAAGGGAAAAATGTCAAAATCCAGGTTCAAGAGCAATATCTACTCATATAAAGCTATTTTGGAGTTGGTTCATATTGACTTATGTGGTCCTATGAGAACTCAGTGTTATTATGGTGACATATACTTTATTCTATTTGTTGATGACTACTCTAGGATGATGACCGTTATGTTTTTGAAAGAGAAATCTGAAGCTTTCAAAATGTTTAAATGGTATAAAGCTAAAGTAGAAAAGGAAAGTGGAAAATAGTTAAAATGCTTAAGATCTGATAGAGGAGGTGAGTTTATTTCTAATGAATTCACTAACTTTTGTAATGAGCATGGAATTAAAAGACATGTTTTTGCACCGAGAACACCACAACAGGATGGTATTGCTGAAAGGAGGAATATATCCATAGTTGATTGTTCTAGAACACTGATGATTGAGAAAGATGTTGCCCAAATGTACTGGAGAGAAGTTGTTAGCACTGCTATATACACATTGAACCAAGTACAATTGAAGAAAGATTCAAACAAGACACCTTATGAGTTATGGTTTGGGTACACACCTAATGTAAATTATTTCATAATTTTTGGAAGTAGATGTTACATTCTGAAAGATGATAGAAATGGAAAATTTGATTCTTAAGGTGATGAAGGAATATTTTTGGGATATTTTACTAAGGGAAAAGCTTACAAATGTTTGAATAAGGTTTCTAACAAAATGATTTAAAGTGCTAATGTGAAAGTTGATGAGTTTGCTGAGAAAAATGATGAAAAAAGTAGGAAAGAACTAGATTACTATGATAGATATACATTCATTGAGTTACCTGACCCTCTACTCAAGCGATAGGCAAAAGCTACCGACCAACAGGAAAAAGATACCGAGCATCAACCTATAGACACTGAGAATGAGGAAATTGCTACCAATGAAGAAATTGAACCTGCACCGACTGATGAACAGAGAAGAGAGAAAGTGTTAGCTAAATTTGTGAGAAGACACCATCCACATAACCAAATCATTGGAGACAAGCAAGCTGACATGATGACATGAAGTAAGTTGAGACATAACACATGCTTAGTTTGTGAATTTGAACCTAATAATGTTAGAGATGCACTTGAGAATGAGGAATGGATTAAAGCCATGAATGAAGAAATTGAGTAGATAGAGAAAAACAAAACACAAACATTGGTACCGAGACTAAGTGATAAAAATGTAATTGGAACCAAATGGATATTCATAAACAAGTTGAATGAGAATGGTGAAGTCACTAGGAACAAAGAAATACTTGTTTGTAAAGGATATGCACAAGAAGAAGGTATATACTATGGTGAGACTTTTGCACTAGTTGTTCGATTTGAAGGAGTTAGAATACTACTTTCATATGCTACACACAAAGGATTTAAAGTATATCAAATGGATGTTAAATTTGCATTTTTGAATGGAATTATTGAGGAAGAGGTTTATACTGAACAACTTGAAGGTTTTGTTGATCCAAATAAGCAAAACATGGTATGTAAATTGCACAAAGCACTGAATAGACTGAAGCAAGCACCGATAGCATGGTATGAAAGACTGCATGCTTATCTTATTAGTATTGGATTTGTGAGGACAAGTGACAATAACAATTTATATTTGAAAGGAGAAAATGATGACAATATTCTTATTGCTGAAATTTTTGTTGATGATATTATATTTGGAGGACATGATAATCTTTGAAAAGCATTTGCTGTTGAAATGAGAAATGAATTTGAGATGTCAATTTTTGGAGAGATTAAATTCTTTCTAGGTTTGTAAATTCTACAACAAAATGAAGGGATATTCATAACACAATCAAAGTATATCAAAGAAGTGTTGAAGAATTTTGGTATGGAAGATTCAAAATCGGTAGGTACATCGATGGTCACAGGATGTAAATTGACAAAGGATGATCAGTCAATTGAGGTAAATCAAACCTTATATAGATCAATGATTGGAAAACTGATGTAAGTTGTGCATAGTAGATCAAATATTGCACATGCCGTTGGGATTGTAGCAAGATTTTCTACTAATCCTAAGGAATCACATATGATTTCTATTAAGAGGATTCTGAGATATTTGGAGAACACATAGAATTATGGTTTATGGTATAAGAAACAAGACAATTTTGAACTACAAGTTTACACCGACATAGATTGGGTTGGAAATATAGATGACCAGAAGAGAACAACTAGTGGAGCATTATTTTTGGGAGAAAGGTTAGTTACTTGGATAAGTAAGAAACATGCATGTATTTCTCAGTCTAATGCTAAAGTAGAATATGTTTCTTCTATTGCTAATTGTTCAAACATTGCATGGATAAAATAATTGTTGAAAGGCATGAATGAGGAGATCACTGATCCAATGATTATATATTGTGACAACACAAGTTCTATAAATATTTCCAAGAATCCGGTGATGCATGCTAAGACAAATGATATATCTAGTAAGTATCACTATTTGAGGGAACACGTACAAGAAAAGCAAGTGAAGCTAGAATTTTTGAAATCTAAGGAACAACTTGTAGACATATTTACTAAACCCTTACCGAAGGATACATTTGAGTACTTGAGGACCAGACTAGGGGTCCATCCCCTATCTATCGGTCACTAAGGTGATCAAGAGGTTGCATCAATCTATACTTTATCATAAAATAAAATGATGTTGATACAAATTGTTCACACTTTAGGTTTCCTAAGGTTGTGAAAGATGGAACATGAAAATTGTATATTTGTACATTAAGGTACATGATCTGAATCGAATAATAGAGATATTTTTGGCTATTGGAGAGCTATTTATTCTTTTTGGAATTGTTGTCAAATGGAGAGAAAGATTCAATGAAATATCAATTAGAGAGAACAAAAAGAAGGGAGAGAAAGTCTAATTCAATAAAATATCAGCTAGAGAGAACACAAAGAAGGGAGAGAAAGTCTAATACCTATCTAGTGGGAGAAAGAATCAGAGAAGTATTAGAACAGAAGAAGAAGATCAAATTAACAGGGAGAGTCTATTGAAATACTATGTAGTGATTAAACATATTAAATGATCAAGCTAGGGAGAGCTTACCGAGCTACAACATTTACTGATAGAGTTGTAGTATAGATGTTTGGTATTCTATGGCATATTTCATATTGTGTTGCCATCAATGCCAAAGGGAGATATTGATAATCTACAACTGATTGAATAACTTGATGAATTGAATGGACAAGTAAAAGACAATGATTAGAGATCACCGAGCTATTAAAGTGATATGTAAGGCAATTAAATCAGTCAATATGTTGTAATTGATGTCAACTAGTTTTGGCTGTACTTATCATGATGGTTACAAATATTTGAAGAAGAAAAATGGTAAAGGAAAGAGATATCTACATGAAGAAGAGATGGATATGGAGATATGGCTAAGGTATACATTGGGTAACTTATTGATGAGTCTATGGAATCATTTTGTTGACCAGATTATTTTATATGAATTTGTTATGTATTGAAGATCAAAATTGAACAAGTTAATGTGGTCGGTAATTGGAGATTTCTGTATACATTGAGCCAGTGTAGTGTATATCGAGTATTAGTAATAACCGAGTTCGTATTCACCGACACATTATGTATTAACCAGGTGAGAGAAAACAATTAAATGTTATAACAACTGACTGAATTGATGAGCTAGAAAATTGCGTATGATTGCGAGGTAAAAGATAAAGTTTGTTATGAGGATCTAATGACTAACAAAATTCAAAGATAATTGAATGGAGAAGGATGAAACATGTTATTAACACATCTGTCGAGGAAGCTTGAAGCGACAAAATGAACAATGGAGATTGAGAGGCAAAATCCAATAGATGAGATGAAAACAATTTATGAAATCTATTTAAAGAGACATGAGATTCATTGTTGAGTCCGGAGATTATTGAATCTGCAGGAGAAATCGTGTGGAAGGAATTTTTCATGCACCACTGATCAAACAGGTTACAGACATAACTAAGCAGAACTACAGGCATAACTGAGCGTTAGAGTATTGTTGACCGAGCTGAATATGTTGAAGGATATGAAGGATTGATGTGACTATTGATCAGATGAGGTATTTTGAGCTTAGCTTAGATATGAAAATCTACAATCTTAGTTGTATTTTAATTAGATCACTATTGTATCCATTTAACCATTTTTACAGCTAAATCTCTTAACCAAGTGGACTTAACAGTCTTATTTGTATTTCAAAATGATATTCTATAAATGTTGATGGTTTTGTTTTTGACCCCATAGTGAATGCTGGTCAAGAGTTAACTGGTAGTGATAAATCCTTTAACCAGGTCACACCTTATAGTGTGTATTGTAACTAACCTTTAATAGGGTTGGATCCTAACCGAGCTCACTTTAGAAGAGTGAAATATTTTGGGTTATTGGTCCTAGGTGGTTTTTCCCTTAGCAGGGTTTCCATGTTGTGTTACGTGTTATTTGATGTGATTGGATTGATAGTTTACTTTACACATTTCATAGTTGGATTAATTGGTAAACACAGTATTGATTTTACTAGTATTCGGTAAATGAACATAAAGATTGTTATTACTATCGTACCGAGTTGGTTATTTGTTTGAAAAAGTTTCAAAATATACATTTGGGAGTTTGGGACTGTAGGATAACTGGAATTAACTGAATCACCCCCCCTCTTAGTTATATAACAATATCTTCTATATATTAGGTTCATGATATGGAGGTTGTGTGTAAGAGTCTTATAGCTATTGAATTACCTCTGGATCTCTAGTTGGCAATACTTTTGTGAGAAGCTTTCCCTGCAAGTATATTGTATTTTATTGTTGATTTTTGCATAATATTTTGGGCAACTTTTAGAGTATTTTTTCTTTTGAAATGGGTTTCCGAACATAAAGGACTATGTTTGGTATACATGTTATTTATGTTTAGTATATATGCTATTTATGTTTATTTCTATTCACTTTTCACAACTATTATAAAGATTTTTTTTTTTTGCATAACCCTCTTCTCAATGTCAGTGTAGGAAGTTGTTCAGCTACCTTAGCTTCTTTTCTAGTGGTATAGAGTCTGATCACCTTCGGTTTCAATTTTGGTTTTTTTTGAATTAATCAAAATTTGAGTGGAAGATTATGTACATGATACTTTGTAATCTTGCAAGAATTTTTAGATGACAAGTTTGTCAAGGAGAATAGAGTTGAAATTCTTTTAGGAAATAATTTTGAAATATGGAAACTGAAGATGTAGGATCTATTAAGAGATCGAGATCCATGAGATGCTATTGATTATAATGTCTTTAGATCTATAGATCCTACTACAACTGTATTATTTTATGGAGTGTAAAGTCAAGGGTCTAATTAGATTGTGCTTGGAAGACTATATCTTAATCAATGTTGATAGAGAGTACTCTACAATGGAAGAATCTTGATGAGATGTATCAAGCCAATCATTAAGTGAAATATTTTCTTGAGGAGGAAATTATATTCCTTGAAAATGGAAGAGGGTGAATGAATTATAGACCACTTGGAAGCAATCAATATGTTTGTGGCCCAATTACCATTTGTTGGTGCCAAGATGGATGAGGAGGAGAAATGTTATATCTTTCTTTGTTATTTACTTGATTCATGATATTCTCTTATTATGTCCATCAACAATAATTTTTTTATTTTGAAGATTGAAGATGTGGTGGGTTCTTTTCTTTTTGAAGAGATGAGGAGGAGGGTATCCATCAATACTAAGAAATCCCTACGTGTTCATGGAAGACCCAAGAAAAAATGAAAGTAGAATGAGAAGCATAATAAATCTAAATCCAAGGGAAGATCCACATCTCTTGGAAAGTCCAAAGTTATTTTCTAGAGTTGTGGTAAGCCAAGACACTTCCATAACAACCAAAAAGAAGAAAATAAGAAGAAAAAGAAGAAATTTGACTTTGATTTTGAGTTTGAGAAGGAAGATGGTAATGCCTTTGCTATAGCTTTGGCCACTCAAATAAGTAATGATGCATGGTTAATTGAATCAAGTGCATATTTTCATATGACCTCTAATAAAGAATATTGGTTTTATTAGGTGATGATTCTCATTTAGATATTGTTGGTCATGGTAAAGTAATAATTAGGTTCCCAAATTGTAGAATAAGAAGGAGTAATGGTCTGTTGCATGTCCTTGGAATAGCACAACATTTTTTTTTTTATGTGATCAAACTAATAGATGTGGGTATATAGGTAGTATTGATGTAGAAGCATCTTTGGTTCTTGGAAATCTTGCATCAACCAAAACTATTTTATTTTCCAGTTCTTCAGTTTGTCAGTCACTTAGTTTCTTTCAGGGCTCCTTCAGTTTGGATCAATTTCTATTGCACACCTCATGGAGTGTTCATTGTATCATGTTTTACCTTCACCTAGGTTTGCACCTCAATTGGTTTATTCATGTTTGAGTTACCTTGGATTCTTGGTAGGATTGTTGATCTCTAAGTTTTGTTTTCTATTAGTGTTTTACACTTAGTCATTTTCTAGGCAATGTTGGTCGGTCATCACTACGATCGAGTCATCATGTATAGGATGAGCTATGTATATTGTACATTTACCAACCATTAGTTACTGCCGAGCAAGATAGTTGTCACCGAGTACTTTAGTATTAGCCAAGTTAGTTTATGTCAAGTTATGTGGAGATGTCAGTGCTGAGCACTAGGGTGTGAAGATCAGTGAGTGCCAAGTGCCAGAGATATCGAATACCGAGTAAGCCATATTTGACATATGTGTTTTTTATGGCACAAACACTTAGGTAAACTATTTTGGCCGACATCTACATGATATTTACTATTGATAGAGGAAATTACAAAGGTGATTATGCTTTAGAATTGTAATCATTAATCCTTATGTAATTCATGTAACCAATTAGAATTAGGGAATGGTTAAGTGGTAAAATTAGATAATCCAAATCATAGATCTTATATCATGGAGATGATTAATTATTTATATAAGATGAGATCCGAAACCTAAAACATGTATCATGAGAGAGGAGAATTGTATGAAGAAGATCTCATACTTGCAAAGAATCAAAGTGCTTAGATTATCAGAAATAGAGTTCAATGATCGAGAAGAGTAGTGAATGACATAATAGATACATTTGATAGAGGAGATCAAATCTATATTGTAAGGAGAAGATCTATAATCAGCATCATAGTGCAAACTGAAGGATCAGGTACTGAGACATTCTAACAGGTGAATCAAGGTAAATCTCTTAACAGAGTGGTTTTAACAGACCTTAGTAAATCTCTTAATCGAGTGCTTACTTTTTTGTAAGTTTAAATCCTTTTGCAAGGTAGATCAAGTATAAGTCTCAAAGATCTTAACAGGGTAGACCCATCACAGGGTAGATCATCATTTATGATCAAACTTGTAGCCCTAACAGGAAAATTTTAATAATCTAGTAGTGAAGATTTTTGGGTGTCATCCCCACCCCAATTTTACCTTTCAAGGGTTTTTGGGTAACCAAAATCATTGTGTTATGTTTTATTTTCATGGATGATAATTAGTATATATATTAGATTTGTTACAGTATTAAATTTGATTCTTATGTTATGCAAGCTAGTTTATGTCAAAATGGAACAATTAGTTGATATCTAATTCATCCCCCCTCTCAATATCTCACTTTACCATAATAGATTTCCAACAATTGGTATCAGAGCCTAGTCTCTTAAAGAAGTCTAACCACTTGTGAGACAAAGATCTTGAGATGGAGATTTATAAGTTGGGAAAGATCATAGAGAATCAAAAGATTGATATTCAACTTGCATTACAATAGCTTGAAGCAGCCAGAGGTGAACTGAACAAATCCCTAAGCAGAAGAATAGAAATAGCAATACAGTAGAATTAAAATCAATACTAGGAAGAGGACACTAAAGGACTATTTGACAGTGGTAACTCTACTGAAAGTGACAAATCCATAAAAGATCATCTGGAGAAAAACAACATACTGAGTGAGGATATCAAAATATGAAAAGAGAACAAGAAATACAATCAGTAAGACTGTGAAATTGTTGAACATAAAAAGAAAGTTGAAGAAGATAAGACAATGGCTGAAGAAGATAAAAGATAAATATCAATGAGACTTGATGAAAGGACATGCAACATGCAAATATTAACAAACACTCAATTGGACATGGTAAATTAGTGGCTACTTGCTAATTAAGAATTAAATAGGAAATATGCGGAGATCGCAAATCTTAGATCAGAGAACAACCAAATGAAGAATGAAATAAGATCTGAAAAAGAACTCAATGAAAGGATGAACAAGCCTAATGAAGCTGTGAGATACTTTGAAGAACTGTTAAGGTCACCTAGAAGATCCAATGATACATCTGGACTTGGACATGATGAGCACCTATCATCCATTGAGGAAGGAGAATCATCAAAGAGTGGAGAATAGAGGAATGCAAAGACAAAGAACAACAAGCCTACATGCCATCATTGTGGAAATCTAGGACACAGCTAAAATCTGTAGAAGAAAACATGGTAAGTCTAATCCTAAACTAAAATTCAATGGATATTGTTTTAACTATATAAAACATGGACATTAGGCACATGAATGTAGGACAAAGGTCAGTAATCCACCTACATCACCTAGATTCCAAGGACATTATTTTAACTATAAGAAATATGGACATAGATCATATGAGTGTAGAGCCAAAGCTAAGTGGACATCCAATCAACAAACTAAGGCACCTAATAAGGGTAATATATACAATTGGGACTACAATACATGGTATAGTTGTCATTACTATGGAAAATATGGTCATATTGGAGAAAACTATTTGAAGACACATTTCAGAGGTAAATCCAAGAGTTGGATGAATGGAAGTCTGTGTTAATATGATTTAGAACAAAAGAGAGGGGGGGCGGGGGGGGGGGGGGGGGGGGGGGGTGAATCAGTTGTTCTTAGGTCCAGATGTATAAAACAAACTTTAAAACTCTTCAACAAATTAGATCCAACAACCAACAACTACTCGATCATTACTGATTGCATAACATAAACATATAATAGTGTAGTCCACTATCCAATAGTATCTAACTTGTAAAACATAGAAATGTTCAAACCAAAACATTCACACAAGTATTAACACCAAGATTTATAGTGGAAACCCAATTAGGGAAAAACCACTTTGTAACATGTTACTATTATTTTCACTCTTCTGAAGTGAGCTTTGTGAAAAGCCAATCTTGTCAAAGGTTACAAACACACTTTCAGGTGTGACCCAGTTAAAGGATATAAACCACTCTGTTAAAAGTGTGCCTTGTTATAGGACTTACATACATCCCATTAAAATGCAACCTTGTTCAAAGGATTTATACAAGTGACTATTAGGTCAACCTCTGTTAAAAGGATTTTGACTAATACAATGGTTAGAAAGTAATAGTAGTATTGATCTAAAAAACATACAACTCACTTTACAAATATCAGATCTAATTGCGTACACATATGGTGGCTTACTGACTATGAACCTTTACCATCTCCATCACTGATCTCCTCGAAAATCTCTTCAAGAAATCACAACACTTCTCCTTCAACCTTTTCTGCTTATACAGTCAATAGCATCAACAATACTTCCAACATCCTGTCCTCTGTTCAACCTCATGCTTAGGTTTCCTTAATACTTCCTTAAATTAGATCAATACATCTTTTGTCGCTTAATCTCCTTCGTAGATCTTAGGGTTAGGTCAGATTCATTGAATCCTTCCAACTTTATGTTCTTCGTCTATCCTTCTAGAAATATCTCAAATCTCTTAATAGATTTACAATAAAATGTTTTACAATGCATTAAATGCTTTCACACAATCAATAAATAAAGTCAACACATTTTACATAATCCAAGAATTCAACTATGTCGGCTAGAAATCTGAATTCTTCCTCAAATGTAAATTATCAACGCTTAGTCAATACAGTGTTCAACTCCTCAATCTTCATTAGAAAGCTCGGTCACCTCAAAAAATATTTCCTCAGTTAATACTGTCTTCCTCGACAATTAACTAATGTTCGGTCAACACTGAATTTACTCGACATATACTAGCTCGATCGACACTAACATCACTCGGCTTAAACTAGATTTATTCACTTTTTCTCGGTTAAGCCTACCAGTTTAGTCTTCATTCTTACTTAGATAAACAATACATTATCTTACCATTTTTCCACATAATCAAGTACTCATTTAAGTATCAAGATAACTCAACCTTTCCTTAGGTACTATTATTACCAACCTTGCCTATCCCCTTCACAACAATCAAATAGATATAGTACTTTCTTAGATAGCAACAGTCTTACTAGTTAAGGTTTGACATCAATGACAATACAACAATTGCTTCAATTATAGTTTCCAATAGTATGGAATGCTACAAATGCAATAAGATTGGTCACTTAAAGAAAGACTGCAAAGCACATATATCGAGTGTATGCACCCTAAAATGGTTGCCTAGACTTTGGGCCCCCATTCATCAATTTATCAATTTCCCGAATCAATGCCTTGAAATATTTTCAATTTAAATCAATTTCCTTGATGAAATCATAATTAATTCAATTATTTTAATATTTCCTAAGGTTTGATCATTTTATCCTAAGTTTTATTTAATTAAGAGAACATGCTCCCTTTTAATTAAATAAAAAAATCACTTTATCCTAAGTTTCATTTAATTAAAAGAACAAATCTCTTTTAAATAAATAAAAAATCTTTTAATTAAATAATGGAAACCACTTTGCTAAAAATAATAAATAAATAATATAATAAAAAGAAAAAGAAAAAGACTTTTTGTCTACACATTGAATGCACACTTTCCAAGATAAGTGGAATCTCTTTTTGCCTCTTAATCTCTTCCACACATCTTTTTGCCTCTTAATCATGTCCATTGATTTTGCCTCTTGAGAATCTTGAGCACATGGATCAACCAAGATGTAATCTGCACCATTGCTCATTTATTTTTGCCTCTTAATCTTGACCATCCATTCATTTCTAAATCCTTTATAAGGAGCCCTCTCCTTTTCATTTTTATGCATGGAGATTTTACACATCTAGATTTTAAGTATTGTTATGTTGCAAGTTTGGAGAGCAATTTTGGAGAAGAATTTGAGCACTTGAGCTTGAACATTGCAACTTCTCTTTTCTTGTCTTCTTCTCTCATGCCCCATGGCAATCCATTTAGATAACTCTTGCACTTGCATATTAGATAAGATTCATATTTCCTTTCATAGAATAATCTTGCATAAGCATTTCCTTTCATAGATTAGTTTTCTTTCATGCATTGTTATCATATAGAATAACTTTTATTTTCATTTGCATGCATACTTGATGATCATGGATACTAGCATTCTTGCTTTTCCTCTTT
The DNA here is from genome assembly GCA_027943335.1 of Chamaecyparis obtusa. Classification (NCBI taxonomy): domain Eukaryota; kingdom Viridiplantae; phylum Streptophyta; class Pinopsida; order Cupressales; family Cupressaceae; genus Chamaecyparis; species Chamaecyparis obtusa. The sequence goes on from BSBK01003552.1 coordinate 154,436, forward strand.
GAATCTCTCATTTTATGGTGTACTTGCATGGGCATAAACTAGGTCTAAACTGAGGGTCTCCATTACAAACCCTTGCACTCCATGAATAGAGAGCTATGAGTCACCATTTGAGACCTCATTCTTGAGAAATCTTGGATTTAATGACTCATAGAAGTGTGTCAACATTTTAGCACACATTGAGCAATGAACAAAATAAGAATGAAGAAATTGTTGAGCAGATGAGAAATCATATAAACAAGACATGGAAAAAAAAAGATGAAGCAAGCAATAGTGGAGCCAGTGAACTTGAGGTCACCCAATCCAATTGATCAGGTGATCACACTACTTCGAACTAAGTAAAGAAGGTATGTGTGGAACTGATCTTGCAATGTTTTATTTTACATCAGTTCCTAACATTTGATAAGATAAGGTCCATATCTGCATAGATTAAGATGCATTAGGACATATTTGAGTGAGAAGCTACATTGTATATTTGATGCTGAGCATCAGTATTTTAGTCTATAGTGATCAAGTCACTCCTGTGATAGTCGAGATGTGATGTACATCGAGCCGTAACCAAATGGTTGTATCGACTGAGCTTATGTTAACTGAGTTGACATGAGATTGCTAAGACAATTTGAATAGTGGTGTTTTGGAATCACCACTATTTGTGTATGTGTGTGGGGAAAATGTAAGACTCACTCCTAAATCCAAATTCCCAAAAGAGAGATCCAATTTGATCAACCAAGAGGTTAATACACAATCGAATCAACCTATGAAGAATATGAAAGAAAGAATAAATCCTATACTTCCCTATAGTTGGATTAAGCTTGAAATCTGAAATAATTGAAGTACAAATACTAACCTTGAATTAGGGAAGATCTGGAAAATGCTAAATTCTGGCTTCTATATGAACTTTCTAAAGATTCTGTGACTTGTTCTGGACTGGAAATGCCGAGGCGAACAAAACCCAAAAATCTTTTCTCCAAATTCACATAGGTCGACTTTGACCTTTTAAAAGGTCAAAGACCACATTATTTATTTGAAGTCCGATTCTGATTCTGTTTGTAGATCCTGAAAGATTTCCAAAAAGGGTATCTAAATTCGCTCTCAGATCTGAGATTCCACACCTATACCTACAAGAAAAATGGTTTTGTTTTTTGTATGGGGGGTTTGCCTTGGTCAAACCCCGGTTTGGAATCAACCTTAATATTGAAATTGAAATAGGAGAATGCTAGCAAGTAGTAGAAATGAATCTAACAATGAAGCTATGCAATTCAATAGATATGCTAATGTATTTGGAATGTAATCAAATATATTGATATGAAAGCTTGAACATAACATAATCAAACCTCCATGATTGTATGCTTGAAATCCACCTTGAGGAAACAATGATATGGATCTTGAAGATGAGCAAAGGATCTTGAAGGAAGATCACACCACCATGGTGGCTAGATCTATGGTTTGAATGATAGATCTTGAATGCTTGAGCCAAATCCCTTCAATAGCTTGAATGCTTGAATCCTTGATCTTCAATGGAGAACTTGGATGAAGAAGAGGACTTGAATACTTGAATGAAATGCTTTCTTGATCACCTTGAGAGCTTGAGAGCTTGAGCATGAAAACTTGATGGATTGCTTGATTGTGGATGTGAAAATGAGAGAGGAAGGCCTCCTTTTATAGTGATCTAGGGCACATTCCTCTAGATGGGCCACCTTGAAGAATTAAATCCCAATTAGGTCCTCACCTTTAGAAAATATACCTTGATTAAATACCATTAAAGGATTTACCATTTTGGAGCCCGAAACAGCCGACCCGGAAGCAGGAAATAACTTTCTCGAAAACCAAATGAGCAGGAATTGAAACTTTGAATTTCTGGTAGGAAGAGGTCAAGGTCAAGGTTGACCCTAACTTGGTCAGGGTTGAGGTCGACCCTGACCTAGTCAGGGTCAAGGTTGACTTTGACCTCAAACCCTAACTTGTTAGGATTTATAGAAAAGATTCCTAGAGATGCTATAAACCTGGAAATTGATGTGAGATCAGGACCTAGTGCCTAGAATAGATAGAAAATCCTCAGAATGATATGATGAAGGATTAGAAGGTCTCATTTCTAAACCCTACCTATCAAATGAAACCATGGAAAGAGGAAAATCAGGAAAGTCCTTAAGAACTTAACCCTAATTTCACCTAGAATGCAAAAATCAATTGCAGAGAAGAAGTGGAAGACAAGGGAGGATGCAAAGATGCCAATCATGACCCTAAACCACTTACTTGGAGGGATAAACACTCTTAACATGGAAGTGCTTCCATTTTAAGATGATACATTAAGCCCCCACTTTAGCAAGAGTATGGAATCAATGCAAACTCTTGGTAAAGGAGAAGAAAGAAGAGATCCTAGTGGATTCAAAATGAGATAAAATAACATTTAGCTGAAGACACAAGCCCCCAGACCAAGGATTCTAACTCAACATACATACATGAGAGTGTACAAAAGAACAAGGGTTAGTACTAAACAACCCACATCAATTAGCATAAGAAACCTTGCTAAGAAATATTTCTCATTCCAATATCATATTCGGAAAGCTATTATAACAACATAAATGATTACATAAAAAAAGACAAGAGCAAAACTATAGACAACATAGCTTCATGATCCAGTCCTACTAGCATGAAAGCGAAAAGAGAGAAAAGAGAAAGTGATTACCTCGCCCGGTAAGATGCCCACCTTACCGTGAATCACCCTGGAGGGAGAGCCCAACAGGTTCACCCATAAACTATGCTTGCAATTGTAATGCATCTTCTGATGGCTTTTGGAATACCCATAGATCCACCTTCTTGTATCACTATGAATATAAAATGCGTGTCTTCTCAGGATTTAGCAACTTATGTGCATTACCTTCGAAAGATTTAGCATATAGGTGCATGTCTTTTCAGGATTTAGCAACTTATGTTCATTACCTTCCAAGATTTAGCATATTTGAAATTGGAAATATGTGTCCCTTTAGGATTTAGCAACTTATGTGCATTACCTTAAGAGGATTTAGCATATTAAAATATTTGAAAAATACGTGTCTCCTCAGGGTTTAGCAACTTATGTTCGTTACCTTCAGAAGATTTAGCATATGAATGTGTGTCTTTTCAGGATTTAGCAACTTATATGCGTTACCTTCCAAGATTTAGCATGTAAAAATAAAAAACTATAGTACAAGGGAGGCCCTATATATGCCCCCCTCCTTAAGATGGCAAAAACATACTATTTTGTCATGTTAAGGAAAGAAAGAACAAGGATAAAACCTTCTACAGCATTAAGACAATATCCATAGACAAAACCCAGTCCAAGCCAAGAAGGTCACAGCTTCTATAAGGCCATGGAAGGGATGAATGTAAAAGATATCATGCAAGAAGTGAAAAGGAAAATAACCCTTAATGAGGGATAGCACACTATTCAGTTTCCAAGGTGAGAGATGTATCAACCATGGAAACCCAATGTCAAACAATAAATAAGGTTTGCATAAAGGACATAGGTCCTCAAATACAAACCATAATTTTCATGTATGATTAGTTATCACATAATAGATAGATACTGCTTAACCAAGAAAAGAGGTGAATCCCTAGAAAAGAAGAGAATACCAGATGAAATAACAATGCATAGATTTGAATAAGATAGAAAAGCATACCAAGCCTCCAAGGCTAAAGTACTTCTACCAAACTCACAACCCATATTTGTGACTCCATGTGTGAATGTTTGAAGATAGAAAAGAAGGATAAGGAATCTTTGCCCCCCAAGTGTAGGAACAAAGATGGAAGAGGATACCTACTTCACAAAGCAAGGAGATATCCTGTTTACAACAATGTATAGTATATCCTTAGCAAGAGATATTGACCCCTACATCCAAGATTATAGATAATTGTGAAAAGGATATGTCACTTCTAGAAAAGGATCCTCAAGGAAGAAGATCTTATTGCCAAGATCTCTATCAAAGAAGAGTGCGTGTAAATAAGATATCATCTTTCAAAAAGGTGGGAACAAAGATTCAATCATCAAATGCCCGGTGAAGAAGAGCAAGAGGAATCTTTGGAATGAGGGAAACAACTCTAATACTAAAGCAAGGGTGAGAGTTTATAAAGAACATAATTTGCAACATAGAGAAGAAGTGATGACCTAGGAAAACAACTTCTCATGTAAGAAGGTTATCCATGTCAAAATATCTATCAACATGATGAAATAATATTGCAAGATAAACAAATACCACTAAGCTAAGGAAAGAAGTTCCCGTAGAAAAAGAGAAAGAAGAACCTTGCCCCCCAAGGGATGAAAGAAAAAGGATATTTTTACAAAACACATGTCCTAGAAAATATTTCCTAAGAAGAAAATATAATTCCTAGGAATGGATAAAAACATCTTGTAAGACTATGGAAGAAGGAAAAATAAAGAATACCAATTAAATCTTAATAAAAAGACCTAATGGATCCAAACAGGCTGGATGAAATTATGCCTCTTTCCCCCCAGTCATGAGACAAGAGGATAGGAACATTTACTCCATCTCTAATGGAGGGGAATCCCCTATATCAAAATTATGAAGAAGTTGTAAGACGGCGCGAGAAAAAGGTATAATACCACGCACAGCCCTATCCCTAACATATAATTTGAAGTTATTACAATCGGCAAGCAAATGAGTATTAAGATAGTGGAAAGGACATTTAAATTTATACAAAGCATCAATAGGTATAGGTCTAAATCTTTCCTTCTTAGAATTCATTAGCTCCACATATACTGTTTTAGCAATTTCTTGATGAGTGTTAGGATTATCCATTAGAGGTGTAGAGAGATGAACGTTAAGGGGAAGACGAAGATCCACACCACTTAACTTGACTTGAGATTTAGAAGTGTTGACACCACTCATATCCAGTTTAGGAGGTATATTAATGGGAAATTTAATACCATGTTCATTAACCCCTAACCCTAAACCTTTATAGCCTTGTTTAGTAACCATATTATATCCAGTAGTGTACATATCATGCAAAGCTTCTACAGGAGGTGATTGTTTATCATGTTCATGAGTAAAGGTCATATAAGGTGGGATAATAGGTTTGGAAGAAGTGTCTTTACCCTTTCCTTTAAGATCATCATGATTAGGAGGAGAAGGTAAATCAAAGAAATCTTGCACATCGGCATCCTGCAATATAGCTTGAATCCCATCATAAGTAGGGGAAGAGCGAGGATTAACAAATGGAGAATCAGGTATCAAAATAGGAAGATTAGGATGAAGAGTAGGATTAATAGGAGTAGGATGAAGATTAGGAAGATTAGGAGATGGTGGATCATCTACCAAATTCTTCACATAATCCAAAAGATGAATAAGGCTACCACATAAATCCCTAAGAAAAGTTTTAAATGTAGGTAGAGTAGTATCAATCAACTTCACAAAAGTATAAGCAAGAACAAAGTGAAGGGTCATCAATGTTATGAAATGAATAATACCCTCATAAACATCATATGCATTATAAATAGATGCTAGAAGAAGAGTAATAACAAACATGATTATGCACCAAAACATCTTAACAATCTTCATGATAAAAATGCAAGAAATATTTTTTTTGTATTTTATTCAATATATAGATTTTTTTGAATTTTTGAAGTATAGATGCAAGAGCACAATGTAAATCTAACACCAAAAAGAAAGAAAGTAAGCTAGTCGGGTTCACCAAAATGAATAATGGTGTTTTGGAATCACCACTATTTGTGTATGTGTGAGGGGAAAATGTAAGACTCACTCCTAAATCCAAATTCCCAAAAGAGAGATCCAATTTGATCAACCAAGAGGTTAATACACAATCGAATCAACCTATGAAGAATATGAAAGAAAGAATAAATCCTATACTTCCCTATAGTTGGATTAAGCTTGAAATCTGAAATAATTGAAGTACAAATACTAACCTTGAATTAGGGCAGATCTAGAAAATGCTGAATTCTAGCTTCTGTATGAACTTTGTGAAGATTCTATCACCTATTCTACACTGGAAATGCCGAGGCGGACAAAACCCAGAAATCTTTTCTCCAAATTCACATAGGTTGACTTTGACCTTTTAAAAGGTCAAAGACCACATTATTTATTTGAAGTCCGATTCTGATTTTGTTCATAGATCCTGAAAGATTGCTGAAAAGGGTATCCGAATTCACTCTTAGATATGAGATTCCACACCTGTACCTGCAAGAAAAATGGTTTTGTTTGTTGTATGGGGGGTTTGCCTTGGTCAAACTCCAGTTTGGAATCAACCTTAATATTTAGATTGAAATAGGAGAATGCTAGCAAGTAGTAGAAATGAATCTAACAATGAAGCTATGCAATTCAATAGATATGCTAATGTATTTGGAATGTAATCAAATATATTTATATGAAAGCTTGAACATAACATAATCAAATCTCCATGATTGTATGCTTGAAATCCACCTTGAGGAAACAATGATATGGATCTTGAAGATGAGCAAAGGATCTTGAAGGAAGATCACACCACCATGGTGGCTAGATCTAGGGTTTGAATGATAGATCTTGAATGCTTGAGCCAAATCCCTTTAATAGCTTGAATGCTTGAATCCTTGATCTTCAATGGAGAACTTGGATGAAGAAGAGGACTTGAATACTTGAATGAAATGCTTTCTTGATCATCTTGAGAGCTTGAGCATGAAAACTTGATGGATTGCTTGATTGTGGATGTGAAAATGAGAGAGGAAGGCCTCCTTTTATAGTGATCTAGGGCACATTCCTCTAGATGGGCCACCTTGAAGAATTAAATCCCAATTAGGTCCTCACCTTTAGAAAATATACCTTGATTAAATACCATTAAAGGATTTATCATTTTAGAGCTTGAAACAGCTGACCCGGAAGTGGGAAATAACTTTCCCGAAAACCAAATGAGTGGGAATTGAAACTTTGAATTTATGGTAGGAAGAGGTCAAGGTCGAGGTTGACCTTGACCTAGTCAGGGTTGAGGTTGACTTTGACCTCAAACCCTAACTTGTCAGGATTTGCAGAAAAGATTCCTAGAGATGCTAGAAACCTGGAAATTGATGTCAGATCAGGACATAGTGTTTGGAATAGATAGAAAATCCTTAGAATGATATGATGAAGGACTAGGAGGTCTCATTTCTGAACCCTACCTAGAAAATGAAACCATGGAAAGAGGAAAATCAGGAAAGTCCTTAAGAACTTAACCCTAATTTCACCTAGAATGCAGAAATCAAGTCTAGAGAAGAAGTGGAAGACAAGGGAGAATGCAAAGATGCCAATCATGACCCTAAACCACTTACTCATAGGGCTAAACACTCTTAGCATGGAATTTCTTCCATTTTAAGATGATACACAACTGTATCTTACCTAGAAAGTGTACAGATAATTAATGAAGCCCTAATGCAACCATTTGAAGTCTATAAAGCAGGAGGTTATCATTTATTCTCATTTCACCAATGATATGATAAATTTTTAGAATGATTCTAGAGCGATTAACTAGAGTGATTTGTGCTAAGCATGATTTGTAGAAATCTTCAAAATGTGTCGTCGGAAAACATCTGAGAACAACTTGTGCAAGGTATTTTACCGAGTTATTTATTTTAGAATTTGAACCCTTAAATTTGAAGAAATGGTATCTTCATCATCAGCTGTAGTTAAGAAGAAAGGGAAGGAATTTTGTAATGTTCAACTTGTAAGGAATGACACATGTAAGCCATAGAAATTCCAGGTCATTCCAGAGAGTGCAATATTGGGGGATCTCACTGGAGCCCTATCATCTATCCCTCATAGGGTTTTGATGATTAATGACATTCACTCATGCTATATGTGTAAGATCAGAGAGATTGGAGATTTTGAGCTCAGAGAAACATATGATAAACTGTGTAGCAAAGGGGTGTTGAAGCCTAAACACCAGAAGTTTGTTGAGCGAGGGTTGGTACATGCTCTTGATTTTTCACAAAATTTTAAAGTTGAGTGGATCAAGGTTGTACTAAGCTGAGTAAATGAGATGAAATTTTTTCTAGAATATAGAATAGTGAAAATTACCAAATAAATGATACACTGAGTAACTGGATTTCCTAGACTCACAGGGAAGAAAACCATGAGATGTCAAAGCAAAGAGGAAATTCAAGCAAACACCCAGATGGTATGGAACAAATGGGGAATGAAGATTTCAACTATCATGGACCCAAAAATTGATTTTGCAGTGAGGGTGATAGCTCATAAGTTTTATTAGTCCAGTTGGTTGGATAGTGTCCCATGCATGGCAGTAGACCAAGCTTGGAAGATGGTAAATAAGGATCATACATATGACCTTGCCAAGATTCAAATGACACAACTTGCTAAGAACCTCACATCCATCAGAAAAGAAAAGAATTCAATGTGTAAGTTTGGTTCTCAACTTGTCTGTCTATTTTTCTACTTACATAATAGTTTTCCTACCATTGGGGATGTAACATGGGATAAGAATAGACCTGCCACATTGTGGATTAGTGAGTTTATTGATCGTATGGGTGAGAACTTTGAGAGTGTAATGGATAGTTATTTTGTTGAATTCAATAAGAAAATGAGGAAAAGAAGTAGGATCCCTGTATCATAGTAGTGGATAAGTACTACAAAAATATATGTTTCCTAGTTGATATAGATTTCACATATGTTCAAGCATTCATATCGAGGCTATCATGGATAAGGCCATTACCTTCTGAAGTAAATATAGATGAGACATAAAAAATAATCACAACCCTATTATCAGAAGAAGTTGACAAGAAGGTTAAACATTTTGGAACATATGATGAAGATAAAACCAAGATAACCATGAGATTAAAATCTACTACCACTGAGAGGAAAAGAAAGAAGATAGTGAAAAACATAGAGAAAATGTTAGGAGAAGAAGAGGTAGATGCACCTCTTTCATTGAATCAAGGATTAGGAGAGGACAAGTCTAGTGAGTCAGAAGAAAGTGGATAGGAGAGACTGTGGTAGTTAAGAAAGGAAAGAAGGCATTAGCAACCAAGGCTATCAATAAACTAGTAAAAAAACCTAATCCTATTTCCTCCCCAATACTTAGACCTAGAACTAGAGAAACTTATACTATTATAGCTACTGAGCCACAAAATAAGACCCTTGCATCTAGGAAAAGAAAACAAGTTCAGGCTAAGGCAATGCTGAGCTAGATAAGGAAGAAACTAAGAAGCACGCTTATCTTGGAAAAGGATGATGAGGAAATAGATAGTGATGAGGAGGTAAAGAAGAAGGCTCCATCACAAAGGAGATCACTAATTGTGGATGAAATATGACACAACATCAAGAGCACTGCTAGCCTAGCAGGCTTTAATAAAATTAGATTTGAGAAACTGAGCATTGGGGACAAGGAGAGAGTAGAACAAGCTATGCTTGAGATGCTCTGTACATTCAATATGACATCACTTCAATTGGGAAACTTGATTTCTGATGAATTGTACCAAAGGATAGCTCAAAAATGGGAATATTCCTTAATGATCGAGAAGTAAATCAAGGAGAACACTCTTGATCAAGTCATGCCTGACTCATCTTCTGAATACATCAAGCAGTATATGGAGTAGTATAGGAATATATTTGTTCCCAAGATCCAAACATATTCCATCCTACAACACAAGGTTGAAGAAACTAAACAAAAAAGTACAAGATTATGGAAAATCATCTCTGGTCTTATAGTTGATAAGAGTTCATAGCCGAGCACATCCAAAGGAGTAGAATTGGACAACAATGAGGATGTCAGTGAACAATAGGCTCAGAAGGAAATAGATTGGAAGGATGAAGTGAGCAAGAAACAAGATGAGATAAATATTGTTGATATCACCAAGGGGACACCAGTGAAAAAAATATATTGACCGAGGAAGAAATTCAACTACATATACAAGACGAGGCAATCAAGGATAAATTTCTACCGAGCATTAATTCAGTATTACTACAAGTACACAATTATCCATAGATTGAGAGCACATAAATTGTTGAGATTACCCCAAAAATCCCCCATATAGTCACATTTGATCAGCTAGTCTCACCAAGTGTCAATGCTGAGAAATAGGACAAGTCGACAATCACACAAAAACCTACATTTGCCGAGGAGACAAGCAAAGAGCAAGTAGAATAGTCTACATTGGTAGTACTGAATCCTCATGTGGAGGAGAAGGAAAATGAAAAGACTAAAGAAGAGAAGTAACATGACACACAAGAGCCTAAGGAACAAGAAGCAATACAAGCTTTAATACAGATGTCGAGTGGGAACACACCTAGGAAGAAGTCACAAAAGAAGAAGGAGAAATATCCTAACACACAGGTGACACTCGAAGAAGTTATAGTGATTCCTAAGTGAGACACTGATAACTTGACCTATGAAAAAATTCAAATCTTGCAAGATCTACTGAAGAAGAAGAGTAATTAGGAAGATATGAGAAGGGAACATCAACAAAAGTAGGTAGTACATGAGATACATGGTATTTTCATAGATGCTCTTTAGATGCATGATGTAAATGATTCTGCACCTATTTTAGAGAAACTTGTACACATTTTTAAGAAGGTAACTGACGATGACAGTGAAGCCAATGATAAGTTTCTACAGTGGTCAAAAAGGAAGTTTGAGACCAAGGTACTCAATAAGGTCTCTGCTAACATTGCAGTGAAACAAGTAGAACTCTCTACCTTAGTAACAAATTTATAAGAAGTTGTACAAAATACCCATTCCTTGTACAAGAAGTTATGCAATGTGGAAGAATTTACAAAGGATAATTAGGATCTGATAGACAAACTACAACTAGATCTAAACTCTACAGGTCACTCATTGAGCATGGATGCAAGTTCCAGCTCTATACATTTTACCAGGTTACTACATTCCTAGGGTAGATTAGCCAAGTTGGTGGCTAATGATGGTAAAATAAGGGCTTGACTAATCTCTATTCAAACAACATTGACACCTCATCTTGAGGTTATGCAAAGGGAGTTAGTCACGATAAAGGAATTAGTTCAGAAAGACCCTCATCTTTCTATTGTCGAGAGCCTAGTTGAGCTAGCTGCCGAGCTAGAATTTAAGTTTGAGGTTTTGAATTCTATAATGTTTGGTTGGGAAAATGCATTAGGAATGGTAATCCAGCTTCACAAACCATTCTTGGAAAAGCATTTCAAAATCCCCACACCCCATGACAACATATTAAGCATATTGAAATGACAAAGTTCAAAAGAACAACAAAGAGAAGAAAAGAGGAATTGAACATAGTGGAAACATGGTATGACATACTAAGTTTTGTAGTTCTGTATATATATTTGGTTGTATGTCAATAAGGAGTCTTATGTATATGTAGTTTTTTTTTGAAGACCGAGTCAAGTCTTAGGGGGAGTATTCTATAGAAGTTTTTTCTATTACTAAGTTCTCTTCTAATGTAATGTAAATGCCATGAAAAAGTATTTTTGCCACTAATGTCAAAGGGGGAGATTGTTGATCCCTAAGTTTTGTTTTCTGTTAGTGTCTGTAAATGTCATGACAAAGTGTTTTTGCCACTAATGTCAAAGGGGGAGATTGTTGATCCCTAAGTTTTGTTGTCTATTGGTGTCTTACACTTAGTCATTTTCTAGGAAATGTTGGTCGGTCATCATTGCGACCGAGTCATCATGTATAGGCTAAGTTATGTATATTGTACATTTACCGAGAAATAGTTACTACCGAGAAAGATAGTGGTCACTGAGTACTTCATTATTAGCCAAGTCAGTTGATGCCGAGTTATGTAGAGATGTTAGTGTCGAGAACCAGGATATGAAGAATAGTGAGTGTCGAGTGCCAGAGATATCGAATGTCAATTAAGCCAAATTTGACATATGTGTTTGTTATGGTACAAAAACTTAGGTAAACTATTTTGGCTGACATCTACATGATATTTACTATTGATAGAGGGAATCACAGAGGTGATTATGCTTTAGAATTGTAATCATTAATCCCTATGTAATTCATATAACCAATCAAAATTAGGGAATGGTTAAGTGACAAAAGTAGACAATCTAGATCGTAGATCTCATATAATGGAGATGATTAATTTTTTTATATAAGATGAGATCTGAACCTAAAACGTATCATGAGAGAAGAATTGTATAAAGATCTCATAATTGTAGAGTAGAAAAGTGCTCTGATTATCAGAAATAGAGTTCAGTGACCAAGAAGAGAAGTGAAGGACAAAATAGAGACATATTTGATAGAGGAGATCAAATCTATATTGTAAGGAGAAGATCTGTAATCAGCATCACAGTGCAAACTGAAGGATCAGGTACTGAGACATTCTAATAGGTGAATCAGGGTAAATCTCTTAACAAAGTGATTTTAACAAACCTTAGTAAATCTCTTAACCAAGTGCTTAATTTTTTGTAAGTTTAAATCCTTTTACAAGGTAGATTGTATAAGTCTCAAAGATCTTAACATGCCAGACCCCTCACAGGGTAGATCATCATTTATGATCAAACTTGTAGCCCTAACAGGAAAAATTTAATACTGCAGTAGTGAGGATTTGTGGGTGTCATCCCCACCCCAGTTTTACCTTTCAAGGGTTTTTGGGTAACCAAAATCATTGTGTTATGTTTTATTTTCATTAATGATAATTAGGATATTAGATCTATTACAATATTAATTTTGATGCTTATGTTATGCGAGCTAGTTTATGTCAAAATGGAACAATTAGTTGATATCTGATTCACCCCCCCCTCAGTATCTCACTTTACCATAATAGATCTCCAACAAGGACTTCACCATTCTTCGCGTTTCTCAGCCAATCCATGTTTTCCAATCTTGCAAAGGATTTCCCCGATCAACGAAGCTTCATGGCTCATATCTTGATGTTTCTTTACATGTGGCCAACCTTCTTGTTGGTTCACACATTATGTTACATCTCATTGTGAGGGATTCTTATGATTTAGATCCTGACCTTTAATGTAATATATTTTCCTATTCTTGGAGAATGAAATCTTTCCCATGATGCCTTGATGCTTGCAAAGGATTTATAAGTTGTTGTAATTGATTCTTAGAGGGTATATTTTTTTGGGTAGGCAAGAAATAGTTTCAGTGGTCGCTAGCAATAGATAGTATAAAAATATAACCTCATAAAGGTTCCAAAATAAGCCTATACACCTAGAATGTAATATTGCATGTTGTAAATTCATTTTACTTGATTTCATGTTAATTAAAGGATGATATTGTATATTCCTCTCTTGTTTCTTGTGACTTACATTGCGTGACTTGTGCTACAAGGATTGGACTAACTTCATTGAGGTCCCTCATGTCCTTGGATGCATCAAGTATTTTTTGATGTAGGATACAAAATGGTGAGAGTTTTTATGGTGATTGCTAGAGGTGTCAAATTTTCCACATTGTGTAAAGTTGATGCACACACTATTGAGTGTAATAATGCTTTTGTTGAGAATAAATATATGGGTACTTCATTTGAAGAGGTGAGAGTCACACCTTCAATAGATGGTTGTGGATCTTGAGCACCTAAGGGTACTTTTTCTATTGAATCAAAGTTACTTGAAGATAAGACTAGGTTATGAAACCAACAAATTAGCCTCATTGGAGAGAAGGGTCTTAGGATCTTGAAAAATAAAAATATTATTGAAGGTTTGGATGATTGTAGTATGGACTTTGATTTATGTGAGAATTGCATCTATGGAAAACAAAACCATGTTTAGTTTTACCCCAGGACCAACGAATTAGCCTAATTGGAGAGAAGAGTACCTTACCAGAGTGTAGTTAGAAGTTATAAGTATGCTATGGTTTGTATTAGAATAGAAAAAGTGTAAGCAATGAGAGTTATTTCTAGAAACATGTCCAATCCTGGTAGATTTCATTGGGATAGAATTAAAAGATTCTTCAGATATTTGAAATGTACCTTAAATTATTCTTTGTTTTATCATGATAATTTGATAGGAGACACAATTTCTCTTGATATTCATGGTTATGTGGATTTAGATTGGGCAAGTGATATTGATAGCAAAAGACCCACTAGTGCTTATATGAATTCTTTATTTGGTGGTGGAATTAGTTGGATGAGTATTTGACATGATGTGGTTTTTTTAACCATCATAAAGATGAGTATATAGAAGCTACTCATGCTTATAAAGAACTCATTCAACTCAAGAGTCTATGTTTAAATATTGGAATAAAACAAGTTACAATGGTAGTTTATTATGACAATTAGAGTGCAATCTGCATGCTTAAGAATTCAACTTATCATACCAAGATCAAGCAAGTTGATGTTCAATATAAGTTTTTTTATAGATATGGTCATGGATGGAAAGGTGAAGCTTGTTAAGATGCAGATTTTGATTTATCTTTCAAATTCTTTAACTAAGGCTATGAGCATAGAGAAGTTCAAATGGTGTTTGGAGTCTATGGGCCCGATGGCCCCTAGCAATTGAATTATAGAGTAGATATTCTCTTTTCTCTTACAAGTTGTTTGACAAGTGGGAGAATGTTAGAAAAATGATATCTCAACCTTGCATTTACATAAGGTTACTATCTAAAGTAAGTTTATATTTGAGCATCGATTGGTGCAAAATTCAAATGGTTAATTGATTAGACTTCTGAATCAAAGTTATGGCCTTTGGAAGTCGGATCTCCTAAAATGAGAAATATAAAAAATGTGTTGGACACATAAATGAGCTATAATGATATGTGAAAGTTAAAGATAAAATATCTACTTGAAGAAAGATATCAATTATTAATTATTTTTAAAGAAGATATTCCATTGGATGTTTTTTTTATGAAAATTGGTTGAAAGTATATAAGAAGGAAATGAAAGACATTCAATTGTCTCTTGTAGATTGTGTCATTTTGAATATTTCTAAGGAGATCACCACATTCAAGTTGTGGAAGAGGATAGGTGATATCTATGAAACCAAAAGTATTACAAACAAGTTTCATATCAAAATATGGTTTTTATTCATTAACAATGAATGATAGTGATTCTATTGAAAACTATTTAATCATGTTTAATTTAATTTTAAGACAACATGCATCTATATATGTTAAGTTGGAAGTAGATATAAATGAATCTTGTTACTTTTATCTTTATTTAATAGTAGGGAAAATCTAATTGTTACCACGATTAATAGTGATGTAGAGCCAAAAATAGAACATCTTAATGATACTTTTATTTTAGAGAATATGATAAGAAAATCCATGAATAAAATTGAAAGATGATTTTCATGTATGTGGAAGGTTGAAAGAAAGAGGGCCTAAAGAGAACAAGAGTTACTCCCAAACTCATTAAGTGTTTTCATTAGTGAAGAAAAGATGAGTTATGATGAGTGAAGAGTCAGTCGATGAAGGAGAAATCATTCACTGAAGAGTAAGTTAGTCGGTAAAGACAAGGAAGAAACATTATTGAGCACAAAGAAAAGTATTTAACTAACAGTGTATATAAAGAAGAATGGACACTGAACAAATAAATTTAACTGAGCATAATGGTTATCGAGTAGGAAGAGTACCGAGCAAGTATGTTAACCGAGGAAGGGAATTATCGAGCAAGAACAACATGATAACTGAATAGATTAGGAAAGACTACCGAGTGATACAAGTTGAACATAAAAGTTTGATCAGATTCTATCGAGCAAGAAAATGGTTTATGAAGATCGAGGTAAATATTAGGTAAGATTTTGATGCAGGAGCATCTTGGGTCCTTGGCAATCCTATGTCACCAAAAATCAATTTTGAGTTTGTTTGTGTTGCTTAGTTTCTGCTTTGACTAAGTTGGTCGGTAGTTGGTCGGTTTCCTTTGGTTACCGAGTGTGGTCATTTATCTCCTAGGTGGTTAGTTGTTTCATTAGTGCTCAGCGTTGCTTGTCTGCTACTCGGTTATCTTGCTCACCGATGAGTTTAGTTTTAGTTTATGTTGTGGTTGACTTGTGCATTTATATTGGATCATAGATTTAATGTTGGAATCCATCATTGGGAAGCGTGTGGTCCTAGATCTAACTATTCCTTCCATTAATTATGGATCTAAAGGCCGACTCAGTTCGGTAGCTTCTTGTATAAATGTAGTTGTTGGTTTAGAGTTTAGGAGGTAGTTTTGGGTAGAGGATAGAAGATAGTAAGATTAGAGATTGTTGATAGATCCTCACATGTTTGAGGACTTTTGTAAATCATTGTAATAGCTGGCCCTAATCGAGAAGGCCTTATAGCCTGACATGTATCATTCTATATGATGAATATTTGATGATATATATGAAAGATCTGGCATTCTTTCTCTCACTATTGCTATTTATTGCTTCTGCATGTGTTGAGCACGCTTGGATCATTAGGGTGCACCATTGTTTGGCCCCTCTTGCTCCCTGCCCTTGCATCAGGTGGTATCAGAGCGAGGTGAGATCTTGATCTAGGTTTGCAGATCTAGGTTTGTAGGTTCCTCTAGAAATGCTAGTTGATTGTTGTGGGGTAGCAGATTGTGATTTGACCTACAATTGTAGAGGGTTGTCAAGATAGTTCATGGGAGGTGAGATGCAGATCTAGGATTGGAAGATATGCCAAGGAAGATTGCTGCTGTACACTCAAAATGTGCACTTCTCTAAGTCATTACTTCCAAGAGAATCCATGAATGGGAAACCTTGAGAAAGTGACCTAGATCTCCCTAGGCATGGAGTCACAAGGATATTAAGAATGTTCTCAGCTAGAGCTATTAAGCCTATAACCTTTCTAGTAAACCATACAATGGGAGATTCAAAGAGACAAGGGCAAGAATGCCAATATCCTCAAGAATAAAGATGGAAATGCAATGCAATGCTATGCTAGAATGAAGATGCAAGAATGCAACTATGCTATGGAAATGAAAGTATTACAAGCCTTTGCTAATTAAACTAGGTGAGCTAAGCTAGAACTTGAAAGGAAATCTAAACTAAGAAAGCATAAAAATGAAGCTATGATGAAAGAATGAAAGCTAGAATGCAAGAAGAGCTCCAAAGCTCCAAAGTCACCAAGAAATCCTGTAGCATAAGATTAGTATGAAAGAGTTTTTCTAGAATGAGAAGAGAGCTCTTCTTTTATAAGAAATGAGAATCAATGGATGATGGAGATTAAGAGGCAAAAAGATTTGATCAAGGGTGGAGCTTGAAAGAGAAGCAATCCACGTGCACAAGTCTCCTCCACTGAGAAAGAAGTGTTGACTTTTGAGCCTCATGTGAGACAAAAAGGCCTTTTCTTCTTTTCATAAAATAGGAATAATGCTTTATTTGTGCAACTTAGGATAAGAGGTAAGTGGGGGCTTTTTATTTAATAAAAGGGGAGGGAATTCTTTTTAATTAAATAAAGACTTAGGATAAAATGGTTAACCCATAGAATAAAATTGAATAAATGATAGAATTAGGATTTGATCAAGGAAATTGTTTTAACTTGAAAATATTGATTCAGGAAATTGATAAATTGGTTCCATCATTTGATAAATTGAAGAACAGGGCCCAAAGTCTAGGTGACCATTTTAGGGTGCATACATTTTCCCCTCTTTGACTAATGTGAGATCGATTTGGGATCACATGTAGTCAAAGAATGGAATTGAAGTGTGAGATTGATTTGGGATCACAAAACAACCCAGATGTGTGTTTGATGGATGGGAACACATTAGGAAAAAGATAAGCTGATTGAAAAAGACAAGGCCAACACCCTTGTAAATAGGTAATTTTCAAGTCTCAGATAAGGTTTAATTGATAGGATTGATAAAGCTAAATCAAAGATTAAAATTTGATACGTACTGCCCCCTCGTGATCGAAATCAAAATGAGATAGAGGAGAAATAGTAAATTGATAAATTTGATCAAATCACTAGAAATCATAATTGAAGATGAAAGATAATAGGATAACCATCAAATAGTGAAGATATGCCCTAGTTTGACTAGGTTTTACTGAGAAAGATATAGGATAAAAATGAAGTCAAACCTTAGAGAGATGAAGTGAATGAAAATGAATGAAAGACTAGAAGGTTGAAAGAGATGGGGATGAAGAAATGAAGGTGCCCCAACGAAAATCAAAGGATCAGACCTTAAACGGTCAGCCAACTGCGCAAAAGAAGGATAAATTTTGAAATGTGATTTTGACTATCAAGATGAACTCAGATTTTGATTTTGATCCTGAAAATGGATCCAGGACATTGAAATTATCTAGGGGTGCAATTTTCATGAAATTTTGAGGTGTTTTGAAAATTAGTCAAAAAGTCAAAATGCTATATAAGGGGTAAAAAGGTAATTTTCAAATTCATTTGTCATTTGTGATATTGAGAACTTTGATAGCTTAGAGAGAGATTATGGCCTAGCAAGCAATGATTCTAGTGTGCACATCAATTTGAGTGTGGTTGGTTGCACAACCAACCTCCTTAGTATGGTGCCCCGGTGAGTTTTCAAAAAAACTAGCTTTTTGAGTCATTTATGGCATTTAAAACATGTTTTTTTAATATTTAAAATTATATTAATTTGAAACTTCATACGACACTTTTAAATTATTGCACACCTTCGATACTCTTTATCATGCGATAGTTCGTGGGTCCACAAAGTATCGCACAAGTGTTCAATCTAGTATCGCACGATATTGGATGAAACATCGTGCGATCTTGTATGAACTATCATATATGAAAAGAGTATCACACTGCTATTGAGGAAAGTATCACATGATACAATATCAAAAAATAGTATCGCACTAGTGTAATAAGAAATATCACATGTTTTGAATTTGAACAATATAACATGGGTCTAGACAATTTTGGCGTTTAAGATTTTTTGTACTGATTTTAGACATCCATCATGATATGTTCTGACATCTAGGTTATTGGTTATGGCTTACAGGAGACTTTACCATCACTGATTATCAGAGCTTTGAGAGTGACCGGGCTATGCTATGTTAGGGATCTTGATACTCTTGGTAGAGATGACTTGATCAACATGGGATTCAGATTCCTATTGGATATGCCCCATTTTTGGGCAAATCACAGGTTGTTGACAACATTAGCCGAGAGATGGCATAGTGAGAACAACACCTTTCATCTTCCTATTGGAGAGGTGATGATCTCATTAGAGGATGTCTATCAGATCCTTCAGATACCTAGCCATGGTGATCTAGTGAGTATAATCATGTTTCTAAATGTGCATAGATGTAAAGTTTCCATATGATAGAAACTGACATGATTTTTCTATTGACACAGGTATACTATGATCAGAATCTGACTGAGGGGTGACAAGCCATCTAGGACATGTTCCAGGATGTGACCATCATTGATAGACACCTCAGTTGGGACTGGCTAATGGAGGAGTATGTTCACGATTACCCGATTCCATGCATAGTGTGCTCGATAGTTGCATAGGCCCTTATCACTGACAAGATCTAGAGAGGGTTCCCATTGGTCTAGGGTAGATTGGTTGCTAATTTGATAGCATACCCTCGATAGATGGATGGGGCCCAACTATCCTAGCTGATATGTACCATGAGCTCCATGAGATAGTCTATAGGGATAGCAGGACATGGGCATGTGGTGCTGTTCTAGCATAGGTATGGGCATGGGAGCACATCGCCATTGTGCACCCACATGTGCATCCTAGGGAGTGGAGATGTCCCTACATATATAGATATACGGGATTCATCAGCTAGCCCCATAACAGAGACCTCACATACTATAGGAGGCTCCTAGATGAGCTCACAACTTTTGAGTGGAGACCATACAAGGCTTGTGAGAAGTGGAGTGACCAAGAGCGGGAGCTTGGGTATATGCTGTGTAGTTAGCCACTATTAGGCTGCCACTCTGAGATAGTTGAGAGATTTGTGATCAATCGAGTCTGGAGGTAGTTTAGGTGGCAACAGAGGGTATCCATAGAGACTACCACATATGCCCGATGTAGGGAGGATGAGGGATTGGGGTGGCTACCGATGATGGACTACTAGAAGGTAGCACATGAGACTATAGGTATACATAGGGAGCCATGGGATTACCTTCCCGATATGGTGGATATAGTTGCAGATGCAGCCTATAGGGTAGAATGGCAGAGACAACCATTCCCATATTTTACTATTCCAGATGCACAACCACTGACACAGGGTGGTGATGGGAGTGACAGGGATGGGGGAGATAGGGGAGGTAGGGTGAGAGAGAGGAGAGGGATCAAGATCAGGTGGCTAAAGATGGTCATAGAGACAAGTTTTTGATGACGAGGGAGAGGATGCGGCGAGATTAGTTCACTGACGGGTGGACACAGGATAGGACCAGCCTGTAGAGAGGGGAGGGGAGGATCTCAGAGCTAGGATCTAGGTTTTAGAGGCTGAGATATAATAGCTCAGGATTACTATTACCATGTGAGATCAACAATTAGTAGATGCACGAGCTAAGATAGATCGGCAGGAGAGGGCAGCATAGGCTGACGCTGCAGAGAGGCAACACGAGTGGCCTATTATCATGGATTATATATAGTAGTTTTTCCTATAGCACAGAGAGTGCCACTCTACTCCAAGAGGGTAGGCAGATCCGATGTGGTACTGGATAAAGTGGCAGCACCACCTCCAGCACCACCACCACCACTTGATGGGTAGAGTCAAACTTAGGTCTAGGTTAGATGTATAGAGTCATATCTTGGGACATCATTCAGATTTTGGATCCCACATTGTACTTTGTATCATGACACACACACACACACAAACACACACACACACACATACACACACACACACACACACACATGTGATTTATTGGATTTGCGATGTATCTTGTGTATTTGTCCCACTTGTGATGGATGTTTCAATTTTATTGTCTTGTTATATTGCTCAAAATGTATGATATATGCTCATAAATGCTCATGTATAATCTCTCTCATAAATGTATGTTTAGTTCTCATGTTATGATATAGACTCATGCTTCTGAAAATGATCTCTTTGTTGATATAGATATGATGATAAGGTTAAACCCTTGTGATAACAAGAAAAGGATGTGATGTGAAAGACAAGGAGCGAGAGACATGATCGAGAAAAAGTGAAAAGTGAGCGCAGTTGACTGACAAGTCCATAAAAGATGAAAGGAGAGCTCTCTCCCTATGCAAGATGCAAAACTAAACTAACATGAACCTAAGAATGCAAGATACTATGAAAAGTGGTTTACTTGCAAGGTTACAAAGCCATTAGTCTCTAATAATCATCATCTAGCATTATTGGTAGCATCACAAGATCATACAATGCACACTAGTATAATTATGTGAATCTGAATATGATCTATATCAGATAGGTATGTGGGAATCCCACCTAGGCATCAAAGACATATAGGTCAAGATGGATAGTGCAGTGAGGTTCCCTAAGTTTAGTATAGCAAGATTATGCTCGCATCGAGACACAAGAAAGTCAAGATGACTACAAGCATGCACTTGCAAAAAATAGTCAAGGATAATACATTGTAGATCCTAGTGTCAAGTGGAACAAGCATAAATGTTCATGACAGTTAAGATCAACAAAATATACCCACAAGTAGAAAACAAATAAAACATGTCCTCGTGCCCCCAGTCTTCCAGCTCGGCATCATCAAAAACTATTAGGGAAAGAACACTCATAAAATAAATCATCATAGACAACACACAAAGAAATAAAGTCAAACAAGTCTCAGTGAGTCAAGTGTTTAAGTGCGTGTGTGTAGGTCATAGAATCAAACTTTGAGTATCACATCTGCTAGTGGAAAATATCATATCAAGGTAGACTGTGGGTAGGATATCTGATAAGTGTTGAGAAACACTTCACGCTAGGGAAAGTGTTGAAAAACATAATTGGGGTGGTGTTGAAAAACACCATTTGCAAGGTATCCTAAAGGTTGACACATCCAAGAGACCAAAGCTAACACAGTTATGCCCCCTAGACAAAGACAAAGACAAAGACCAATTCCAAACCAAGGCAACAAGGACAAGGCATGATGGAGAAAGGCTAAGTGTCGAGGATGTATGCTAAGAAATAAGGGTGCAAAGGTGTCAAGTAGCACCTGTTTCCAAGTTTTCACCACTTGATAGATTTTTTGATTTTTTTAATTTTTTTGTATTTTTGCTACCAAGGGACCTGTTTCCAGGTTTTCACCAAGGCACTTTTTCTATTTTTTTTTTTTTGAATTTTTTTTTTTTTTGTATATTTTTTTCAGGACTTTATATGCTTTTTAGGATTTTTTCAGCATCATATATGAATTTTTTTTGGTTTTTTTCAAGATCAATAAACATGTACAAAGGATGCCCCTAGACAGAACAAGCATCATGGATAGAACTTCTTCAGGTGCAAGACATTGATAGGATCAGGAAGCTTTTCTCCCTCTTCAGTAGATAACAAATAAGCACCTATCCCAAAAGTAGCAGTAATGATGTATGGTCCAAGCCAATTAGGTTTGAATTTTCCCTTTTGATCTCTATGCTGTTGGTTCTTAGGATTTTCACGTAGGACAAGATCTCCCACTTGGAATTCTCTAGGATGAACCTTCTTATTGAATGCTTTGGACATACGCTTTTGGTAAACCCTCATGTGATCAATTGATGCTTTATGCTTTTCATCTAGAAGTTGTAATTCTTGGAGTCTCATGGCGTGGTAGTCATCATCTATTACTAGACCTTTGAGGGAAACTCTAAGGGAAGGAATCTCCACCTCTAAAGGTAACACTACTTCAGCACCATAAGTAAGGGCAAAAGGAGGAGCCCCAATAGGAGTACAAATACTCATTCTATAAGCCCACAAAGATGGATTTATTTGTAAATGTCAATCTCTACCATTCTTATGAACTATTCTATGGAGAATTTTAAGAATGGTTTTATTTGAAGCCTCTGCTTGTCCATTTCCTTGCGGGAAGTAAATGGAGGACCAATGTTGTTTTATCTTGAACTTGTTGCAGAGTTGTTTAAGGTCCTTATTTTTGAACTGACCTCCATTGTCAGTGATTATTTTAGAAGGCACTCCATACCAACATATGATATGGTTTAAAATGAATAGAGAGACTATTTTTCCTGAGGCAACAGAAAGTGGGACAACCTCTACCCATTTAGTAAAGTAGTTAGTAGCAGTGATGATAAATTTGTGTCCACTTGATGAGTTGGGATGAATCTACCCAACAAGATCAAAGGCCCAACACTAAAATGGCCAATGAGATATAGAAGGAATAAGCTCCCTGCCTGGAGCATGTATTAGGTGACCATGTTTTTGACACTTTTCATAGGATTTTGCAAAAGCTACTACATCCATCTGCATGGTAGGCCAATAGTACCCCACCCTAAGCAACCTTTAGGCCATGGAAAGAGCATTAGAATGTCCTCCATAGATGCCCTCGTGAATGTCAACTAACACTTGATCGGATTCCTCTTTTTCTAAGCATCTAAGAAGTGTCCCATCTAGACCCCTCCTATACAAATCACCAGAGATAAGGGTATGACAAGAGGCATTTCGGGTAAGGTTTCTTCATTCAGAGTAGTTAAAGGTATTAGGGATAATGCCATCATGGAGGTATGAGTAAATGGCACCATATCAGGATGAGTCATGACCAACAAGGGTACAAATGACATGGCTTTCTTGGGAGTCATAGATAGGACAATGTAGCTCTTCCACCAGGAATTCAAATCTAGTCTCATTATATTCTAACTGGAGGAGTGAAGAAAGTGTAGCCATAGCATCAAATGCTTTGTTTTCTGCTCTAGGGATTTGTTGAAATGTGATGAATGTGAAATACAATCTCAATGAATCAACCATTTTCTTATAAGGCACCAATTTTTCATCTTTTGTTTGATATTCTTCATTAACCTAGTTGATTATCAACTGGGAATTCCCATAGATATGTAGCTCTATGATTCTCCATTCTATAGCCATTTTGAGCCCATTTATTAAAGCTTCATACTCCACAATGTTGTTTGTACGTGGGAACAATAGTTTGTATGACTTAGGAATTGTGTAACCATGAGGAGAAACAAACAACACTCCAGCTCCTGAGCCATTTTGCATAAAAGAGCCATCAAAGAACATCTTCCATGTTCTCTTAGTCATGTACATGATGTGCTCATCTAGAAAGGCAACTTGAATTGGTACACTATCTTGAATTGGGAAGTCAGCCAATTGATCTGCAATGGCTTGTCCTTTTATAGCTTTACACTCAATGTATTCTATGTAAAATTTTGAAAGAATCATCATCCATTTAGCAAGTCTACCTGTGAGGGCAGCCTTACCGAGAAAATACTTGAGAGGATCAATTTTTTATATGAGGTGTATTGTGTGCGCAAGCATGTAATGTTGCAACTTTTGGGAAGCAAACACCACTGCAAGGCAAGTTTTTTCAATACGAGTGTAATTAACCTCATATTGAACAAGAGTTTGACTGATGTAATATATGGCTCTTTCTTTCCCATTTTCATCAAGTTGAGCCAGTAATGCCCCCAAGGAAGATCCTGTTGCTGAAACATATAGAATGAGTGGCTTTCTTGGGATATGAGGCATTAGAATAGGAGGATTTGCCAAGTATTTCTTGATCTAGTCCATGCTCTTCTAACAATCGTCATTCCAGATACATTTAACTCCCTTATGCAAGTTCTTATTGAGAGGTTGAGCTCTATCTACTAGTTGTGAAATGAACCTCCTTATAGATTGAAGGGGTCCTTGAAGACTCCTCATTTGAATAATGTTTTTAGGAGGTGGCATGTCCATAATTGCTTGGACCTTTTCAGGGTCTACCTCTATTCCTTTGGCTAAAATAATGAAACCTAGAAGTTTTCTAGAGGTGACACCAAATGCACATTTTTTTAGATTTAATCTTAGTTGGAACTGTTCCATGTGATCTAGAATGAATTCCAAATCACCTAAGTCTGTGTCCCTTTTCTTAGATTTAGCCAAGGTGTCATCCACATAATCTTCCATATTCTCATGCATCATGTCATGAAAGATAGTTGTCATAGCTCGTTGGTAGGTAGCTCTTGCATTCTTTAATCCAAATGGCATAATGTTCTAGCAATAGGTACCCCATGCACAAGTGAACATGATCTTTTCCTGGTCTTCAGGAGCTATCTTGATCTGATTATACCCAAAAAAACCATCCATCAATGAATAGATCTCATAACCCATGGTCATTTCCACTATCATGTCTATGTTTGGGAGTGGAAAATCATCCTTTGGGCATGTTCTATTGAGATCTCTAAATTCTGTGCAGACGCGAATGGATTTGTCATGTTTTGAAATTGGTATAATATTTGAGATCCATTCGGCATAATCAATAGCTCTTATGATCCTGCACTAAGGAGTTTTTCTAATTCTACTTTGACTAAAAAAGCTATATGAGGATGCATTTTTCTCAATTTTTGTTTGACTGGTTTCACATCTGGAGCTATGGACAAGTGATGTATAATGAGATTAATGTCCAATCTTGGCATATCTAAGTAAGTCCAAGAAAAATTAATCTTCTTCCTCTGTAAGAACTTGGTATATGCTTCCTTTTCTAGAGGTGACAAGGACTGAGCCAAGTGTACTATCTACAGAGTTTGATCTATTCCCAAGTTGACCACTTGCATTGGCTCAACAAGCACTGAAGATCTATCTTGAAAGTAACTTGGGAGACGATCAAGTACCTCATCCTTAGGTGCCTTAGAGATGTTTTCACCCTTGGATACATCATTTATTTTTACTATTTTAGGTTTTGACATTGCCACACAGTGGTTTTCACCAACATAACTCTTATTCTTTTTTTCTTTTCTTTTCATTTTTTGACTAAGGTACTTGATGTCAGGCTCTGTCATGCTTGTAGCCAGTTCATTGGTGGAAGAGACTACAAGTTCAATTGCATTCAGGTAACAAGTTATCTCATAGTCATTCTAGAATGTTAAGAGCTCAGGCTCTTGATAACATTGAGACCAATCAATGAGGTGAGGATTAGCAAGAGGTAGGTCAATGGAAGGTTCAAGATTGTGGATACAAATGGCATTATCTATGGTGACTGAAGAGTTAGAGTCTATCAAGTATCCCTCTAAGTTACTGTTACCACAATTTTTATATGCATTCAAATTTGGCTGAAAACCATACCTAGGCCTCTATTTTTACCATGTCTGCCATCCCTAAAATTTTCACAAGTTTACTACCCGATTCTTTGGCCTCTGTAATTTATTTAACTCCCTGGTCTACAGTTGAAAAGTTTAAAAAACTAGCCGTTGGTATTCAAAAATCCAAAAAAACCCTTTGGCCACATTATATTTTTGTGTTACCTTTTCCCGATCACTTAAGTTCTCAATTTGCATGTGCCTTTATTAATCCTTCAGTCGCCAAGTCTCTGATTCCTGGTGGTTAACCCCTAAACACTCAGTGATCCCATGAGCAGTTACTATTTAGGTTGGCGGTCTTAGTTCAAGTGGCCAGGTCAAGATTCTTAATCTGATGGTTGTCACATGATCTCATAGGGTTGGAAGATTCCTTGAGATCTTGCAACGATCGTCGATTTCTCTTGCCTGTAGAGTTTAACGTGTCAGTGGGACTGGTGCCACCTCATCTGATTTGGCAACTCCTGATTCATCGGCGATGTCCGATTTGGAAGGTTGTCAGTGGGGCTGTCTTCCTTGGTGGGTTAAGTTTTGATCATATTGTGTGGTCATCGTTATACCAGGGGCTCAAGATGCACATGTTTTATCGTGGCAATATAGAGACAACCGTAGATCTTACTCTATCACCTGGCTTCTATCAGTGGGTCCTGTGTCAGAGACAAATGCTACGTGGATCCATTTTGGTAGCCTGTGGTTGGTTGAGGTTGAATATAGGTGGCAGGTTGTCAGTGGGGTCGAGCCCTTTCAGTGGTCAGAAGCTCTGACATCTACAGAGGATCGATGACCAACGTATCTTCGCAAGGGTTTGTGTTAGGGCTCACGATCTTATGATAACCACCGATCTTGGTTTGTGTCAGAGCTTCCTTCGGTGGGTCCTTATATGCTGACATGCTCAAATTTGGTTGGTCCGCGTGGTGATGACTAGATTTTTCATGGGTTTGTTGTTAGAGGGGTCTCAGAAAGGTAAGGATCTATGGTTGGCATAAAAGCATAAAGAATATTTTGGGGCTATGAGATCATGCACCCGCCGTTAGATCGGTATCTCAAGCAGTGGGTTCGATGTCAAAAGTTGCTACGTGTATTCAAAATGGCATAGCTTGATTGGTTGTTTGATGTGCAACGTGGCCGATGTTAGTGGGTCCATGGGGTTAGGGCTTTCTAAAAGGGTAAAACATGATTAGATCTTGTGGCTATGATTATATCAGAGGCTCAAGATGCTCGATCGTTATCGTAGTGGTATGGCGATAGCTGTCCAATGGTTTTCTCAGGGACGTGGGTCCAATGACTTGTAAGAGATGCTGATTTGCTCATTTTCTATTGGTTGCTAACTGCCGCAGTGGCAGTTGAATTGTCAGAAAAAGGTTTTAGACTATTTTAAAGGGTGCATCTAGGCTGTTCATCTACCAGGAAGGTTATTCATCGATGCTCACATTTTAAAATTTATCCGCTAGCCGTTAATATTCAAATTTGAATATCTCTATGAGGGTTTTTGCTAGGGTTTTATTTTCTTTTGGTCATGCATAACATCGGTTAGCTCAAGAATTGATTTCTCAAGATGGTTGTGGTTGAGAGGGTGATGGAGGTGACTGTTGGTCGGCATTGCAGGGTATTGTGCTATTCTCCCGCGCTAAGAAGTGATGAAAAGAGTTGGCACCACCTTTTCAATAGTACCTCTTCTAGGGAAATAGATAAGATTTGAAGCCTTCATGGCTTAGTGGAGTTGCAAGTGGGTAGATGGGTCGAAGTTGTTGTGTCTGTAGGTGGAATCAGTCTAGGATCAACACGCAAAAGGAAAGATCTAATCTGTTGGCTGGTGTTCTCAAGGATTTTTATGATGAGTAATCAGTGTAACTTTAGGGTTTGATATTATTGTGGATCTTTAACCCTAGTTAGGTTAATTTTGACTCTTGCCTATGTGTAGTTGAGTATGTATATATCATTTTGGAGCCTTTAGTGCTCAAGAGTTGGACAATTTGTAGAAGAAAATTCACCTTTTCATAAAGGCCATCTGTGGTATCATTTCTACCCTCTGGCTCATATAGTTTTGTTTCTCCCATTGATGATTCAAATATTATAGAGGTATTTTGTGAGAATCCTTCATGTCCCTATGCTTCCTTGTTTGGATTATCTCTTATTGGATCAAAGTATATGCATGTTTTCAGTGATTATTTTAGGGTTCCTAATCCCTCTTACTTTTTGCAATTTTGTGTGTTACTGTGTTTGATTTGATTTGGATGTTTTGTGGGTATACTTCAGCCCCCTAACAGTCTTGTCTCAGTCCTACACTGAATTGCAGAAGTGAATGTCTGTTTGCAGGTCATAGTTTGTGTCTTAGGTTTAGGCCCTCCTATGAAACACTTATGCAAGCCTATTCAGTAAGTTGTGACCTACTAGACCTAAGATTTTCATTGATTCTATTCCTCTATACTAAGATCCAAACCCTAATTTTGGTGTATCACCTAGTAGGTAGTTTGCTTTCAGTCATTTCCCTTTCCAAGCATTCCTTCTATCCCTTTCCCTCAAAAGTTTTACTTTCATGTCTAGAGGAAAATTAAGGTGATTATCCAAGAGGAACTAGCCTAGAACCTGGAGGTCTAGTCCCACAACTTGGAGATGATTCCCATGTTATACTAGGTTATCAAGACTATGAGAGCTTGAGAAAAGGGTGCAAACTTAGTGTATAATAGTTACCCAAATCAAGATTCATCCTACCAATTGAAGAATCATCCACTAAAGTGACCTATGGATTCAAATATGTAAATCCTACACATGACTCATTAGCTACTTCAGGATGAGAACTATAAGTATGGATGACATCAACATCCATGTCAAATGTGGCAGAATTAGAGAGAGACTCCCATTCATATTCATGTGAATCTGTATCTGAATCCTGACTGGGATGTTTACACCATGCATATTTTTGATGTTTAGATGTGGAGGCTCTAATATCACCAAGGGTGACACCTTCTCAAGCATCATTTGTATATTGATGTTCTTAGATAGGCTCTTCAATAGTGGATTCTTCTTGTTCTAGACTTGAAATAGTTGTATGGGCAATTGGATTGTCTGAATCTCCCCAAAGGAGATTGGTGGAAGGGACCTAATCTTCACTCCTATCTTGTTGATTTGTCAAATTTGGCATGTATCTTGACTCATCTTCACTATCCAATTCATCAGGGATAGGAATAGTTTTCTTGTCATGACTTTCAAACCCTAGGCCAACCGTCTTCTTAGATTTGCATCCAAAAAGAGCATGATCAAGAGGTTCAACCCTAGCATCCAATCTGTGACTGAGAGCACCATGTCCTAGATAGCCCATATTTTTGACAAAGGTTTACCCTCTTCCATATGCCTTAGGAGAGGGAGAGAAGTTGTCATTATGCATGTACTTATCTTCTCTGTAAATCCAGTCCTTAACAACTACCTCTTCTTTTTCACCCTGGATAGGAACTAAGGACTCTACAAATGTGCCAAACAAGGCCATGGCCGAAGAGGAGGGTCTCATCTCTTGGGAAGGTTTGCTATAGGACTTGGGTGAAACTGGAAGTTTTTTAAAGGAGTCAAGTTGATAACCCCCATACCAAGGTCCATTGATTTGAACTTATCTTTGCACTATGCTAGAGTCACATTGAATTCCTCTGCTTCTCTATTGAGGGGAACATGATTCCCTGCTAAAATGGAATTAACAGACAAAGTGCTATCCCCAGGTATATAGATTTCTACTCCATTGTAGGGGAACTTAACACATTGGTGGTAGGTGGATGGCACTACTTTCATCTCATGGATCCATGGCCTACCAAGTAAAATGTTGTATGCCAGAGGACCAACATCAAAAATTTGGAACAAAATGTTTTTCTGAACTGGGCCAATCCTGACAGGAAGACCAGCCAACCCCTTAGAACTCCTTTCTGCCTCATCATAGGCTTTTATTGTGATCTTCTTTCAGGCATCTATGACCTCTTCTGAGTAACCCAATGTTTTCAATAGATTTAAAGAGAAAATATTGAGCCCAACACCCCCATCTATCAACACATGTTTGACAAAAGTTTTATGGATCATGAATTCAATGTGAAGGGCAAGATTATGCGGATGGCTCAACGCTTTGTCATCGTCTTCTAAAAAAGTGAGGTAGTGTGGGCTAGCAATATGATTGACCATACTTTGGAATTGGTCGACATCTATGTTGGTAGGAATATTGGCTGTGCACAAGGCATCCTCAAGGACATGCTTATGTCTTGGGGACAATTCCAAGAGTTCAAAGATTGAGATCTGAGCCGGGATTCTCTGCAATTGGTCAACAAGATTATAGCTCATTTCAGGATTAACTGCTGATTTGGTGGTGACATTCTTGGATGCCACTTTCTTTGGTTTACTAGACTGGTTGGAACTAGGACCTCTAATGACCACAAGACCTTGACTTTGACTTCTTGTGACAGCATTAAGAGCTTGGGATGACCTTTGAGAGTGAGGACCCCTTAGCACAACCACAGGTTCTTCATCAAATATAGGAGGAGAGTCCACATCATAACCATAAGGATCATTGTCCCTCATCATGTTGACATTTTCCTCCACAACCTCAATAATATTGACCACATTTTCTATAGCTGTGTAGGTATAGTTGATTTCGGCATTGCCATTCTTTGGTTTAGAGGTTTCCCCCTTCTCATATTTAGGCAAAGGCTCTTTGAAAGCCTTATGGTTAGAATTAGTGTTCAAACCATCCACCTTAAGTTTTCCATTCTCAATGAGGTCTTGGATGATATGTTTTAGTTTCCAAAAATGTTCGATGTCATGTCCAATACCATTGTGGAATTTGCAAAAAGCCTTCTCATCCCACTAGTGAGGTTTAACGTCAAAAATATGGTGCTTTGCAGGATCTTGAGGATGTGCAAGATTGTTAGCAATGAGAATTTTGAAGACATCCTCATAGGAATCACCAAGCTTTGAGAATTTATACCTCTCTTTCTTAGGCTTTTCTTGGTACCTTTGCTTATGTTCTTGTTGGTTGGATGTGTTGAGCTTCATTGCTTGAACAACACTAGATAAGTGAAGAACACCTTAATCCTTAGGTTGTGAAGAGTCCACCACTCTATCATTAACCACTTGCTTGTTCTTATTCCAGTGCAAGTTTTTCCCTTTATCTTTATTAGCATTGTGGTTGTTTTGATCATTGTTGTTATTCTTGTTGTTGGTCAAAATTCCTTGCTCTTTCAACACGTCCTCAATTCTGCATGTAGTTTCGACCATGGTGTCAAAGGAGTCAAAGACCATTTTCCTCACTTCATACCACATCTCAGGAATCAAGTTGCTAATGAGAATGTCAATCTTCTCCTTCTTAGGAATGGTCTTGGAGTAATGGGAACATTGGCATCTCCATCTTTGCAAGAAAACCATAAATGACTCCCCTTGATTTTGTTTCAAGTTACATAGGTCCAACATAGTTATAGATCTCAAAAGATTGTAGGCAAAGTGTTGGATGAATCTATGAACAAGTTCTTTGAAAGTTTTGATAGGGGGAGTAATGTTGGTAAACCACTCCATTGCTTTTCCCTTGAGACTCCTTGGAAACATCCTCATGAGATAGGAGTCATCTTGATGGAATTCAAAGCTCATGATGTATAATTGGTGCACATGATCATGTGGATCCCCATTACCATCATACTTATCATATTGGGGGATTTCCACCTTCCTAGGAAAATCATTCATTCTCACACTCCTGTCAAAAGGGTTAGGATAGATTGAGTCAAGTGAAAAGGAACTCTTAGGTGCCAACACCTTTTCCATCATATGCTTGAGTTGTTTGATCTCCTCTTCTTGGGATGGTCCTTGCTTCTTGATCTTTCTATCCACATCAAATTTGTAAGGGACTCTAGCACCCTTGCTGATCAAGCTCTCTAGGAACTTATGCTTGTTTTTCTCTAGATACCTCTCCACATATTGTTGGAAGAGTGGTTCTTGTTGCATCCTCATAAAGTCTTGAGCATCAAAACTTGCACTAATTCCTCCATGTTGGGAGCCATGATGAGCTCATTGGGAGGGTTGTCTTGAGTTCCTAGGAGGTTTTTGTCTCCTATAGTGACTGTGTTGTGAAGTCCTTCTTCCTCTAGGACTAGGAGATCTTGAAGGGGTTCTTGAACGCCTTCTGCTTTGTGGGGTTCCCAAAGGAGTAGATGGTGGAGATTTGTTTCCACTACTGGTACCCCTATTATTGAATTGGTCATTTAATTGTTGGGCTAAAAGCCTATCTTGTTCTTCTTGAAAAGCTTTTCTTTCTATTTCCAATAAGGCTTGTCTTTTCCACCTCTAAAAGTCTAAGCTTCTCTTCTTTTGTGGCTTGTTCATCCAAAAAGGCTTTCCTTTCACGTTCAATTCTTTTGAGCCTTTCACTCACATACCTTGAGGTTGTTTGGAGTGGAGAGTTTGGCCTTGAATGTTTGAACAAGTCATTAGTAAACACTGCATTCACATGAGCATCACAAGATTCATTGTTTTGGTCTTCGTGTTGTGACCGTTCATCTTGGTGAGCTCATCTTGTATACCTTTCAACTCTTTGATGGGCATCTAGATATCTAGTGTTGATAGGGGGTGATTTTGGTTGATTGTTATCACCAAATAGCATGTTGTCCCTATGTCTTTGAAATATGTCATCAAGATTTTGATCTATTGCTTCTCTCTCCTTTCTAGTCACGGTGTAACTCATGTCCATATTTGATTGAGAAGGTGCTAAGGAGGTACTCAACTCACTAGGATTTCTCTTAGGTTTAAACCAAACTTTAGACTCACTCCTAGGGGATTGATCAAAGATGGGCTCTTTTCCCTTTCACTTTTGATGAGTTTGGACTAAGGGTAACTGGTCGAAGACAACTTGAGGTCATTTTCCTTGATTGACTTGATACCATGTTGTAACCGACATGAAAGAAAAGACCCTTGGTGATAAAATGACCCTACAAAATGTCGATACCAAACTAGGATAGTAAAAGTGTTCAATTGTCCAAAAAGAGATGGTAAGATAGAAAATTGCAAAAGGTGTAAACCAACACTACCACAGAGGTTCCCAATCAAAGGATAAGTATCCTAGCACATATGGATCAGGAGGATGGATTTACCCAAATTATATTTGAAATTGAAATTGATTTTTGATGGAAGTGAATTAGACAAGAGACTAATAAGACTCTCCAAGTGTGTTACCAAAGAATCTAAAGGTTTACTTTTTCAACAAGGATAACTTCTAACTTACCAATTCCAAGCAAGGTCACTTGTGAAATCAAAGAATACTAATTCAAGGGGTCAAAACATAGGAACCCAAGGTACAAACAGGCTTCCAACTGCAAGGTAGGAGACCTACTAAAATCTAAATTGACCAAAGGAAGATTGAAAATGACACAAATTAGATAGACAACAAAATTACTCTGTGTGACAGTTCACAGGGTATTGGGACAATACAATATGTCCAGATGATATTTCACACTAAGGTCGTGCAACAATTTCTAGGAAGTAGGTGTGATATTTTCCATGCAAGTTGTGTGAAAGTTGTTTAGTAACGAAGTATCACACGATAAAAATCAAACCAGTGTGCGATGATTGTTCAGTATTGTACGATTCTTGACCAGTGAATGTAAAAATCTTAGTTTTTAAAGGCAATTTGGTCAATGTTTCAGTTTTGCAAGTTTGATTTCATAGTTAAGAATACAGTAGGAGCAGACAATGGATAGGTTTACAAATAGTAGGTGATCAAATGTGTCGTAAAGCACTTGCACAAGGGTGAAAGCAACCTTGCCAAGACAAACAATTGTGATATCAAAGCAAAAAATCCTAAGTACTACCGTGATGTTTGATGTTTGAGAACATTTGCATGGGTAGATCATAGCGAGAACACTTCAAGCACTTACTAGCCTAAAAAGACAAAGGCTCAATACTTAACAACTTGGCCCACACTTGATGTCCCATTGCCTCACACAAAGTGGTTGCCCACAATAGATGTTGGCTTTCTCGTGGAAGTGCCAATGACACAACCAAAAGAACATAGATGGTGAGTAGTCTTGGGGTGATCTGGGTTAGTCCGCTAGGATCAATCCTTGCACCAAGATGTTAAGTGGAAAAATTGGGTAGCTTCTATCTATGGTTCATAGTAAGAGCTTCCCTTCATAATACCCCTCTTTCTCCCCAAAGGGACTCCTTACCTTGTGGCAAGTAATGGACCTCGTGGCCACAATAGTACCTTAAGCATTCTTGCTTAGTATTTTTCTCATGGTCACAATCCCACAAGTACTCACACTAAATGAAGACAAGTACTACATCTACCCAGGTTTTGTGTCCTTGATAGCCTTGATTTTATAGTGGTTCAGAATAGCTTGGTATTAGCTTGTCCCCACTTGGGTCATTCCTCTTGATTGCTCAAGAGGAGGCCCGCTAAAGGATTCTAAAACTAAACAAAAAGTGGATTAATCTTTGAGGGTCAAGATTTCTGGTTCATCTCAAGGGTGAAGAGCATATTCTCCTATCTCAAAAATCTCTCCCAAACACACCAAGAAAATTTCAATTAGCCTCTTGCTTTCAAAATCTAGAAGTGGATCAAGATTTCTGGTTCACCACAAGGGTGAAGCGCATACTCTCCTACCACCAAAAGACTCCTACAACAAGATATTAAGTGCCTATGAAAAGGAATGAACTAGTATATGCCACACTTAAAAATGAAAGCAATGAACAAGCACTTGATTTGTTTTTATGTGATGGGCAGCCCTGCAAGAAAGGTTAGTAGCCCTTGTGCATTTGAAGCTTTAACATGCATTCTTTTGAGCAAATATTTCAAGAAATGAAGGCACCTACAAGAACAACTTGTTAGCCCCACAAAGGTTAGCACAATGAAATCAAGTAAAATCTACAAACAAACCTCTGTTCGACCACAACAAATCAAAAATCTGAAGCAAACAAATCAAATCTTGCAAAGAAACGATTAAACCAATCACTACCAGGCCTGGGCAACAGTTCTGTCAGAGAAAGTTTCATATGATACTTCACAGTATACTAGTGTGATACTTTCTCTCTATATGACAGATCGCACTGTGTCCAGATGATGGAGTTATGTATGTCTCTGTGACAGAATCTTGCAAGGGCGTATGATACTTTTATTGGAAAAGTATTGCACGGGTATACAAAAAACTATCGTACAATACTAGAAGACTATTGTACAATATTTTGTCAGAAAGTACAAAAAAATAGCCAAAACAACAAGCAAAATATGATGAAAAATTGATGGAAATGCATGAAAAGAAGGACAAAACAAGAGTGTTCTACCCCACAATGGGCACCAAAAATGTACACTCAAAATGTGCACTTCTCTAAGTCATTACTTCCAAGAGAATCCATGAATGGGAAACCTTGAGAAAGCGACCTAGATCTCCCTAGGCATGGAGTCACAAGGATATTAAGAATGCTCTCAGCTAGAGCTATTAAGCCTATAACCTTGCTAGTAAACCACACAATGGGAGATTCAAAGAGACAAGGGCAAGAATGCCAATATCCTCAAGAATCAAGATGGAAATGCAATGCAATGCTATGCTAGAATGAAGATGCAAGAATGCAACTATGCTATGGAAATGAAAGTATTACAAGCGTTTGCTAATTAAACTAGGTGAGCTAAGCTAGAACTTGAAAGGAAATCTAAACTAAGAAAGCATAAAAATGAAGCTATGATGCAAGGATGAAAGCTAGAATGCAAGAAGATCTCCAAAGCTCCAAAGTCACCAAGAAATCCTGCAGCATAAGATTAGTATGAAAGAGTTTTTCTAGAATGAGAAGAGAGCTCTTCTTTTATAAGAAATGAGAATCAATGGACGATGGAGATTAAGAGGCAAAAAGATTTGATCAAGGGTGGAGCTTGAAAGAGAAGCAATCCATGTGCACACGTCTCCTCCAATGAGAAAGAAGTGTTGACTTTTCAGCCTCATGTGAGACAAAAAGGCCTTTTCTTCTTTTTATAGATTAGGAATAATGCTTTATTTGTGCAACTTAGGATAAGAGGTAAGTGGGGGCTTTTTATTTAATAAAAGGGGAGGGAATTCATTTTAATTAAATAAAGACTTAGGATAAAATGGTTAACCCATAGAATAAAATTGAATAAATGATAGAATTAGGATTTGATCAAGGAAATTGTTTTAACTTGAAAATATTGATTTAAAATATTGATTCAAGAAATTGATAAATTGGTTCCATCATTTGATAAATAGAAGAATGGGGCCCAAAGTCTAGGTGACCATTTTAGGGTGCATATAGCTGCTAGATTAGAAGCTGTTGAAACAACCCGAAGAAGAGGTAGACATCTTGAAGATGTTAGTGATGATGAAGTTGAGGAAGAACAGGTGAATGCAGAACCTGAACCTTTTATGGATCAAGGTGAAGAAAGATTTTCGAAGGATTTGACAAGTCTGAAGTCAACACCACATTTCAATCCTCCTGAGTATGGTGGAAAGCTAGATTCTGATGAATTGGTGGACTGGATCACTGAGATGGAAAATTATTTCAAGTATGAAAACATTCCTAAAGACAAGAAGGTGAAGATTGCAAGCACAAAGTTGAAAAGTCATGCATCCTTATGGTGGGAACATCTACAGCTAGATAGGAAGAGGAAAGGAAAAGACAAAATCAAGGTATGGAATAAAATGGTGAATTAGTTGAAAGGAAAATTCTTACCTTGTGATTATCAAATTAACCTAGTTTGGCAAATGCAAAGTTTGAGATAGAAAGATAGCTCGATAAAGGAGTATAATAAGGAATTCTATAGATTAGATATCAGATCTGGACACGATGAAGATGATGTGGAAAGAATCGGTAGATACCTGAATGGTTTGAGAGTTTCCATCCAAGAGGAAATTAGTATGGTCAAGTTGGAGAACACTGAAGAGGCTTATCAATTTTCTTTGAAGGTCGAGGAGAAATTGAACAAAAGACATGAGCAAAGACAAAGAGGTCGAGGTGGTAGATTCCCTAGAGGAAGAGGTAGATCTAATGGTGAAAATGGTAGATCTGAACAAAAAAAGACAAACTAGACAAAGGCAAGACCGAGTGGAAAGGTGAAAGTTCATCTAGAGGTAGAGGCAGTAACTACTGAGGTGGTTATAGCAGAGGAAGTTTCTAAGGAACTTGTTACAATTGTGGAGAAGAAGGACATAGATCTTTTGAATGTACGCAAGCTAGTAAGAAGGATAGTAGCAGTAGAAATGCTTTGGTGCAAGAAGAGTCACCGAATGAACCTGAGAAAGAAAATAACTTGATGGTAATGAGAGCATTGTGGAATGAAAGCAAAAAGGAAGATCTAGTAAGCAAAATTTTATTCAAGACCAGATGTAGAGTTTCTGACAAAGGTTGGAAGGTGATAATTGATAGTGGTAGCTCAGAGAATCTAGCATTTGAAGAGATGGTCACAAAGTTGTAGTTGGCAAGGTTGGTACATCCAAAGCCCTATCAGATTTCATGGATCAAAGATGAGCACACACTCCTGGTAAGTGAACAATGTTATGTGAATTTGAAGATTGGAAAGTACTATGATAAGGTGTTATGTGATATCACGCCTATGGATTATTGTCATATTTTGTTGGGTAGACCTTGGCAATATGATAGACATGCTATATATGATGGGAGATTGCATAAGTATACTATTGTGGCTGATGGAAAGAAACAAATCTTGTTACCATTAATGGAAGAACCTGTTAGCAATGTTTGCACATCTGTAAAAGTTTTTTTGATGGAGGGAAGAAAGTTTGTTAACTCTTTGAAGAAGAATGATGTATCTTTTGCTATGATCCCTAATAAATCAAGTAAGAAAACATAGGATAATGTCCCTAAGGAGATTGATAAGTTACTCACTAAGTACAGTGATATCATTTCTGATAATATACCTAATGGTTTGCCACCGAAAAGAAGAGTTGTGATCATTTTATGGATCTAACCCCTCGAGCTAGCTTACTGAATAAGGCACCTCATCGGTTCACACCTACCAAGAATTAGGAATTGAACTAATAGATTCAAGAGTTTCCGGGGAAAGGTTTGATCAGAGAAAGTTTGAGCCCTTGTGCAGTGCCTTCTGTATTGGCACCGAAGAAGAATAGAGAATGGAGAATGTGTACTGATTCTAGAGAAATCAATAAGATAACAGTGAAGTATAGGTTTTCTATACCAAGAATGGATGACATAATGGATAGTTTGACTGGAGCAAAGTATTTCAAAAATATTGATTTGAAAAGTGGGTATCATCAGATCAGAATCAGAGAAGGTGATGAATGGAAGACTTCTTTCAAGACAAAAGAAGGTTTGTATGAGTGGTTGGTTATGCCTTTTGGTTTAACTAATGCATCGAGTACTTTTATGAGGTTGATGAATGAAGTTTTGAAGAAATTCTTGGGTAAGTTTGTGATTGTATATCTTGATGACATTGTAATATTTAGTAAGACTAGAGAAGAACATTTGTTGCATGTTAGACAATTTTTGTAGAGATTGAAAGAGGAAAAGTTGTTGATAAATCTAAAAAAGTGTTCATTCATGAAAGAGGAGATTGTGTATTTGGGATTTGTTATTTCAGCTGATGGTTTGTAGATGGATCCTGAAAAGGTTGAAGCTATTTTGAATTGGCCTACACTTGTGAATGCTAGTGAGGTAAGATCATTTCATGGTTTGGAAAGTTTTTACTAAAAGTTCATTAGGAATTGTAGTTCAATTTGTAATGCTATGATTGAGACTATGAGAGGAGACAAAAGAGAATTCAAGTGGACACATGGAGCTAACAAAAGTAAAGTATTTCAGTAAAGTATTTCAAGTGGAATGTGATGCAAGTGGAAGTGCAATCAGAGATGTGTTGAGTCAAGAA
Organism: Chamaecyparis obtusa; assembly: GCA_027943335.1. Lineage (NCBI taxonomy): Eukaryota > Viridiplantae > Streptophyta > Pinopsida > Cupressales > Cupressaceae > Chamaecyparis > Chamaecyparis obtusa. The sequence goes on from BSBK01003552.1 coordinate 193,330, forward strand.
GGTAAACATGTTTCTTTCTTTAGTGAGAAGTTGAATGATGATAGAAGAAAATATTCTATGTATGATCAAGAATTCTATGCTATTGTTCAAGCACTGAAGAAATGGAGACATTATTTGATACCGAGTGAATTTGTGTTGTATACTGATCATAAGGCTTTATAGTATTTGGGTTGTCAGAATAAGTTGAATCAGAGACATATGAAATTGAAGTTCTTGGTTTTGATGAGATGAGGGATTCTTATGAGTTTGACCTTGATTTTTATGAGCCATGGAGAAAGTGTAGAGCACCTATTCAAGATAAACAAGACACCAAATGGGATGAATATTTTATTCAAGAAGGTATGTTGCTTAAAGGTATTTAGTTGTGTATACCGAGAGGAGTAATGAGAACTAATTTGATAAAGGAGAAACATAGTAGTGGTTTGGCTAGACAGTTTGGTACTGATAAAACATGGAATTTGCTTAAGGAAAAGTACTATTGGCTGCAATTGTATAAAGATGTTCAAAAATTTGTGAAAAGTTGTGGAATTTGTCAAGTTGCAAAAGGAGTAAGTCAGAATACTAGATTGTATACACAGATTGTTGTTCCTGAGAAACCTTGGATTGATATCAGTATGGACTTTGTTCTTGGCTTACTGAAGACAGTAAGAGGTAATGATTCAATATTTGTTGTTGTGGATAGATTTTCTAAAATGGCACATTTTATACCTTGTAGAAAGACATCAGATGCAGTACATGTAGTAGATCTTTTCTTTAAGGAAATTTTTAGATTGCATGGATTATCGAGGAGTATTATCTCTGACTGAGACAGTAAATTTGTTGGATACTTTTGGAAAACCCTTTGGAAGAAATTTGGCACTGAGTTGAAATATAGTTCTACATTTCACCCACAAACCGATGGACAGACTGAAGTTGTGAACATAAGTTTGGGAAATCTTTTGACATGTTTAGTTGGAGACACACTGATTAATTAGGATTCTGTGTTGGCACAAGAAGATTTTGCATACAATAATTCAATGAATAGGAGTATTGGAAAAACACCATTTGAGATTGTGAATGGCACACAACTGAGGGGAATATTTGATTTGAGAGATGTTACTGATGAGAATAAGAAAAGTGTTGAAGGAGTAAAGTTTTCTGAGTACATGAAGACATTGCATGAAGATGTGAAGATGAAGCTAGAAGATAGTAATCAGAAATACAAAGACAAAGATGATAGATCAAGGAGACATAAAACTTTTGATGTTGGTGATGAAGTGATGGCTCATTTGAAGAAAGGCCAATTTCCTGTTGGAACATATGGAAAGATAAAGATGAAGAAGTTTGGACCTTGCAAGATTTTGAAGAAATTTAACAGTGGAAATGCATATGAAATTGAGTTACCTGATGACATGGACATATCACCGATTTTCAATATTGCTGATTTATATAAGTATCATGAACCTGATGAAGAAGTGACAATACCGACATAATATCCTAAGAAGCAGAATGAAGAAATTGAATAGATTTTGAAGGAAAGAGTTGGAAAGAGTACAAGAGGAAAACAATATATGGAATATCTGGTAAAATAGAAGAATAAACCGATGGAAGACAGTTCTTGGATTTCATAGTCTGAGTTGGATGCAGCTGAAACTAGACCTACCAAATGATTCAGAGATGTATCATTCTATATGATGAATATTTGATGAAATATATGAAAGATCTTGCATTCTCTCTCATTGTTGTTGTTTGTTTCTTCCACATGTGTTGAGAAGGATTGGATCATTAGGGTGCACCATTGTTTGGCCCCTCTTGCTCCCTACCCTTGCGTCAGATTTATTAGGAATGAAACATGATTGTAAATGATCCCAAGGAAAATATTGAACCAATGAAAATAAAGTAGATATTTCTTGGAAAGTGGAAATGTATATGGATTTTTGATCTATTTGTATACGATTTCTAGAAGGATTCAAACCCTAATTAGGTCAATTACTTAGGAAGCTAAAAGATTACTATAAGAGGATGATTTGAGAAAAGATCAAGAGAGAGAAGAAAGTGAAGCAGAGAACACAAAGCATAGACAAATTAGTTAAGGCTACCAAGCAAAGGAAGTGGATGATTTTGGTGAAATCAGTTAGAGAAAGGTAATGATATTGTAGAGAGCACAAAGGATCTAACCTAGCATACATGTAGATGCATTATTATAGATAAGTTAATTCAAGAATACATTGTTGTTTTTTTATTCTCAAATCCCACATATTGGGTAGGCTTTAACAAGGTTTTTTTTGTAAATATCTTAATAGAGTGCACACTTAATGATTGTTGCAAAATCCTTTAACTAGGTAGACTTTAGCAGGTCTTGTTTTTGTATTATTGCTAACAAGGTAAATCACCATAAGTGATACTTTTGTATGCTCTAATTGAGCAACCTTTATGCTGCAATAGTGAAGGATTATGGGTGTCATCCCCACCCCAATTTTCCCCTATAACCAAGGGTTTTTGCATGACCAAAATCATGTGTCAAATGTGTTCATGTGTGTTATGTGTTTATGGTTGAAAGAGTTTACTTTACTTTACTTTCATTTAGTAATAAGTTGTTAATTTTTATGCATGCAAATAAAAAGGGATAAAACAATTATTGAAGGTTAAAAGTTTTATAAGGTTCTGATTCACCCCCCCTCTCTGCACCTTAAATTTCCAACAATTGGTATCAGAGTTGAGTCTCTTATTTAGAAGTTTAACCACTTGAGAGGGAAGGTCCGAAGATATGGAAAGCTATAGATATGAAAATGTGATTGATAATATGAACATGGAACTTAAATTCACAAATGATCAGATTGATGAACTAAGAAGGAAGCTGAAGCATTCACTAAAAAAGAGAAAGGAGTTAGCCCCTCAACTAAAAGATACTCAAGATCAGGTTGAATAACTTGAAGAACAATCAGAGGGTAGCTTGTTTGATGAATCTAAAGCTTTTATATCATATTTGACTGAAAAGAACAAAACCCTAATCAAGAAGGTAAAATCATTGAAGAGGGAACAAGAAGCTCAATTAGTAAGAATGTGTGAATTCCTAGAACAAAAGAGAAAAGCTAAAGATGATAAGAGAGTGATAAAAGATGAGAAAAGGATAATGAGAGCAAGACTAGATGAGAAAGATATGGAAATTTGAAGGTTGACACAAAATCATTATAATATGATAGATCGGTTACTCGATGTTAATCATGAGATTGCAAGGAAGGTAGAAGATAATATTGGACTAAGATCAGAAATTGAACATCTGAAGAATGAGCTAAAAACTAAAAAAGAAACCAATGAAAGACTGAAGAGATCTGAGGAAAGTATAAGAAACTAGATGAACAATTGAGATATCATAGGAGACCGATAGATATTAGTGGATTAGGATTTACCAAGGAATCTACAACTGAGAAAGGAGAATCATCTAATCAAGCCGAGAAAAGAAATGTGTATACAATTCCAAAACATAAGAAGCCAACATGCTATGAGTATGGAAAATTGGGTCACATAACAAATGTATGTAAGAGAAAGGTTGGTAAGTAATTTACTACTCCTAAATTTGATGGATACTATTATAACTGCAATAAGTATGGTCTTAAAGCATTTGAGTGTAGTTCCAAATTTGACAAGAATCCAAGGAAACATAAATTTTATGGTTACTACTACACATACAATAAGTACAAACACAAATCAAAAGATTGCATATCATAGAAGAAATATAACTCGATACCGAATAGACAAGAAAATAATATCAAATGGGATTACAACACAGGGATTACTTGTACAACTTATGGAAGATATGGTCATACTGTAGAAAATTGTAGAAGATTATACATGGGAGGAAATAATGGTACTTGGAAGACTTCTGGCATGACATGTTCTCATTGTCACAAGGTTGGTCACTTGAGAAAAGATTGTAGGTACCAAAAATATGCACCCAATGACAAAGAATCTAAAGGAAAATGTATAATGAATGTTGATAAAATTCATAATCAGATGAACATAATATGGAAAATAAAGACCAAAGATAGTGGAACATTAGGTGGATTAGTCAGTGACACCTCATCCTTTGGCTCAAGTGACTCCACTACTACAAAATAAACCATACAAGTAGGTATGGGAACTATTTTTGAAATTTTTTTTGTCATACATCAGTTCCTCACAATCGTGAATTAATGTCCAAATTAGCATATGGAAAGATGCAATAGGATAACTCTTATAATTGTAAAAGTTAGTATGGTCAGTAAGCATAGCTGAGTAAGTTGGATGGTGTGTAGATAAGTATTAAGTCACTGAGAGAATATTAGTGGCGTTATGATTACTAGTTGATTGGTTAGTGAAAGGGCATTTATTGCACATTACCAAACCCTAAATGCCCTTTTCACTATAAATAAAGGGATAGACATTTCATTTGATACATTGAATTCAAAGAGCATTGAAGAGTGACTTGAGAGATTTGAATGAGCATTTGGATTTTGAGAAAAAAAATTAAATCCATTAGTAATTTGAGCTATTTGAGTAATCTAGTGAAAAAAATTGAGCAAGCCTGAGCCGTTTAATTGTTACCTGATGAAGCCCTAAATAATAAAATCAAAATGGCATCAAGTTCAACACAATCCAAGGCACCCAAGGTTGCTAAACCTATTCTGATAAAGAGTATAGACTATGAAGAGCCAAATTACAAGTTATATCCAGAAATTGTTGTGAAAAATGATGAGACCAGAGTACTTTCATCCTTGGCTCTGAGGGTTTTACTGGCTTGAGATATTAGATCATACATTCACTGCAAAATTGGTGAGATATGCAAGAAAATAATTCAAGATGCATATAATGCACTATGTGTGGATGAACAATTGAAAGATGAACACAAATATTTGGAAATGAAGGGTTTGACCCATGCCCTCCATTTCTCAAAGGTTTTCAAAGATGAATGGATAAGAATTGTTCTTAGCTGAGTGCACAAACAATCAATATGGCTCGATGGACCTATTAAGATCACAAAATATGTTATGCATATGGTCATTGGATATCCGATTGACGAGAAAACAAAAGTAGTAAGAGTGACACAAAAGGTAAAAATAGAAAAGCATACTAGAGTAACATGGGATGGTCAAGGTCTCTGAGTGTCTACAATCAATGATGGTGTTATTGCCTACATAATCTATCAATCTAGCAAACTGAATAGTGTAGTGTGTGGAGCCATTGACTTAGCATACAAAATTGTGAAGAAAGGTTTCAAAGTTGACCTACCTGAGATACTTCTAAGGCAAATATAAGACAACATTCATACTATCCAAGTTTCCAAGACCAATACTCTGGAATATGGATCATTATTGGTATGTATTTTCTTCTACTTGCAAAATTTCTTTCCTATAATTGGTGATGTCAACTGAAATACATATATGCCTATTATTTATTAGATTAGTGATTACATCAATGGCTTGGGTGAGAGCTTTGATAAAGTAATGAGTGAATATTTTGAGCCATTTAAGGCCAGAATGCATCAAAGATATAGGATTCCTCTACAACTAGTTGAGCACTACAAAGAAATAATTTGTTTCCTAGCTAATATAGACACATGTTTAATTAAAATTGTAGAACCAATAATATCATGGCTAAAACTGATGGGTTATGAAATTGATATTGAATGAGCTACACTAGCCATTGAAACTTTATTGAAATAACCATTAGATAGGACACCAAAATTATTTGGAACATTTGAAGTAAGAAGAGGACAAGACTTGAAATCCTAGATCCTAAAATTCAAAAGAAATCAAGGAAAATGTTAAACACATTAGAAGAGTAGTTTAGTGAAGATAAGGAAGAGTCGATTGATGTAGAAACCAAGGGGAAATAGATTGGAGAAGAAGTTGAGGAAGAAGAAATTGAGGTAGATATGTCTAAATTGAAGAGGGTAGGAAGGCCCTAGTAGAGAAAAATATTATTCTGAAGGTACTAGGTCAAGGACTAAAGCTACATCAACCCCCACACCTCCTACAAAAAGAGGTAGAAGTAAAAATGTCATACTTGAGGAGAATTGACCTAAAACAAATACATATACAAAGAGAAAGTACACACAAAAGTTAGCACCCAAAATAATGAAGAAACAAAAGAATGATGATAGTGAAAGGACAAAATCAGATAATGAAGATCAATTCAAAGTTGTTAAAAATTTTGTACCAAAAATAGTTGATGAGCATTCTGAAACTCTAAGAGAAAATGGACATTTTGGTTCTATGCACATATTAAAGTTTCATAAGTTAAATGATGAAGACAAGTTGAAACTTGAAGAAGCAACTATTGATGCAATGTAAAAATTTAGAATTGTACCTATGGAACTTGTAGGGAAAATTCTTGAGGAACTATAAGATAGAATAAGTGCAAGATGGAGATATGCACTAGACAATGAAAATAAGGGAGAGATCGCTTGTCTTATCAGTCCCAACATTGACAGTGCAAGAAATTGATGAAGCCCTAATAAATCAAAAGAAGAGATTCATGATTAAAAAGAGATCATTGAGCATCTTGACAAGCATGATACAAGAGGTGGAAGAAGAAAGCCACACAAAATTGAAGAAAATATTTCAGTTTGATGAACTTGAAAGGTAGAAATTTTAGATACTGAGCTACCTACCGATGCACAAGTAGAAAATCTAGAAGAAAACCCTATGAACACTATAAATAAAGTAATTGATGATATTCATCACATGGTTAATACTTTATAAGAGGAGGTTATAATAGAAGAAATCACTGAAAAAGATATCGATGAAACTATAATAAAGGATCAAGATGTCATGGCCACTACCGAGAAACCTCTTGAAGATATATTAGTTATCAAGCCTGCTATAGCACAACTAATGAAGGTTGCAACAATTTTGGAACAAGTGAATGAATATAAAACTCCTACACCTAGTATTATAACATCTACTAAGGAAATAAATGCTACAAATGATACTAATGTACCTAAAGATACTAAGGAAATGAATAATGAAAATGAGAAGCAAAAGGAAATAGATATAGGTGATGAACCCACAACCATCGAGCAAGGAAAAGAAGCTACTACTATAGAGACAACATATACTTATGTTATAGACATGAAAATAAATGCACAAGAAAAAAGGAAAAGAAAAAGATACTGAAAAGAAAGAAGAGAAAGAAAAGGAGAGAGAAACCACTAAGAAACACACCGAGGCCCCATTGCCTCCAAATATTTCACCTAGTGGAAGTGTACTTAGTTCTCATACTAAGAAGAAGAATAAAAGTATAAAGGAGAAGATATCACTAGATGAAGAGACATTGATCTCCATTTGTGATCCAACCAAAATGAATCTTGATGAAATGATGAAATATGGTGAATTTCTGAAGAGAAAAGCAATACATGATAAACTTAAACAAGAAAGAAAATAGCAACAAATACTATCAGATGTGAAAAACATCTTATTACAAATTGCACCTGAGACTCAAATTAATGAGAATGCACCTATAATTGATCAGCTAGTCTCACTTGTAAGTCAAGTTAATCAATCTGATGTTGATGTTGAAGAAAGAATGTTGAAGATAGCCGAGCAAAAGGCTAAATAAAATTTAGTTGAAAAACTCATACAAAATATTGTTGAACAAAAGGTTGCATTTTATATCATTACTATTGAGTTGGAGGACACCATCAAGGTAATAATCCAATTACTCCAACAACTTTGCAATGTTTCCCATTTTACACGACATGTCCTAGATAAGCTGAAAAAGATAGATGAAGAGCTAAAGGACATAGTAGATAAGTTGACTAGTGAACCTTAGACATTCTGAGCCCACTATTCAAAGATTAAGCATCTTATGGGTTTACAACTAGATTTGAGGGAGGAAGAGGAGAAAATTAGAGCATAAATACTTGAAATTCAAGCATAAATCATTCCTCATTTGGGGGTCATTTAGGTAAATATAAAGAAATCCAAGGAGCTAATTGCCACACTTGAAATGTCAGTCATGGATCATATGGAGGATCTTTCATCAAAACTATAAGCATAACTTTCAACACTTGAGGCACTAAAGGAAACATGGAAAAATATACGTGATAGTGCTAAATCTTCTTATAAAGAATTGTTTGATAAACTGTGAGTATTATGTGTACATTACATTTTTCTTTGGCATTATTGTCAAAAAGGGGGACAATAGATTATATAGGGGATAGTAAATATGTGGATAGTAGATAGATAAAGTTAACTATGTATATATATAGGAGAAATAAGGGAGAAAGGAGAAGTTTATGTTGAGGGGGAGTTATCATCGAGTTATCATATATTGGAGATATCAAATTTTGACTAAGCTATGAAAATTTTTGTCACTAATACCAAAGGGGGAGAATGTTACTCCTAAATTCATTAAGTTTTGTCATTAGTGAAGAAAAGATGAGTTATGATGAGTAAAGAGTCGGTCGGTGAAAGAGAAAGTCAATCGGTAAAGACAAGGCAAAAAAATTACTGAGCACAAAGAAAAGTATTTAACTAACAATGTATATAGAGCATAATGGACACTAAACAAATAAACTTAACCAAGCACAATGGTTACCGAGAAGGAAGAGTACTGAGCAAGTATGTTAACCGAGGAAGGGAATTACCGAGAAGGAACAACATGATAACGAAATAGATCAAGAAAGACTACCGAGTGATATAGGTTAAACATAAAAGTATGATCAGATTCTACCAAGAAAGAAAATGGTTTATGAAGATCGAGGTAAACGTAGGTAATATTTATTGGGAATGAAACATGATTGTAAATGATCCCAAGGAATAGATTGAACCAATAAAAATAAAATAGATATTTGTTGGCAAGTGGAAATGTATATGGATCATTGATCTATTTGTCTAAGCTTTCTAGAAGGATTCAAATCATAATTAGGTCAAGTAATTAGGAAAATACATGATTACTATAAGAGGATGAATTGAGAAAAGATCAAGAGAGAGAAGAGAGTGAAGTAGAGAACACAGAGAAAAGACAAAGAAGTTAAGGCTACCGAGCAGAGGAAGTGGATGATTTTGGTGAAATCAGTTAGAGAAAGGTAATGATACTGTAGAGAACATAAATGATATGACCTAGCATACATGTAGATACATTATTATAGATTAATGATCACATGCATATATATATATATATTTATTTATTATCAAATCCCACATATTGGGTAGGATTTAACAAGTTTTTTTTGTAAATCTCTTAACATAGTGAACACTTAATGAGTGTTGCAAAATCCTTTAACTAGGTAGACTTTAGTAGGTCTTGCTTTTGTATTGCTGCTAACAAGGTAAATCACCAAAAGTGATACTTTTGTATTCTCTAACCGAGCAACCCTTTATGTTGTAGTCGAGAAGGATTGTGGGTGTCATCCCCGCTACAGTTTTCCCCTCTAACCAAGGGTTTTTGCATGACCAAAAAATGTGTCAAATGTGTTCATGTGTGTTATGTTTTTATGGTTGTAATAGTTTACTTTACTTTACTTTACATTCATTCAGTAATAAGTTTTTAAGTTTTATGCATGCAAAGAAAAAGGGATGAAATAGTTATTGAAGGTTAAAAGTTTTATAAGGTTCTGATTCACCCCCCATCTCAGCACCTTCACTTTCCAACAATAAGAAGAATAACATATAATTTAGTTCGAAGGATGTTCTAAAACCCTAAAGAAGAGAATTAAAGTGTTGTAACTATGGAAAGAGATAAAATTTGAAGAAAGAATCTAAAAATAAACTAAAAAACTTAAATTTCTCCATATTAATGTATTTTGATGATGGCGATAATGCTATTTTATTTATTTACACAAATAAGTGATGATGATTTGATTATCAATTTAGCTTGCTTCTACCATATTAATCCTGACAGGAAGTGGTTTTTTTAATATATTTTATTATGATGGAGGAGAGGTTTTCCTTAGAGATAAGAATACGAAGAAGATTGTTGGTAAAATATAGGTACACTTATGTTTTAATGCTGGAAGAATTAAAAACCTTGATGATATTTTGAATATTCAAGGACTTGAAAGAAATTTATTTTTATATCCAAGTTAAATAATCATAGTTTACATGTGACATTTGGAAAGTAGAGTTACATGTTGATATGAGGAAACTTGGTGGTTGCTAGAGGATTTTGTATTGGGATCTTATTTGGGTGGTATGCCTTCACATTTTTCAATTATACTAGCGATCTAGTACTAAAAATACATGTATTTGTGGGTGACCCCATAATAGTGGGTTGCACTTTTTCAGACACATGTTAATTTTTGCTGAAATAACACATTTTTAAGAAAATATGATGATTTAAGCCTTGAGAGGTTCCATTTGAAAGAATTAATTAAAGCTGGTTAGATCAAAGCCTCTTAGATCAAAAAATATTTGATATAACCTCTCTACTCCTCCATCATACCTGCAATGGAGTCTCCTTCGCACCTATTAAAATGCTAACAAAAAATCACTTTGACTTTTAGCTTTTGGTGCATCAAACAAATTCATTTGACAAACCTATCTATGTAGTATTATACTACTCAAAATTTTTTTTCCAATGATTATAATGTTAGTATATATTATGTTTATTATGACTTTGTATTTTTAGTTTCACTGAACATAGATATTTAACCATATATCAACCTTTGTGTTTGATGCTTATGGAAAAATAGTAAACAAGAGAAAAAATTCTGAAAAATATCTATGCACTAGGTATTGAAGTCCTCTTTCTAAAAATAAATAAATGAAACTGGACAAATACACAAGTTACAAATTTCAAAATGAAAGTATGTCAAATTATGGTTAAGTCAACTTCAAATGTTAATAAAATATGAAATAATGAGGATAAAGTCATGAAACTAATTGAAACCATTAGATATGGATGTTACAAAACTAAACTCAAAAGAATCACATTGGTATCTATTTTATAAAAAAAATTATGCTTTACGAAGTGAGTGCCACTCTTTAAAAATTTTGTTTACAATAATGTACTAGTTTTTGAGGGAGATAGAAAAATGTATTCAAATCAATTTCAATTTAAAAAAAAAAAATATTTATAATATACATAGAAAATTCTAAAAGACTCTAATTTACTTCATCTTCAAATTTGTAATGGTTTAGCAGCAATATGCATCCAAATGTGAAGTTTTTTTTCAGAATGTACATTTTAGTGTCAAAGTAGGCAAACAAGTGTAACCCACTATTGTGGGACCACCCTTATGGAAAAAAAATTTGGATCATGAAAGTGAAAATGATTGTCATACTATTCTTAATACAAATTTGGATGACAACTTTCTAATTTTTTGGTTTAAAAAAATGGTTTCTACGAGTATTGTGTTTGTAAAAAAGTACATACCCTCATTTCCTATTCTAAGTAATAGAGATAAGATATTTTAAGGAATAATTTGTTCAAATATGTTTAGTCTAGTGGATGTTGGTTTTAAGTAAAAAAAAGCAAGTTATTATCTTACATTAATTGATGATGATTCTAGATACACTTAGATTTATTTTTTGTGTTTAAAATTTCAAGTTTTGATGAAGGTTAAGGAATTTAAGATTTCATTTAAAAAGAAAGTAAATCATAAGATAATGGTGCTTAGATCTAGCGATTATGGTGAATATAAAAAAGTATATATCCTCATTTCCTATTCTAAGTAATAGAGATAATATATTGTTAGGAATCATTTGTTCAAATATGTTTAGTCTAGTGGATGTTGGTTTTATGCAAAAAAAAAATCAAGTTATTATCTTACATTAATTGATGATGATTCTAGATACATTTAGATTTATTTTTTGTGTTTAAAATTTGAAGTTTTGATGAAGGTTAAGGAATTTAAAATTTCATTAAAAAATATAGTAAATCATCAGATAATGATTTTTAGATGTAGCAATTATGGTGAATATTGTTCCAAGGGATTTGATCAATTTTGCAAGCATGTAGGTATTGTTTAACATAAGACCACATGGTTATGTTCATCAAAAAATGGTGTAGTATAATTAATGAAATAAATACAAATGGAAAGAACTATAAGTGTGCTAAGTGGTATGTAGGGTAGATCAATGGTTTTGGATATAAGCCGTATAGTTATTGTATGTTATTTTAGTGTTATATCTCCTTATTTAGTTCTTATTGATAGAACTTCTTGTGAAGTATGGATACACAATAAATCCTACTTAGATCACATTTAAGGATATTTTTGTGAGGCTTATGTTCACACACCTTATGAAAAGTGATATACTTAGATCTAAAAGCCCAATAAAGCATCTTTGTTGGTTGTGGAGAGAATGTTAAAATATATAATCTTTGGAATCCTCTAACCCAATTTTTGTTCTTAGAGATGTAATTTTTAGGGAGCTTAAAGCTTATTTAGGTGAAGGACAACTAAAATAAAAATAAAGATAAAAATAATGCATTTCAAAATAAAAATACAAAAGAAAGAAGATGCACACATGGAAGAATAATTAGATATCCCAAAGGATAGAGAAAAAAAAGAGGGTTTAGATTATGATGTGCAAGATGAGTACATGAAGAAGACAAAAAAACTCATTACTCCTACCTTGAGGTGATCTACCAGAAAATGAAATTTGCATGACCAAGATAGCCCATCAAATTTATATCATATGGAAGTTTTTTAGAGCATTGATGGTGAACCAACATCTTTCAAGGATGCTCTCTCTTCAAAAGATAATGAGTCTTGTATGCAAGCAATGTAGGAGGAGATAATGACCTTATACAATTGTAACACCTGGGTCTTGTTAATTTTCTAGAGGAAAGGAATCCCAATGGTTACAAATGGGGGTATGATATAAACTCATTGTAGATGATTAGTTAGAGTGGTATGTAGTAGGATACAAACAATAATTTAGAGGTATCTCTTTACAGTGAGTACTCGGTAGATATACCAAGTTCAAATTGTAGGACATACATCATCTTCTAGAGATAGCTCCTTGAGATGAGTACTTGACATTTATATTTGGTTTATTTTTTAAGTGTCATATTGTAGACATAAAGGACACCATTGAGAACATACATAGATCCTATAGATTTTCACATCTTCTTTATCTTCCACAAGGGTACATTTAGACCATCTTGGTCTTTCTTTTCCTACATCAACTTTTGTTGTGATATATTTAAAGATATTTATTGAGTTTATAAATTAGACTTGGAGTCATCATTCACTTAAAAATATTCTACAGGAGTAATATATCCTCATTGGTTTGGATTTTCTACCTATAATGAGAACCATACATCCATCATTATGTCACATCCCCATGTTAGACCAATCTAATGGGGGTCTTAAATAAAAAAATTACTAAAAACATGAAAGGAGGAACATAATGTGAACCAACGTGTAGGAGACATGAAGTATTTATTAGGCACGGACACCCATTAATTGGGCAAGTCTCATGATTAAGGAAAACATAGGCAATTAATGGGGCCAATTCTCTCCATTCCACGCAAAGAGATTTCATTTATGAAGCACATGAACGAATGTGGTGAGGGGTGGCCAAGGACATGGCTCCCTTGTCCGTGGAAACCAAAATAATCTAGCAATTTACATAGAAAGGGAGGGGAACAATATGGGCGTTAGGGAGTTTGGCAAAAAAAAAGTGGGATATGGCTTTATGGCGGCATTGGCTAAATGGCCGACTATTTAAACTGCCCCATAGCCTTTAGCCATAGGTACCATACATGAATCGTATGTTGCAGATTTCAAAAGGAGGAAATCAATCAATGTACTTCCTGGTACATACTCTATTTTGTTAGTAGAGATGATGCACTACATTTCGATGGAATCTCTCACCATGTATACTTTGGCATACACACCTTTCCTTATGAAGTTTTAATAATTCATAATCTTCTTGCAATTCCATCATCACAATTTTTGTATTTCTCATAATGTTTTTGATTAAGGTAAATACAGGTTTTGAAGAGACCCCGAAACCCTTTACATGCTAGCAAAAGATAGAAAAATAGCGATAAAGAATAAAAACAACTACTACCATGAAACACCGGTGTGTGTGTATGTTTAAACACCTTCATGAAATTAGGATTATTAACTAACAATTCAAAGCAAATACAATGCAAATTTAAACTAAGAAATGAATTTAAGATCCATGACATCTCATGGTTCTCTAATTAGATGTGGTACGTAGAGCTCTCAGCTTTGTATTCCCTACTAGTGACACTTCTAAAATGAGAAATCTATGATACTAGTATGCTTAATCTAGCTCTCAAACTCTCAAATGTGATACAAAGATAATTCAAATGCTCTCAATTGCTATGAAAATGACTATAATGGTGATGCTTTGCAAATGAATTTCTAAGATGAATATTGCTCTCAAAATGCCTCTCATTTATAGTAAATTCCCAAGGGTAGGGGGTAGAGTGAAGTAATCATGATTTAACCTTGGTTGAGTAAAATTTTTTTGCAATGTTTTTAAATGGGGGGACAATTTAAATGTTTGTCTCAAAGGTTTGGACAAAAGGAAAAAATTGAGTGGATGAGATTCAAAGTTGAATTTGTGTGATTGAGATTCAATTCCTTTGAATGATCCATGTGCTTTATGTTCTCAATTCTCATTGGTTCCTCAATTTGTTGTTGAAAGATATTAGGATTAATTAAATTCCATCAATTAATTAAATTAGCCATGTAAGGGAATAGGTTCAATTTGATTTTTGATTTAAAACTATACAATTAATTGATTAAAATTAATTATATAGTGTTTTTCACCCCTTTAAGCTTGTATTTAATTATTTAATGTCATTATTTGATTTTTCCTTTGATTTTAATGATTTTGTCCAGCTTTGATGTGGATAAGACAACACAATCAAGACCAAAGGATCAATTTAGGTAAGATGTGGATAAGATAACACAATCCGGGTAACGGGGTGATGGAGTCTATGAAGGGATTTTTTGGGATTATGGAAAGACTGTCAAGGAATAATGAAGGTGAATTTGGGATAAGAAAGATCATGATAGGGTAACATGGATGCAACAAGTACATAAGCTGATGGAAAGGATAACGGATGTCAAGATACTTAATGCTCATGGATGTGTTCAACCTTGTCAAGATGAAGGTGAGAGAGGAAATATGGATGAAACTTTCCTCCAAGTGTGGAGTGCAAGAAGGAGGAATTACGCATGACACCTGTTTGCTAGGTTTTCATCATGGTATTTGTTTCTCTTTACTTTTGTTGCTCAGGTGCCTATTGCTAGGTTTTCACCAAGGCACTTTTTCTTTCTTTTGTTTTCTTTTTTTTCTATTTTTTTTTTTGTATTTTTCAATATTTTCCCAACATTGGGATCTTTGGACAATGCTCTTCTTAAAGATATGCTGTAATAAACCATGGGTATGACTAAGATGCTCAAAGATATTGATAAGGTAACAACACATGATAGATATGGAGGATAAAGGTAGGTGGTGGTAAAGGTTTTATGCCATAGATTGGATAAGAGGGATGGAAATATGGAAATTAGGTGTTGGAAAATGAATGTGAGAATAAGAAGAAGGTATGTTGTAGATGGAAATGTTGGCAAGATCAACTTTGACACACATTTTGAAGGGTGGTGGAATGATGGAGGAACAATAGATGAAGGAGGTAAGGATCTTTTTGAGGTAGTGGATTTTGGGATATAGGAACCCAAATTAGACTTGGAAAGTGGAAGATGTTTGGAAGGAGATGGAATGGAAGCCTTTGGAGGCTTGACTATCAATTTTGATTTTTCTTTTGTGTGAAAGTCTTTCAATAGTGACTTGGGAATCCAAATAGTCTTTGATTTTTCTTTCTTTTGTGATGCTTTTGAATGCATTTCTTCAATGAGGGATTTAGGAACCCACATTGTATTTGATTTTTCTTTTTGCTTGGTGGAACTTTGCGACATTTTGGATATTTCATTTTTATTTTCATTCACATGTCGATTAGATGGGACATTGTGATTTTTATACACATGGATTCTTGGATTTATGATTGTTATTTTGCACATCAAAATTTATTCCAAAAGACTTAGGAATTGTGGATGAATAGGAATAATATGGAGGTTTCATATGGATTGGTGTTTGGACATTCTTCAAGTATGTGTACCTTCGTTGATCTTGATACATGGTAGGGTAAGTGAATGTAGAACTAGGGATGATAGGAATGGAGGATGGAGGAATATATGGACCTAATATGGATGGAAGGGATGAAGACTTTTGTTTTGGGACATAGGAACCCAAAATGGATTTGGAGGATAGTGAAGGCATATGGTTGTGTTTGAATGGAGGGATATAAGGTGTGAAAGGGATATCAACATCTTTGAAAGGAGCTATATTTCCTAGGTTCTCATCTTTAAGATTTATCTTTATGCCAATAGGCCCATGAGTAGCTTTGATAAGAAAACATTTAATAGGATCAATTGAAGCTTGAAGGGATTTATTATCATGCAAGGGATTTGGAAGAATGATGGTTTCTTGAGGTGAACATGGAGGAATATGACAAGGAAATGATAGGATACTTTGATCTTGACAAGGATCTTTGAATGGTGTAGAGAGGGTATTTTGCTCTTGATTTTCAATATGCTCATTGGAATTTGTGGAAGGGATATCTTGATCTTGCTTGGGAAGTGGAGAAAATTTGGAACTTGGAAGGGTACTTTGTTCTTGGAATGGAAGGATATCATCTTGGAAGACATGAAATGATGCAAGGGGATCATCACAAGGTTCTATGGATACGGGACCTTCATCAAATATGGGAGGGGATTGTATATAATCTTGATCTTGATCTTGACCGATATTTGTTTCTTTTATCTTTGGATTATCCTCTTGACATGGAGCCACTTCTAAGGACAAGGTAGATGTTTTGATATGTGTGGGGGATGTTTGGAAGAATAATGTAGGATCCTTTTGAATGGGTATAATAGCCATTGAAGCACACAAAGCTTTGAGGTCCAAGATCTTTGAAGCATGGAAAGGATCTGCAAAAAAATGTAAATTAGCTTGGGTTTCTTTTAGAGGTAGCCCTTGAGGGTAGATATATTCCACGTGAAAAGTGTCACCATTAGGTTCATTATTTGATGGAGGAATTTTGGATAGTTGTGAAGCTTTGTGAGATGAATGAAATATGAAAGGGTCACTCTTTGATGGAGGAATTTTTGATAGTTGTGAAGTTTTGTGAGATGGACGAAGGATGAAAGGAGTACATGCTATGGGAGAAACCTTGCTAGGTAGAGGTTTGTGCATTAGATCTTGCTTGAGAGTGGTACTTTTCTCTTCATACTCTTTATTATCTTGATCACAAATAGGGTGATCATGAAATTTCCCTTGATCCAAGATAGGTTTGTTGCTCTTAAATGTTTCTTTTTGTGAGGAGGATGAAGATACGAATGGCCCATCATTATAAAGAAAAGGACACATTGATCTTAATGATGGCTTTTTAGATGATGTATCTTTTTGTTTTTCCTCATTCTCCCTCAAGGTTGATGTATCAAAATTATGAGGAAGCTTAGCTCCTGATTGAGCTAACTTCATGAAATATGCTTCTTTATCCCTATTCATAATTAATCCTATTATTTCCATAAACATGGGATCTTGGATTTCTTCTAAAACTTCTTCTTCAAACACCTCATCATTTTGATTCCAGTGGAGATTTTGATCTTGATTTTGATAATTATGCTCCATAATAGGATTGATTCGTTTCTTAAATAGTTCCATCATTATAAATCTTTTTTAGGAATAGGGTGAACCCACAATAGTGGGTTACACTTTTTTGCTTGAACGGACATTGAACTCTACATTTTAAAAAAAACTTTCAAATTCGGATGCATATTTTTGTTAAACCATTTGGAATCAGAAGATGAAGTAAATTATAGTCTTTTAGGATTTTCTATCTAGATTCTAAATATATTTTTTATTTTTATTTTTGAATTTATTTTGAATGGTTTTTTCTTTCTCCCATGAAAACTGGTATGTTGCTGAAAACGTCATTTTCAAAGAGTTACATTATTTTCATAGGGCATAACTTTTTTTCTAAAATAGATATCAATGTGATTCTTTTGAAATTGTTTTGTAACATCGATACAGAGGGCATGCAATTGGTTTGATGGCATTATCATGATTATTGCATATTTTATTAATGTTTGAAGTTGACTAAACCATAATTTTGACATACCTTGACTACATAGCTTATAGCTTGTCATGTATTTCTCCAATTTTATTTTTATTTTTTTTGATAGAAAGAGAAATTCAATACCTAGGGCATAGATTTTTTTAGAATTTTTAATCTCTCATTTACTATTTTTCCATAAGCTTCAAACATAGAGGGAGACATACAGTGAAATATCTATGTTTAGTAAAACTAAAAATACAAAGTCATAATAAACTTAATATATATTAACATTATAATCATTGGAAAGAGTTTTCTTAGTAGCACGTTACTAAATAGATAGGTTTTTCAAATGGATTCATTTGATCTACCAAAAGATAAATTCAAAGTGATTTTTTGTCAGCATTTTAATAGGTGCGAAGGAGACTCCATTGTTGGTATGAATGAGGAGTATAGATGTTATATCAATGTTTTTTTAATCTAAGAGGCTTTGATCTAATCATTTGTAATTAATTCCTTCAAATGGAACCTCTCAAGACTTAAATCATCATATTTTATTAAAAATGTGTTATTTCAGCAAAAATCAACATGTCTAAAAAAGTGTAACCCACTATTGTGGGGTCACCCAATATGATCTATTTGTTGCACTGATAAGGAATATCTCCAAAAAGGGTATCCAAAAATGATGTCAAAATATTTCCAAACCTTCGGGAGATGTTCACTATTTTCCCTTCTTTGTTTCTGGGTGTCACTTGCTAGTGTGTAGGCGTGACTTAAAAATTGATAGGCGTTGATTGGAATTGATGTAGGTGGCACTCTGCAGATGTGCAGACAACACTTTCTTGTTGATAGGCATTTTTCCAATTTTTACAAGCGTTACTTACTATGTCTCAGGCGTGACTTTACTGCTGACAAGCATTTTATGAACAGTCACAGGCGTGACTTTACTGCTGACACGCAGTGTTTCTCTATGCACAGGCAGCACTTTGCAAACCAGGTTGTAAATTTTAGATTTTAAAAATTGTAAGGTCAGGTTTATGGAATTTTCTTGTTTGAAAATGGAATATGAACACAACACACACATCAAATTTTAACCATGTCCCTAAAACCACACTAAAAGTGCATGTTCTCAGTCATTTTTCACAAGTATTGAACAAGAAAGTCTTCCACGCAATCTACCTATAGTAAAATTTGGCTTTTAACATGTTTGGCTCTATAAGGTAGCTTGCGACTTATCAGGAGTTTAATGAAAATTTCCATTCTAAACCATGCCAAGTTCTTTTTCCCACTTGCGGGCTTCTCACACGCAAAAAAGCACATTTTGGCACAATCCCAAAAGGACTACTAGAGGAAGTGAAGAAACTTGCACATAATCTAGTCACTCTCCTATTAAGGAAGAGTGTATTTTTTTTATAGTGAGTTGGATAATATCACAGCTAAGGCGATTGTCTCCCACTTGGGTCGTTCCCTCTCACCGTCCTCGTAAGGAAAATCTTGGGAGGCAGACCCTCTATTGCTCTATTTTAACTTGCATGTATGGAAAAGCAAGGAATTGAACTTAGTCCAACAAGTTTGGGAATTTGGTTCACTTAAAAAGTGAAGAGCATATCCCTATTGTCTTTCTTTGTTCCAAACACTCAAGCCACAATTGTTCTTTTTCAATCTCTTGACAATGAGATTCTTATAATTGAGGTGTTTGTGTTAATTACTTATTTTAATTAAGCTAGATTCAATGAATGCCACAATCTAAGCAAACACAAGCTTGATTTGATGAATACTTTTTTTTTTTTGTAGCTAGCAAAGGCTAGGCGCTTTTATGAGTTTTTTGGCTTTTTGATTTTCTCACTCACGTAGTGGCGATCATTCTTGCTCCCTCCTCCAAAAAATTAGTCCTATACATCCATACAAAATGAGGGAAACAAAATAGGAACAATTTGAAGTACAATTAAGTGTTTTCACAAGATTTTTCAATGAAAACTTCAACAACTTAATGTAAACAAATTTCAATTTAAGGTAGGAAATTTAAGTTTGTAAGCCTCTAACACCTTGATGTAATGATTATACAATTTATCTTCTAAGCCTAAACTCTCTAAAATTAAATCACTATGCAATTCCTTTTCACATTTAGCTTGTATTCTTACCTCTTTGCTTGGTTGTGTGACTCTGCTCTCTGGCTTTTGAATTTTCCTGTGTTTGCTCATCTGCAGGAAAAACAAAAACAACGAGTAAGAAAATATAATCTATAGATTTGAGAGTAAATTAAAGCAACAAGTAGTAGGCTTCATTAGTCAACTAATATGCGTGATTAAAAGATTAGCAGGCATAACTTTAAAAATAGCAGGCGTCACTTTCCAGTGACTCAAGCGATATTTAAAGTTCAGTAGGCATAACACTTTAATTACTAGGCGTGAAAAGTAATGAAAATTGAGTATGATAAGCTATTTAAAGTGGCAATTAACAAATACTAGGTGTTAGTTAAGAGATACTAGGCATGAAAGTTTGCAGCAAATTGTGTCGTAAAGATTATCACAGGCGGTAAAAGATAGTGAATATGCAGTACTTCTCAGGTCTCAGGCATCGCTTTACTATCTCAGGCGTAGCAATTTATCTCACAGGCATCACACTTTATCTCTTAGGCATTGGTTAATTGCTGGTAAGCATTGTCATAATAGCCACATGCGTCATTAGATTCTTCATACATGTCATTTCTCCTTTTTTATGCAAAATACATGGAAAAGTGACAACAAAAACACACAAAAATTTGATGAAAATGTTAGAAATGAGGCTCAGGGCCCCACGGTGGGCACCATTTGTGTGTGTATGTTTAAACACCTTCATGAAATTAGGATTATTAACTAACAATTCAAAGCAAATACAATGCAAATTTAAACTAAGAAATGAATTTAACATCCATGACATCTCATGGTTCTCTAATTAGATGTGGTAAGTAGAGCTCTCAACTTTGTATTCCCTACTAGTGACACTTCTAAAATGAGAAATCTATGATACTAATATGCTTAATATAGCTCTCAAACTCTCAAATGTGATATAAAGATAATTCAAATGCTCTCAATTGCTATGAAAATGACTATAATGGTGATGCTTTGCAAATTAATTTCTAAGATGATTATTGCTCCCAAAATGCCTCTCATTTATAGTAAATTCCCAAGGGTAGGGGGTAGAGTGAAGTAATCATGATTTAGCCTTGGTTGAGTCAAAAATTTTTGTAATGTTTTTAAATGGGGGGACAATTTAAATGTTTGTCTCAAAGGTTTGGACAAAAGGACAAAATTGAGTGGATGAGATTCAAAGTTGAATTTGTGTGATTGAGATTCAATTCCTTTGAGTGATCCATGTGCTTTGCGTTCTCAATTCTCATTGGTTCCTCAATTTGTTGTTGAAAGATATTAGGATTAATTAAATTACATCAATTAATTAAATTAGCCATGTAAGGGAATAGGTTCAATTTGATTTTTGATTTAAAACTATACAATTAATTGATTAAAATCAATTATATATAGTGTTTTTCACCCCTTTAAGCTTGTATTTAATTATTTAATGTCATTATTTGATTTTTCCTTTGATTTTAATGATTTTGTCGAGCTTTGATTAGTAAATGTCCATTTTGATTTGATCCATTTTTTATGAGAATTAGTGCATTTTGATTAAGAATTTTCCATTTTAATGATTTAAAGCACTTGCCCATTTTTGAGAGTCTACAACCGACAGAACCAAAACAAGGGCAAGACAAAATTATAATAGTTTAAATGCACTTGTCCCACAAAAAAGAACAACATCTAGAAAGAAACAAAACCGAAATAAATAGTACTAAAGGAAACAACCAATAACCATTAACAACAATCAATCCAACATATTGAGGAATTCCTTGGAGGCCTCCTGCAGGGACTGGATCTTTTGGATCAAATCTTTTAGGCTCATTAGCCCTTGAGTAGGGTATCATTCCTCTTCTTGGTGCTTGATTTGGTTCTAGTATTGGGGCCAGCAGCTGGCCCATCCAACTTGACTGGTTCATCTTCCACTATGATAACATTCTTTTCCACATAATTTCCCCTTAACAGAGAATAAAGAGCATTCAGATCCATCACAGTTGTTTTCATACCTTCATTACTATGGCACACAAGTTTTCTGAGCATAATTTCATTATTTTTGATCTTTTTGTAGATAGGTGACAAATTGTCCTCAATTATGCTCGAAACAATATCACCCTGCATGTTCAAAGTATTATTATCTTTAATCAAAATACCTTTACCTTTATTGTTATCCATGACCATTTCATTTCTCATATTGTGAACAAACTCTTCTAGCATATCATATTTTGCATTCAAAGCTCTGTCCTTGATGCTCAACTCATTAATTTCATGAAATTCCCATTTATCAAGGTTAAAATCCAAGACTTCTTTTCTTCTAGCTACATTAGGCACACCCATGTTAGGTACTTTTTTGTTGTTGAAGTCTTCCTTTTCCAACGAGGTGGCTTTCCCTTCATTATGGGTTTTATTGCTCTTCTCCTTATCACCATTCATGTTTTCTCTATAAAAATTAGGGGGACTATGGGTACAGTCATTAGTAGCAACTATTACATTTGGCGAAGCCACCCTAAAAGAGTTCTTCATGTTGGAGGAATCTAGATCAATAACACCTTACTCAAAATCTTCAGATAAATCTTCCTTTCCCAGATCTTCTCTCTCCTTTTCTCTTGACATCATCAATATTATCTTCACTATCCCTATCAACATTTTCACATTCCATGTTTTCATTAGAGAAAGGGCTCTGGGCTTGACCATCACCAAACTCTTGTTGGGCATTTTCAACAATCTCTAGGGCTAAGTCTTGAATATTATCAATCTCATTAGAAACCTCTTGCTGAGCTTTCTCATCATCCTCCCCTGAGGACTCCATACTTTCTTCAAGGATCTCTTCCGTTGACCTCTCTTTCTCAGCCAAAGAGTCATCCTTACCACTATTCTCTAGAGTAGGGGCATTGTTGTCCTGGGTCATCAAGTCAATTTGTTCATCATGAACTTCAGTAGTATCAACATTCTCATCTAGGGTATCCTTACTTTTATGTTCAACCTTCTCAGGAATAGGTTCAATAGTGTCACCAGTTTCAACCAGGGCATCCTTACTTTTCTTGTCAACCTTCTTAGGCATATCATCATCAAAGGTGGGTTTGTCCATATCATCCTTGGTTTGCAATCCCTTATGAACATGAAAAATTGACAGGGGGTCTCCTTTTGGCCCATTTTATCATTTTTGTTCTTCTTCTTGGAAGATGACCCCACATCAATATAAGTATTCTTTCTCTTATTTTTACTAGAATAAACTTGTTTGGGAACAAAGTCTGAGACTTTGTATCTAGCATATTCAAAGATTAGCTGAATTAGGCCTTCATGGATAACGAAGGATTTGGGTTTTATTCTATTATCCATGATACACTGGCTCAAAGAACTAGGTAAAAAGAACAGGAATGACACCCTGGTGTTATGATGGAAATGGTTTACAAGGACAAAATGATAGTTGTAGACCCTTGTAAATCTCCCATCAAGGGTGAAATAATCCATTATGACCCTCAGAACCTTAACCCAGATAAGCTTAATGTTTTCTATTTTAACAAAGTCCTCTTTCTCCTTGATCAACATTTCTTTTTCTTCATCTGACCTAGGAAAATCCCTAAAGGATTTATTTCCGATTCTTCTATCCTTGAAATAATTCATACCTTCCAAAGGAAGCACAGTGATTTTAGCAATTAAACCTAGTGTAAGGGTAAAGAAATTACCAATGAGGTTAACAACCCCGTTAGCTCATCCCACTGTAAACTTCTTCGTGATATCCTTGTTATGACCATGCAATCTATGAATATAGTTCACAACACCCGCCTTCTTAGGCTTCTTCCAAAAATTTCTCTCCTCACGCCATTTACATTTAGAAGGTTCTTCCCTTTTAAGCTCCGCTCCCATTTTATCAACCTTACATTTATTCTGCAATTTACAGTGCTTTACCTTGATCAATAAAGGAGACACATAATTGTTTAAACTCAACACCTAGATAACTATATAACTCAAATTCGAAACCTAGTCTATTTTAGACACCCACAAAGCGTGTGTGATAAGATAGGTAATAATGATACAACACTCTGACTACCACTTCAAACCATTAATACTTTTAATCTGACTCATATCAATAAAGGTCATTATTATTTTGAATTGCTCCTCCTTTATGATTAGTCTTATCATAATCAATGAACCTTTTAATATCATCATTAAGGTTTGCCACTCCATACAACTTGCGGATAACATCACTCTTAACACCAATGTTAGCTAACCCATATGTGACCATGTTAGTCTCACAATAATCATGGGTTACATATGAATCTTCAAAATTTTGGAGAATGAGTCTAATTTTATCAACAATTTTATTTAGAGTCCACGAGGGTTTATTAATGCCCTTTGTAAAATTGATAATGTTCAAGGAATCTTCTTCTAGCCAAACTTTTCTACAGCCCAATTCTTCTGCTAGCACAATAGTATTGAAAGAAGCCATTGCTTCAGCCCTATAATTGGATTGTAATCCATAAGGAGAAGCCATCACCTCAATGCTATTACCAACCCAGTCTCTAATAATACCACCACCACCTGCCATTCTCAGGTTTCCTTTGGCATTTCCATCAAAGTTAGCTTTATACCATCCTTGGGGAGGAGATGACAACTAAGCCCCTTCTCTAGGATTGTGAGATTTATCATAAATGGTTCTAAACTACTAGTTTCTAATCTTCAAGAGATCCTCTTGGGATATAACTAAGGGATTATTATAGGAGATAGAGAAAAATTTATCCTCCAATCCCCTGCATATGTGATTAGTAACCATCTCAGGCTTGGTAAATTTATCTCAAAATAATATATTGTTCCTCTCCTTCCATATATGTCAAGTGAAGTGAGGGAGGAGTAGATTACAATAATATTTAGCCAATCTATTCAAGAAGAGACATCTCCATTGATTTAGAAAGTCTTGCCAAGAAAAAGGGAAAAACCAACATGGATTCCATTTTCTAAAGATAACTTCCCACACCTTACAAGTATAAGAACAATGCAACATAATATGGTTACAAGATTCAACTTCTTCCATGAAAAGAAAGCATCTGTTAGGAAAATTAAATCCTCTTTTACATAGGTTATCAATAGTCAAAGGTTTTTTCTGAGATAACAACCAAAAAAAATGTTAATTTTAGGGATAAGAAATTTGTACCACATCTTCTTAAAAAGAGGTCTGTCATCTATAGAATGCAACAGATCACAAGCATAGGCAAAATAAAAAACACCATCCATTTTAGGAGCCCAAATAAGATGATCATGATTTCCTTCATTGATAAACCATGTCTATAGTTGATTCTTAAGTGGTTGGAGGCTTCTATCAATCTCCCCCAGGTTGATCCAGTTAACGCCTCTCTAATAATCAACAACATTCTCACCTATAGAAACTTTACATCGCTTGATAGCTTGACTCCAGTCTTGATTATTAGAAAGGGGACCTTCCTCAAGCCAAAAATCTCCCCAGAAGTTCATCCTCCTTCCATTTTCCACACTCCATCTTATCCCTTTACTCACTAGAAACTTAGTATAACTGATACTGTTCTAGATAAAAGATCCTTGAATAGTCTCTCTTGAGCCAAGAAAATCTTCTAGAGAGGAATTATTGAAAATATATTTATTAATCAGGATGGAATTCCATTCCTTTCTTTCACCAAAGATTCTCCAAATTTGTTTTGCCAGTAGAGCTTTGTTGAAAATTTGAATACTTCTTAGACCAAGCCCTCCAAATCTTTTAGGTTTTCACACTTTATCCCACACCACTAAGTTCATTATTTTTCTTATCTCGACACCCAACCACAAAAACCATTTTTGAATCCTTTCAATCATCTCAACAAATTTATGGGGTATCTTAAAAAGACTCAGAGCATAAACATGAAGGTTCTGCAAAGTTGATTTCAGAAGTTGGATTTTTCTTGCTTGGCTTAGGAGGACACCCTTCCAGCCAATGATCTTTCTATTGAATCTTTTAACAATAGAATTCCATAATGCTTCTGGTGGTTTAGAGATCAAAGGTAGTCCAAGGTAAGTAGAAGGTAGAGATCCTATACCACAACCCATGATAGAAGAAATCCTTCTTTGTCTTTGTTCAGGGGTATTTATGAAGAAAATAGAGCTCTTATCCTAGTTAATGAGATGACCCAAAGCATTAGAATAAGTGGTAAGCACATTTTTCAAATTGTGAGCTTCTTTGATCATTGCAGCTCCCATAGAAATGGTATTTTTACACTTGTATTATGCTTTGCTCTCGTGGTCAATTATTTTGTGGAGGAAAAAGTCTTAGTTGAAGTTGAAGTTGAACCTTCCTAAGTTCAAGTTCAAGTTCAACTTCTGTCGGAGGTCGCAAGAAGATTGTAGTCCTTAAAGTCATCGGTCTTTTAGTCAGTTAGATATGAAAGTCGAACTTGAACTTGAACCTCTTCAAGTTCAAGTTCAAGTTCTGTCGTATGTCACAAGAAGGTCGCAGTATTTATGTTGTCTATCTTTCAGTCGGTAATATGTGAAAGTTGAACTTGAACCTTGAACCTTCCTAAGTTCAAGTTCAAGTCAAAGGTTTGACTAATGGAATATTTTGGTCAAATAACTAACTCTCTACATGTAAATTCTTTTAAAGATTATCAAACCTAAGCTTTCTAAAGACTGCATTTTAAGTCCTATGAATTCTAATATTATAGCATATATGTTATATCCTGTGGTATTGCACGTATATTTGACCTTTTGGAAAAAAATAGATACTGTTGTCTATTCTATATAATTCATATTTCATGTGGAATTGAGTTATATTTTAAAAAGCTTGACTATAATATGAGTTAATCTGGTGCTTAGAGTGATAGAGAGAATTATTTCTAAAGTTTTAACTTTAAAGATTTTAAAGTTTGAAGCAGTGTTAGAAGTAAATGTTGTTCTTTGAAAATCTGCACATTCTTTTCCATGTTGATGGACTAAGTGTTGACCTTATGTGTTTTCTGGTTAAAAACACACATGATGTTACTTTTCTGTGTTTAATAAGATCATATTGAAAATCTTTCTAGAAGGTAGCTGCACCTTATATATTGCAGAGAGTTTTCTTTCAAAGAAACTCATTTGTTAGTGTTAAGTTTCTCCTTTCTTTCATGCTTTATAGAAGTCTGAAATTAATTTAAAGAAAGGAAAAAATTGTATACTAACAGGTATCATCCAAAAATTGTTTGTGGGAACAAAACATTCTAGCTGAGGAAGGTTGCAGGCCAAATATCAGACCTTCACCCACTAGTTTACTAATATATCTCCCAAGACATTCAACATGAATGTTAAAAAGAATAGGGGATATCAGATCTCCCTATCTTAAGCCTCTTGAAAGTTTGAAGAAAATGAAGGATCCACCGTTGACAATAACTGAGGAAGAGACAAAAGACACTAGTTGCATAATAAGATTGACAACCCCCTGGAAAAACCAAAGGCTCCCATGAATTTCATCAAGAAGTTCTAATCCACTCTATCATATGATTTAGATAGATCCAATTTCATAAGAAGACCCTATTTTTAGCCAATTGCAGAGAGTGGATATTTTAATGCACCATAATGATTGAATCTAGGATTTGTCTTCCAGACACAAACCCATTCTGCTGACGGGAAATGATTGTAGGGAGAATGGAAAGAATCCTCAAGGTGATGACTTTAGAAATAATTTTATACAGATAGTTGTAGAGACTGATAGGTCTAAAAGCCTCAACTGAATTCATGCCTGGTTTCTTACAAATCAAAACCAAGAATGTTGCATTAATTTCTTTGAGGAGAGATTTGGGAACAAAAAATTCTATCACAACCACTGTCACTTCTTTACTAACAATTTACCAAAAATATTGGAAGAAAAACATGGGGAAACCATCAGGTCCTAAAGATTTTTCTCCTTCAAAGGAGAAAACATCCGCCTTAGTTTCCCTAATTGAGGGAATAGCTTTTAATCTCTTATTAGTCTCTTTGTCAAACAAAGAGGGGATAAATGAAAGCAATTTATCCTAGTCAAATGAACAAATGTTAGGGTCTTTTGCCAAAAGAGATGCAAATTAATTCAACATTTCCTTTCTAATATCTTCTTCCTTAATAATTTAAGTGCCATTAGAGATTAAACATGGGATTCTATTATAATCCTTATATTTCATTGTGGTCATATGGAAAAACTTTATGTTTTTATCTCTAAATTTAAGCCAGAGAGCCCTTGATCTCTATCTCCAGAAAGTTTCCTCTTTGGAAATGATGTTATGATAATCCACCAGAAGGTTATTTTCAAGAGCTTTGAGCTCCTCAGATAAGCCCTCATTTTGAATTTGATCTTGAATATCCTTAATATCAATCTGGATACTTCTTTTAGATAAGAAGATATCACCAAAAATATCTTGATTCCAAACTTTGACTTTTCTTTTAATGAAATTTAATTTCTTAGCAACTCTATACATAGCTCCCCCTTCCAATTTTAATTTCCACCAATCAAAAATATTCTCCAATAAGCTAGGATGATCCATCCACATTCTTTCAAAGAGAAAAGGGGAATTTCTTTCCCATCTAAAGAACTAGTAGAAAAAGATATAGGGAAATGATCTGAACCAATCCTTATCCAAGAAGAAAGTGAGCACAAAAAAATTGACAACCAATCCAGGGAAATGAGATTTATATCTAATTTCACCTGAATAAGATCAAATCCCAACCTTCTGTTAGGCCAAGTATAAGAGATGCCCTCAAGATCCACATCTAGAAGAGCTTCATTATTAATAAAATCCATAAGGTCCAATCTACTTTCCAGCTGAGAAAGGTTACCTCTAGATTTCTCAATCTCTTTCAATGGGGTGTTGAAGTCACCCATGACCATCCAAATCTTATCTTGATAACTCTTTCTCAAATCCCACAATCTTAACTAGAGTTTCTGTCTACTAACTCTATTATTAGGAGCATAGATATTTACAAGAATCCAAGAGAAATTATCTCTAATATGAGTAATATTAACCATCATCACATTATTCTCGGCTAGAATAAGAGTACAATTGATAAAAAATTGATTCCAAAAGATCACAAAACCACCAGAGGCTTCTTCAGAATCACAACCTAAACTACCCCTCTTACTAATGGGCTTGATCTTTTCAACTTTTTCTTTTAGCATCTTAGTTTCTTGAATCAACAAAATATACGGTTTATAATCTCTAACCAAAATTTTTAAAACATCCTATTTGTGAAGACTATTCAGTCCTCTAATATTCCAAGAAATAATCTTCATTTAGGGATTGGGGAACATACCTCTGGCATAGTCAATTGACAACCATCTGCTATATTCTATTTTTCTTCCTGTTCTCTTGCATTTTTTGCTAATTTTCTACCTCTATTGTCCCCTTTTGGAGAACCCTCATCAGCCTTATGTTGACATCTTATCTGAAATCCTCCTATATTTTGAGAATCATTTTTCTTGGAAGAGATAGGCATTGAAGCTCCCTGGCTATTCCCTTTCTTACCCGAATTTCTGTTATTTTTCTTACAACTTACTACTAACCAAGTATCATCTTTTAGTTCTATAGAAGTAATTTGTTTATCTATTGTTTCCTCCTTCCATATTCTATCTATTGATGGGGATAAAGGATCATCTTGGCCTTTGTCTTGTAGAGTCTCAGTATGTGTTTTTCCATCCAATATGTTGCATTCCTGAGCATCAAAGATATTCAAATTTGAGAATGATTCAAATAACTCCTTAAAAGAGTCTTTGACCTGTGAGATAGGAGTTGATAGGTTTACATCCACTCCCTGGAACCAACACTTTCCTCCTTGTTATTATCGAAAGGGATGCCTTCATTTACTTCATCTTGGGCCTCAGTTTCTTTACAAATGTTATTTTCTAGTAATTTATTATCTTCGTGTTCCTTCCCATTTTTATTTGAAGCTGTGATTTGATCTACCTTCTCCTCAAGGTTATTCATCACTAGAGCGTTATCCCCTTTTTATTTAGCACTTTCTTCTTCTTCTTGATTTTCCAAGGACTTGGGTTACTCATTGTTGACATCTTCTCAATTTTTTTACCTCCATTCTCTCCTAGTTCCTTTAGTCCTCTCCTAGTTTTTCTTTTTGTCTTTTATTATTTTTTGAGGGCATTGCTTTTCCTAGTGTCCAAAGTTTTTACATGTAAAGCAAAAAAAAGGAATATATTCAAACTCCACAGTTTCAATACATTTTCCAAGCTTAGACATAATATTTATAACCTCTGGTAGGTTTGTTGATTTGGTGAATGTTCACACAAATTCTGACGTAGACCAATCTTGTCCTCACCAAACTCATGGGATCAATAGACAAGAGTTCCTTGAATGCTCCCACTAGACCAAAAAAGACATCTTCATGCCAGTACTCCAACAAGAGACCTGGGAGTCTTACCCAGACAGGGGCTGAGATGAAAAAAATATCATTTAAATCCAAATTGGTCGACCATTTTTGTAAAACTAAAGATGACTTACCAAACATCCAAGGTCCTCCGCACATGACATTGGATAGGTCTTCCCCATTGGAAAACTCAAATGAGAAAAAACCTTTAGGCATTGCTGCTATATCAACTTGACCCTTAAGACTCCATTTCTTAGCAGAAAAGGCTCTAACCACATCTATGTTTGGTCTTGGCCCAAAATTTTTTCCTACCAGAGTAAGAGCCATTATTGAAATGACATGGTCAACAAGTGGGTCTGGTATATAGATACCAAAGATTCCCTTCTTAGGTTCCAAAATATTATTAATGTGTGCTAAAATGTTGACACACTTTTATGAGTCTTTATATCCAAGATTGCTCAAGAATGAGGTCTCAAATGGTGACTCATAGCTTTCTATTCATGGAGTGCAAGGGTTTGTAATGGAGGCCCTTAGTTTAGACCTTGTTTGTGCCCATGAAAGTACACCATGAAATGAGAGATTCAAAGAGGGAAAGAAAGAACACTAGTCTCCATGATCATCAAGTATGCATGAAAATGAAAATGAAAGCTATTCTAGATGATAACAATTTATGATAGAAAACTAATCTATGAAAGGAAATGCTTATGCAAGATTATTCTATGAAAGGAAATATGAATCTAATCTAACACACAAATGAAAAATTAATCTAAATGGATTGCCATGGAGGTATGAGAGAAGAAGACAAGAAAAGAGAAGTTTCAATATTCAAGCTCAAGTGCTTAAATCCTCCTCCAAAATCGCTCTCCAAACCTGCAACATAACAATAACATAAAATCTGGATCTCTAAAATCTCCATGCATAAAAATGAGAGGGAGAGGTCTCCTTATAAAGGATTTATAAATGAATGGACAGTCAAGATTAAGAGGCAAAAATAAATGAGCAATGGTGGAGATTAAATCTTGGTTGATCCATGTGCTCAAGATTCTCAAGAGGCAAAATCAATGGACATGGTTAAGAGGCAAAAAGATGTGTGGAAGAGATTAAGAGGCAAAAGGAGATTCCACTCATCTTGGAAAGTGTGCATTCAATGTGAAGACAAAAAGTCTTTTTATTTTATTATTTATTTATTATTTTTAGCAAAGTGGTCTCCATTATTTAATTAAAAGATTTTTTTATTTATTTAAAAGAGATTTGTTCTTTTAATTAAATGTGGCTTGGGATAAAGTTATTTTATTATTTAATTAAAAGATTTTTTTAAATTTAATTAAAAGGGATTATGTTCTCTTAATTAAAGAAAACTTAGGATAAAATGATCAAACCTTAGGAAATATTGAAATAATTGAATTAATTACGATTTGATCAAGGAAATTGATTTAAATTAAAAATATTGCAAAGCATTGATTCAGGAAATGATAAATTCATGAATGGGGGCCCAAAGTCTAGGCGACCATTTTAGGGTGCATACATTTGCCCCTCTTTGACTAATGCATGATCTTCATGGGAACACATGTAGTCAAAGAATGAAGTTGAAATGTGAGATCGATTTGGGATCACAAAACAACCTAGACGTGTGATCGACGGATGGGAACACATCGAGATAAAGATAAGTTGATTGAAAAAGACAAGGCCAACACCCCTGTGAATAGGTAATTGTCAAGTCTCAAGCAAGGTTTCCCCAAGCGAAGCAATTGATAGGATTGATAAATCTGAATCAAGGATTGACGTTGGATAGGTACTGCCCCCTCATGATCAAAATCAAAATGAGATAGAGGAGAAATAGTAAATTGATAAATTTGATCAAATTGAACTAAAGATAAGGTTCTTGATGTAAGATGAAAGATATAAGGATCACAGAACCAAGGAAGATCATCAAGCATGAAAGATTATGCCCCGAGGTTGAATTAGAAGAAAAGAAGTGGGGTGAAAGCAAATGGGAGATAGAAGTTTGGAAGAGGTGAAAAGAAATGGAGAGAAGAAAGAGAATTTACCTCAAGAAAGAGAATGCCTCAAAATCAATCGATTGTTTGAGATAGAAAATTTTGATTGAGATCATGAAAGAAGATAAGGAAATGAAGATCAAAACATGACCACAGTTGATTAAAAGTCCAAAACAAAGATGAAGGAAAACCCTCTCAAACTCATAATGTAGCCTAAAAATGCAAATTAACATGAAGTCTAACAATGCAAGCCACATGAAAATGAAAAGGTGTACTTGCAATAGAGCAACTGTAACATAGGATTTTTGTGTTCATCATTCATTAGAGAATGTTAAGGAAATTATTTTTATCATTGGGCCATTATTAACGCACATCGGAAAATCACACAATCATCAATAGTGACAAGCACAACTATGAAGATATGAATGTGATTTATATCGGATTGGAATGTGGAAAGATTCTAACATAAGCATCAAAGACATAAAGGTTAAGATGACTTCGATGTTAGCTTACCCAATTTAATGTAGCAAAACCATGCTCGCATCAAGGCATAGATGTCGGGATGACCATAAGAATAGTTGTGCAAAAATAGTCAAGGATGATGCCTCAAATCTGCTAAGTGTTTCAAGGGAACAACAAGAGACACTCCAGAGCTTCAAGACCACACCCACAAGCATAAAGAAAATAAAAACATGCCCCATGTACCAAGTCCTCTAGCTATGCATCCTAGAGAAACTTATTAGACAAGGACACTCAATGAAAATCAATAACAATCATCACACAAATAAAATATCATGACATATCTCAAGAATTAAGTGTTGTGTTTAAAAATTTAAGTGTGTTAACTGATACTGAGTTCTAAGGATAAGGATCGAATGCTTGCCAGTAGGTATGATCACATGAAAAAATTGGGTAAGACCAAGCCAATAAGTGTTAAAAAACACTCGATGTCAGGGGTTGTGTTGAAAAACACAGTTGGGGTGGTGTTGAAAAACACTGTTTGTGAGGTGTCCTAAAGACTAATGCATCCAAGAGACCAAAGCTAACTTAGTTATGCCCCCTAGACAAAGACAAAGACCAATTCCAAACCAAGGCAATAAGGACAAGGCATGATGGAGAAAGGCTAAGTGTCAAGGATGCGTGTTGAGAAACAAGGGTGCAAAGGCCTCAAGTAGCATCCGTTTTCAGGTTTTTACCACTTGGATTTTTTTGCAATTTTTTTTTTTAGGACTTTTTATAATTTTTTTTGTCTTTTTGCTACCAAGGTGCTTGTTTCCAGGTTTTCACCAAGGCACTTTTTCTATTTTTTTTTGAATTTTTGAATTTTTTGATTTTTTTGGTATTTTTGGATATATAATTTTTTTTGGAGATACATCAACGCGCCTATTGCTAGGTTTTCACTAAGATCATTTTTTTAGGACATTTTTTGATTTTTAGAATTTTTGACAATGTATCATTTTTATTGATTTTTTCAGGATCAATAAGTATGTACAAAGGATGCCCCCAGATAGAATAGGCATCATGGATATAACTTCTTCAGGTGCAAGACATTGATAGGGTCAGGGAGCTGCTCTCCCTCTGTAGTAGATAATAAATAGGTACATGTCCCAAAAGCTACTATAATGATGTAAGGTCCAAGCCAATTAGGTTCAAATTTTCCCTTTTGATCTTTATGCTGTTGATTCTTAGGATTTTCACATAGAATAAGATCTCCCACTTGGAATTCTCTAGGGTGAACCTTTTTGGTGAAGGCTTTGGACATGCGCTTTTGATAAACCCTCATATGGTCAAATGATGCTTGACATTTCTCATCTAGAATTTCTAACTCTTGAAGTCTCATGGCGCAGTAGTCTTCATCTGTAACTAGACCTTTGAGGGAAACTCTAAGCGAAGGAATCTCAACCTCTAAAGGTAACACTGCTTCAACACCATATGTAAGGGCAAAAGGAGTAGCCCCAGTAGGAGTACAAATACTCATTCTATAAGCCCATAAAGCCAAATTTATCTATAAATGCCAATCTCTACCATTCTTACAAATTGTTCTATGTAGGATTTTAAGAATGGTTTTGTTTGATTCCTCAGCTTGACCATTTCCATGCGGGAAGTAAATGGAGGACCAATGTTGCTTAATCTTGAATTTCTTGTAGAGTTTCTTAAGGTATTTATTTTTGAACTTTCCTCCATTGTCAATGATAATCTCAGAAGGCACTCCATATCGATAGATGATATGGTTCAAAATAAATAGAGAGTCTTTCTTACCTGAGGCAGTAGAAAGTGGGATAGCTTCTACCCATTTAGTGAAGTAATTAGTAGCAGTGATAATAAACTTGTGTCCACCTAATGAGTTGGGATGAATTTTCCCAACAATATGAAAGGCCCAACACTGAAATGGCCAATGAGATATAGAAGGAATGAGCTCCCTGATTGGAGCATGTATTAGGTTACCATGTTTTTGACACTTTTTGCATGACTCTGCAAAAGCTACTACATCAATCTACATTGTAGGCCAATAATATCCCACCCTAAGCAACCTTCAAGCATGGAAAGACCGTTGGAATGTCCCCCATAGATGCACCTGTGAATGTCAACTAACGCTTGGTCAGATTCTTCCTTTTCTAAGAAGCTCAGAAGTGTTCCATCTGGACCCCTTCTATACAAATCACCAAAGATAAGGAAATGGCGAGAGGAATTTTGGATAAGGTTTCTACATTCAGATCGGTTAAAGGTTTCAGGGATAATGCCATCATGAAGGTATGAGTAAATGGCACCATAATGGGATGACTCATGATCAATAAGGGTACAAATGACATGACTTTCTTGAGAGTTATAGATAGGGTGATGTATCTCTTCCACCAGGAATTCAAATCTAGATTCATGTTCCCCTAACTGAAGAAGTGAAGCAAGTGTAGCCATAACATCAACTACTTTATTTTCTACTCTAGGAATTTGTTGAAACATGACAAATGTGAAGTATCATTTCAAGGAATCAACCATTTTATTGTAAGGTACCAATTTCTCATTTTTTGTTTGATATTCATCATTGACTTGGTTGATAATCAACTGTGAATCCCCATAGATGTGTAACTCTATGATTATCCATTCTAAGGCTATCTTAAGTCCATTTTTTAAAGCTTCATACTCAACAATGTTGGTTGGTACAATAAGCACTAAAGATCTATTGTGAAAGTAGCTAGGGAGATGATCAAGTACCTCATCCTTAGGCACCTCAGAGAGGTTTTCACCCTTGGATACATCATTTATTTTTACTTCTTTTGGTTTTGACACTACCACACTATGGTTTTCATCATCAGAACTCTTATTCTTTTGATTTTCTTTTCTGTTTATTTTGTGACTAAGGTACTTGATGTTTGGCTCTATCATGCTGGTAGTCGGTTCACTGGTGGAAGAGACTACGGGTTCAATGACATTCAAGTAACAGGTTATCTCATAATAACTTTGTAATGTTAAGAGCTCAGGTTCTTGATAGCGTTGGGACCAATCAATGAGGTTAGGATGAACAAGAGGTAATTCAATGACTGGTTCAAGGTTGTGAATGTGAATGATATCATCTCTGGTGATCGAAGAGTCAGAGTTCATCAAGTATCCTTCTAAGCTACCCAAATCAGGATTCATCCTAACAAGTGAAGAATTGTCCACTAATGCAACACGTGGGTTCAAATCCTCTAATCCTACACATGAATCATCAACTACCTCAGGTTGAGAACTATAAGTGTGGATGACATCAACATCCATGTCAATTGTGGAGGGCTCTGAGAGAGAGTCCCATTCATACTCATGTTAATCTATTTTTGAATCCCAACTAGGATGTTTACACCATGAAGGTTTGGGATGTCTTGATGTGGAATCTCTAACATCATCAAGGGTAAAACCTTCTCTCTCCATCAAATGAACAATATTATTTCATTGACATTCTCTAATAGGATCTTCTACATCTAATTCATCTTGTTCTAGGGTTGCAACTGTCGTATGAGTGATTGGACTATCTATATCTCCCCAAAGGAGATTAGTTGAAGGGACCAAATCTTCACACATATCTTGCTGATTTTTCAAATTAGGTATGTATTCTAGTTCATCTTCACTATCTGACTTATCAAGGATAGGAGTAGTGTTCTTGTTATGATTTGAAAATCCTAGGCCAACCGTCTTCTTAGAATTGCATCCAAAAAGAGCATGATCAAGAGGTTCAGCTCTAGCATCCAATCTGTGACTAAGAGGGCCATGTCCAGGATAGCCCAACTTTTTGACAAAAGTATACCCTCTTCCATAAGCCTTAGGAGAGGGAGAGAAGTTCTCATTGTGCATTTTTTTATCTTCTCTATAAATCCAGTCTTTAACAGCCACCTCTTCTTTTTCATCTTGAATAGGCACTGAGGACTCTACAAATGTGCCAAATAAAGTCATAGTCAAAGAGGAAGGTCTCATTTATTGTGAAGGCCTTCCATAAGACCTAGGTGAAACTGGTAGTGCTACAAAGGAGTTGAGTTGATACCTCCCCATGCCAAGGTCTATTGACTTGAGCTTGTCTTTATATTTTGCTAAGGTTACATTGAAGTCTTCTGATTCTCTATTGAGGGGAACATGAGCACTCCCTAAAACTGAGTTGACAGATAAAGTGCTATCCCTAGGTATACAAATCTCTACTCCATTGTAGGGGAACTTAACACACTGATGATATGTAGATGACACTGCTTGCATATCATGAATACATGGTCTACCAAGTAAGATATTATATGCAAGGAGACCAACATCAACAATTTGAAATAAAATATCCTTCTCAACAGGGCCAATCCTAACAAGGACAACCAACCCCTTGGAACTTCTCTCCACCTCATCATAGGCTTTGATAGTGATCTTCCTTCTGGTATCTATGACTTTTTCAGAATAACCCAATGTCTTTAAAAGAATCAAGGAACAAATATTAAGCCCAACACCCCCATGTATCAACACATGCTTAACACAGGTTTTGTGGATCATGACTTTAATAGGAAGGGCAAGATTGTGTGGGTGGCTCAAAGCTTTAATATCATCCTCTAAAAAGGTAAGGTAATGAGGGCTGGCAATATGGTTAACCATGTTCTAGAATTGGTCAATGTCTAATTTGTTAGTGATGTTTGCTATGTGCAAATCATCCTCAAGGACTTGCTTGTGTCTCGAGGATGACTCTAAGAGCTCAAAAATTGAAATATGAGTTGGGGTTCTTTGCAACTGATCGACAAGATTATAGCTCAACTTAGGATTGACTGCTAGTTTTGAGGTGACATTCTTGGATTCCACTTGCTTTGGTTTACTTAGTTGACTTGAACTGGGTCCTCTAATGACAACGAGACCTTGAATTTGTGTGACAACATTGAGAGTTTGAGATGACATTCTAGAGTTAGGACCCCTTAGCACCACAACAGGTTCTTCATCAAAGATAGGTGGAGACTTCATGTCTAGATCATAACCATAGGGACCTTTATTCCTCATCAGCACTACTACATTTGGGGCCAAATTTTGACAAACACTTTCGAAGGGTAAATTTTTTTAATGAATTTGTTATTTTTTTTTGAAAATAGGCCCCGATGAAGTCGGTATTTTGATGGGTTTTAAAATGACCATCGGAATTTTGACAGTTTTCGATATACATAAAAAAAAAGTGAAGTGCCAAATCATTTTTATTTCGATTGGCATAGGAAAGGAGCAGGAGAAAATGAGATGGGTGCGCATGAGAGAAGGTATGTGATTTCTTCATCTTTCGAGCCTCTGGCATCATATTCGACTGTAAATTTCATATGCATTGCATTTGATTTGATCATGAATGCTCTCTAAAATGACCGCATTCTATTGGTGTTGTGCCCTAGCCAGTGCTTTATCTCTATTATTTGATGTACTGGTGTCATGCCCTAGGCCATGCTTTAACTCCATTATTTGATGTTATTGGTGCTTGTGCTCAAGGATATCCATTTTTTTGAAATGTTGACTGTGGTTATCAAATGGATAGCCCGTGAGCTTCTAGCTAGGCACCATTTGTATTGATAGCTTAGGGCATCAAATGTATTGTTAAATCATTGATAGTTGAGAATTTTTAAAAAGGAAATAGGACAAAGAATGATTTTGATTTAGTGATTTAACTCCATTATTTGATGTTATTGGTGCTTGTGCTCAAGGATAACCATTTTTTTGAAATGTTGACTGTGGTTATCAAATGGACAGCCCGTGAGCTTCTATCTAGGTGCCATTTGTATTGATAGATTAGGGCATCAAATGTATTGTTATATCATTGATAGTTGAGACTTTGTTAAAAGGAAATAAGATGAAGAATGATTTTGAGTTAGTTTCTCTATTTTGATCCCTAAGTGGATTACAACCCTAGAGAAGTATATGCTGATTTACAGATGTAGTTGCAGGATACATAGCAGTCAATAATTCACAAGAAATCCATGCATCCAATTTGAATAGCAATTAATACAAATAAATAGGGTCCTTGAATGGCCCATTCATCTGGACCTTGACTATCCCCTCAACCAGTGACCCTTCAAAACTGGGTTATCATGCAATCAGTGAGTGATCCTTCATTCTCCTAGTTTGCCCCACATCCAAACATATTGGAAATACACAATACAATGATAAAAAGCCTTTAAAAATCCTCCTTCCCTCAAGGAACACTATCAACATCCAGACCTTGACTGTCCCCTCAACGAGTGACCCTTCAAAACTGGGTTATCATGCAATCAGTGAGTGATCCTTCTTTCTCCTGGTCTGCCCCACATCCAAACATATTGGACATACACAATACAATGATAAAAAGTCTTTTAGAATCCCCCTTCCCTCAAGGAACACCATCACCATCTAGACTTTGAATATCCCCTCAACCAGTGACCCTTCAAAACTGGGTTATCATGCAATTAGTGAGTGATCCTTCTTTCTCCTAGTCTGCCCCACATCCAAACATATTGGACATACACAATACAATGATAACAAGTCTTTCAGAATCCCCCTTCCCTCAAGGAACACTATCAACATCCAGACCTTGACTGTCCCCTCAACCACTAACCCTTCAAAATTGGGTTATCATGCAATCGGTGAATGATCCTTCATTCTCTATTCTACCCTGCATCCAAACATATTGGAAATACACAATACAATGATAAAAAGTCTTTTACAATCTCCCTTCCCTCAATGAACACTATCAACATCCGAACCTTGACTGTCCCCTCAACCAGTGACCCTTCAAAACTGGGTTATCATGTATGAACTTGACCCTTCAACCAATAAAGATGTCTTTTGTCTTAGGCCTGATGCCATAGAATCCTGCACTTTTTTCTTCTACAAATCTGCATAATCATTTTTACCAAAATAAATAATTTTGTTCCTTTCATCAACATTACTAGGAAGTTGTGTAAAAGTGAAAGTTTCACCATTCTTATGCACAATATACACATTTTCAAAACCATAATGAATTGTCCTTCTAGATGCTTGCCATGGCCTTTCCAAAATGATATGACAACATGTCATAGGGACTATATCACACAAAAATCTATCAACATACCCTCCAATGGAAAAATAAACATAAGCTTGTTCCCTTATTACAATGTTTTGTTAATTATTCACCCAAGATTCCTTATATGGTCTATCAAGTGGAAAAATTTTCAAATTCAGTTTGTTTACCATTTCATAAGATACAAAATTATCAAAAGAACTAGAATCTATGATCATTCTACAAATCTTACCATAATTTTTGAAATTGGTTCTGAAGACTGATGCCTTTTGCCTCTCTTGTTGCTACACAGGTGTCATCCTTACCATTAGGTACTCTGCTTCTTCCAGGTTTTCCATATTAGATCCCTCTCCTTCCTCTTGTAGTTTTCCTCTTCCCCTTGTGCCAAGTTCACTCTTGTATCTACCTTCCTTATGTTTGCCTCCTTCTCCAGACACTTGTATGATTGATGTCCCACTTCTCCATAAGTAAACCACTTCCCTGTGAAGATACCACTACCTTCTCCTGCACCAAATCTACCTCATCCTCTTTGTCCTTCCCTTGCATCCACAATTTGTTCCTCACCTTTGTCAACATTTTTCTGACCTTGTACCTCATTAAATCTACCACCTCTACCTTGGTTTGAACTTCCTCCAACATTCTCTTGTCTCTCTTGTATTCTTCTTATATTTTCCTTAGCCTTCTTGGCTATTTTGTAACATTATTCCATAGATCTAGGGATAGAAAGACTAAGTTCATCTTTTATATTAAACCTTAGTCCCCCAATGTATCTTGCAAGTTTCTCCTCAACATATTGCTCATGTTGTACTCTAATATCTAGCTTATAGAATTCCTCAATGTACTTCTTCATATCCATGTCTTTTTGTTTAAGACCTTGCATCTTCTTGTACAACTACACCCTATAGTCATTGGGAAATTTTTTTGCCTTCATCTTCTCCATCATACTATACCATGATGTAATCTTGGGCTTCTCATTCTTCCATCTTTTAGCTTGATCAATCAGTGAGTGATCCTTCATTCTCCTGGTTTTCCCTGCATCCAAACATATTGGAAATACACAATACAATGATAACGAGTCTTTCAAAATCTCCCTTCCCTCAAGGACCACTATCAACATCTGGACCTTGACTGTCCCCTAAACTAGTGACCCTTCAAAATTGGGTTATCATGCAATCAGTGAGTGATCCTTAATTCTCCTATTCTGACCTGCATCCAAACATATTGGAAATATACAATACAATGATAACAAGTCTTTTACAATCCCCCTTCCCTTAAAGAACACTATCAACATCCAAACCTTGACTGTCCCCTCAACTAGTGACCCTTCAAAACTAGGTTATCATGCAATCAGTGAGTGATCCTTCATTCTCCTGGTCTACCCTGCATCCAAACATATTGGAAATACACAATAAAATGATAATGCATAGAAATCCTTTAATGAATCTCAGTCACTGGTAACACATGGACAGTCAAACCAGTAGTCTCCAAAGCATTCAATAAGTGAATATGAATGTTTTAAAACTTTCCTCTCAACTTCTCCAACCACTCCTAATCAGTTAAAGGGATATTTCTAGAATCTCCAATATTCCTATCCTTACCAACAATTCTTAAACATACTTTATCTGATATGATAATAACATGCTAAACTGAACCAATGGTATGTTCTTTGTGTGGTACAAGGAAGATTTGGCTATCAAATCATCCTTCGTGCAAGCTGAGCATGAGAGAAGGTATGTGATTTCTTCACCTTTGATTGGTATCTTTGATGAGCAACATCTTTCGAGCCTCTGCCATCATATTTGACATCAAATTTCAAATGCATTGCATTTTATTTGATCATGAATGCTCACTGAAATGACCGCATTCTACTGGTGGCATGCCCTAGCCCGTGCTTTATCTCCATTATTTGATGTTATTGGTGCTTGTGCTCAAGGATATCGATTCACTATTTTGAAATGTTTGGATTCATGTTTGTTGATATTAAAATTCATCATATCAGATAAAGTATGTTTAAGAATTGATGCAGGAGCATCTTGGGTGTAAGAGCAATCTTGCATCACCCAAAAATATTTTTATTTTTGTATTCAATAAGGGTTATCTTGTGTAGAGCTGCTATTTATGGGAACTTTCTATTTTTAGTAAGTTGGTCATATGATCTCAAAATGTTTTGATTTCACATGTGGAGGTTCATCTCAGTCATATCAGCCTGCCAGTAAAGTTTCATGACTAGATCAGGTCTAGTTTTGAAGATATTGAAGATTTTCGGTATTGGCAGCAAGGTACAAAAACTTTGAACTCAATTTTGAAGGATTTAGAGGCCTCAAATGAGGTCAAAAATTTGGGTGATAGGTGCTTGCATGAGTCAAGCCTATAAAGCGCTTCGTGGCCTTTTTGAAATGGGGTTATAATAGTCAATCGGGTCAACTGGTGATGACTTATGGTCTCTGGAAGTCGGGCCACTTGAAATGACGAAAAATAATTTTCCTTCAAAATTTATGTTTAGGTTTCAAAAGTTA
This sequence comes from Chamaecyparis obtusa, assembly GCA_027943335.1. Taxonomy (NCBI): domain Eukaryota; kingdom Viridiplantae; phylum Streptophyta; class Pinopsida; order Cupressales; family Cupressaceae; genus Chamaecyparis; species Chamaecyparis obtusa. Next base: position 235,844 of record BSBK01003552.1, read on the forward strand.
TTTTGAGCCAAATTTGATGTAATAAATTGAAAAATAAAATAATTTTAAGTTTGGTCAGCCTTAAGGGCTAAATTTCTCGAACCTTCTCGGGCGGTGGAAAATGCCTATATAAAGAAGGCCCGTAGTGTTGTCTAGGGCAGTTCTAGGTAGTAGATCTGGGTATTGATTCAAGGTTTTTTCCTGTAGAATATTGCAAGGGAATGCCCATGTGGCTTTTCATATTGTAATTCTAAAAGTTTGTAATTCCACATTTGTGGAGATAATAAGAAGCCAATTTTCTGTTCTTGCATATTGTTGTTGTTGTTTCTCTGTTTCTGTTATGTGTTTGTATTATTAAGGGGAGCACCCTTCATCAAGTGGTATCAAAGTAGGAGTTCCTAAGCATGTAAACAGATCACCGACTATGAGGTAGTTTGCACCAAGACCGTGGTTAGGGTTTCAGTGCGCATCACAAAAATGTCTCCATGAAGGGAACATGGCAGAAGAGCTGGTGTTGTAACACCTGAGGTTAGAGCGCTCCAGAGACAAGTGCAAGCATTGCAAGAAGAGATTCATAGAGGAATGAATCTTAATGTCAGAGATGAAAGTGAGGATGAAGCCAAAGAAGAAGATCAAGAAGGTGAAGTCGAAGTTGTGAACCAGGAGGAAGAAAGACTTTTTCGGGCCATTTCCAAGATTGGGAAAAGACATAAGATTTAGGTTCCTGCATTTTCAAGAAATATTAACCCAGAGGAGTTGATTGACTAGATTAATGAATGTGAAAAATATTTTGAGTATGAAGATATTGAGGATCCTGATAGGGTGAAATTCATGAAGGCCAGATTGAAAGGTCATGTGAAGATCTGGTGGCAAGAGATTCAATTGGAGCGAAATAGAAGAGGGAAAGATAAAATCACAAAATGGGATCGGATGGTGGATAAATTGAAGTGACATTTCATCCCTGTTGATTATGAGCTTGACCTACTGAAGAAAATGCAAAGTTTGAAGTAAGCGGGATGATTTGTTCAGGAGTATATAGAGGAGTTCTATTGAATCCTCATCAGAACAGGCCATGTGGAAGTTGATAAGGAGAAAGTTGCTGGTTACCTTAATGGGTTGAGGCCAAGCATTTAGGAGGAGCTGAATCTGGTTTGACTGAACAGTATTGAAGAGGCATGCCGGTTTTTCCTAAAAGTAGAGGAAAAGCTGAACAAGAAGTTTGAGAGCAAACAAAATAGAAGAGGTCGTGGTGGATGATTTGGTGGACGGTCATGTGGAGGCCAAAATGAAGATCTGAAAAAGAAGGATGAGGCTAGTAGTAGTCAAAATTAGAGAGTAAATAATTCCAATCATTTCCAAGATCAGAATAATAAAGATCAAAGAGGAAGAGGAAGAGGACAAGGTTCAAGAAGAGGAGACTTCCGTGGAACATGTTTTCACTGTGGAGAAGAAGGTCATAGGGCATTTGAATGTCCTCAATGCCAAGGAAGGATAGATAGGAGAAATGAAGGCCAGGCCAGAGTGACACATGTAGATGAAGATGCCAGATCCTCAAATTCTGAAGATGCTGAAAGAGGAGAAGTGTTGATCAATAGAAGAGTCCTGTTGAATGGTGAGAATGAACCTGAACAAATGAGGAGCCTATTTCACACTCGATGAAAGTGTGAGGGTAAATGCTGTGATGTGATTATTGATAGTGGAAGCACTAAATATTTGGTGTCAGAAAAGATGGTGACAAAGTTGAAGCTCAAGAGATAGAAACACCCACATCCATATCGGATTGCCTGGGTGCAGGATGACCACAAGGTCATGGTTAGTGAATAGTGCCTAGTAAAGTTCAAGATCGGCGGGTATCAAGATGAGGTACTATGTGATATCATATCTATGGATGCATGTCATATGTTGTTGGGTAGACCATGACAGTTTGACAGATGTGCTGTACATAATGGTCGTGCGAATACCTATTCCTTGACAAAGGATGGAGTGCGACATAAGCTAAAGCCATTAAAGGAGACTGAAGAAAAGGTATGTGGTAATGTGAGATCAACTTTTGTTGATGGAAGAAAATTCCTAGATGGTATGAGGAATGAGCATGTGTGTTTTTCTTTAATTCCAAAAGCTAGTAAAGATGAAGTAGATGATGTACTTGTAGAGGTTGCAGATTTGTTGAATGAGTTTCAGGATATTGTATCTGATAGTTATGTGCTACAAATGTGTCACAGTTCTATGAATCATTACATTCAAGAACACTCAAGAATAAGGTCTCAAAAATTGATCCATAGCTCCCTAGGCATGGAGTGCAAGAGTTTTTAAGAATGCTCTCAGCTAGAGCTATTTAGACTATAACCTTGCTAGTAAACCATGCAATGGGAGATTCAAATGAAGACAAGGGAAAGAATGCCAATATCCTCAAGAATCAAATGAAAATGCAATGCAAGCTAGAAATGGAAATGCAAGCTAAGCTATGAAAATGAAAAATGCAAGTATTACAAAGCCTCCTAGTTAAGCTAGATGAATTAATCTAAAGCATAAATGAAACTAAGCTAAGTATGAAGCTATGAATGCCATGACAATGCAAGAAATGAAACTATGATAACATGTAGATGCAAAAGCTAAGAATGTTCCAAATTTTCAAAAGCTCCAAATGTACCTAGAAAACCTATAGCATAACATTAGCATAAAAAGTTGGGGATCTAGAATGAAGAAGAGAGCTCTCCTTTTAAAGGAAATGAGAAGGAATGGACCATGGAGATTAAGATGCAAAATATTTAATCAAGGGTGGAGCTTGAAAGAGGAGCAATCCATGTGCACAAATATCCTCCAATGGGAAAATAAGAGTTGACTTTTGTGTCCATATGAGATAAAAAGTGCTTTTCTCTTTTTATAAAATAAGAATAATGCTTTATTTGTGCAACTTAGGATAAGAGGAAAAGTGGGGGCTTTTTATTTATTAAAAGGGGAGGAAATATTCTTTTTAAATAAATAAAAACTTAGGATAAGATGGTTAGCCCATTAAAAATAATAGAATAAATGATAAAGCTAGGATTTGATCTAGAATAAACAATTTATGATTTAGCAAAAGGGGCTAATAGTCTAGATGACCATTTTTAGGTGTATACATTTGCCCCTCTTTGACTAATGTGTGATCAATCTGGGAACACATTACGTTAAAAAATAGATAGGCCAAGAAGGCAAGCAAATAGCCAAGAAGGCAAGCAATAGTATTCTGACTCCAAAGAATAAAGTGCAGAAAAATAGCAAATCCTACATGGTCAGCCTAGTAGCGATAGTACTGAACACTTAGGAAAGAGATAGCCAATAAGATATGATGTGTCTGCCCCCTCAGGATCGAAAGTGAAATCCAGGTAGAGGGAAAGCAGAAGCAAGAGAGACATGATCAAATCACTAGAAATCATAATCAAAGAAAGAGAACAGAATAACCATCAAGCAATGAAGATATGCCCCACACATGGGACACGGGGCACGAACCTATTGGTCCCTCAACCCGTAAGCACCACGGAGGAGGAATTTGAACTTGGGATTTGAAAGTGAATGAAAGACTGAAAGTTTGAAAGAGATGGGGATGAAGAGGTGAAGAATGCCCCAGTGAAGATTGAAGGATTAGGCCTCAAAAGGTTAGCCAACTACGCGGAAGAAGGAGAAAGATGATTGGAACAATCAAGGTGAACTTGAATTTTGGTTTTGATCCCGAAATGAATAGAAAATGATGGGATATGAAAGACAAGAAGTGAAAGACATGATCAAGAAGAAGTGAAAGGTGAGCGCAGTTTGACTAACAAGTCCGCGTAAGATGAAAAGGAGAGCTCTCTCCATATGCAGGATGCAAAACTAATCTAACATGAACCTAAGAATGCAAACTACATGAAAAGTGGTTTACTTGCAAGGTTACAAAGCCAATAGACATCTAATTATCATCGTCGAGCATTATTGGTAGCGTCAGAAGATAATACAATGCACACTAGCATAGCTATGTGAATATGAATATGATCTCTATCAAATAGGAATGTGGAAATCCCACCTAGGCATCAAAGACATGTAGGTCAAGATGACTAGTGCAGTGAGATTACCTAAGTTTGATATAGAAAGATTATGCTCGCATCGATACACAAGAAAGTTAAGATGACTATAAGCATGCACTTGAAAAATAGTCAAAGATAATACCTTGTAGGTCCATAGTGTCAAGTAAGACCAGCATAAATGCTCATGATAGTTAGAACCAACAAAATATACCCACAAGCAGAGAAAGCAATAAAACATGTTCTCATTCCCTCAGTCTTCTAGCTATGCATCATCACAAATGATCATAGGGGGAGAACACTCAGCAAAGAAATCATCATAGACATCACACAAAGAAATAAAATCAAACAAATCTCAGCAAGTCAAGTGCGTGTGTGTAGGTCATAGAGCCAAACTTTGAGTATCGCATCTGCTAGTGAGAAATATTGCATCATCTAGACTGCGGGTAGGATATTTGATAAGTGTTAAGAAACACTCGACGCTAGGGTAGTGTTGAAAAACATAGTTGGGGTGGTGTTGAAAAACACCATTGGCAAGGTTTAAGAAACCCCGACACACAAAGACACCCAAGATAAGTTGAAAACAATGTATGCCCCCTAGACTAAGACAAGAGTCAATTCCAGGCTAGGAGAGGCAAAGTGAGAAGTGGAGTGAATGAGTGCCATGCAAGACTGATAGACATAGGTGCAAAGGGTCTCAAGCAGGGCCTGTTTCCAAGTTTTCACCACTTGATAGATTTATTGCAATTTTTTTTTTTTAGGACTTTTTTATAATTTTTTTATATTTTTGCTACCAAGGCGTCTGTTTCCAGGTTTTCAACAAGTTACTTTTTCAATTTTTTTTGATTTTTTTGAACTTTTTAAATTTTTTAAAAATTTTTTCAGCATCATATATGAATTTTTTTGGAGTTTTTTCAGGATCATAAAGTATGTACAAAGAATGCCCCCAGACAGAATGGGCATCGAACTCCCAAGCAAGATCACATCATGTAGTCCCAATGTCTAGCAAGGTGGGGAATGAGAGGGAGTAGCAAGCTAGTGGAAGAGATGGAAGACATGAGAATGAAGGAGAGTGAAGGGAAGAAATCCTCAAAGGCAAACTCCTCAAGAGTACCCAAGCTAGGGAAAAATTGTCATGAAAAACATATTTGGACAAGCAATGAAAGGACAACATAGGATAAGCCTCAAAAGCGTGGTATAAGAGCAGGAAAGGATGCAGTCCAAAGGAGTAGACATGTCAAGAGGGTTCATAGCATCGTGTTTTACTCTTTTTTTATTAGATCAAGACCAAAGGGGAAAGGGATAACGAAAGACTATAATGAATGAAGGAAAATAAATATGAAGGCTAAACATGAATGGAATGAAAACAAGATCATCATAAGATAGCCCACAAGATAGCCAAATGTTCACATATAGATTAACATTGTCAAGATCAGAGAGAGAAGATAGAATGGATGAAATATGTAGAAGAACTACGCATGATTCCTGATTGCCAGGTTTTCATCATGGTACTTATCCAAGGTGCCACAAGGGAGTGGTTTTCACCATAGGATGAATTTATTGCTCTTTAATTTTGCTAACAAGGCGCCTATTTCCAGGTTTTCACCATGACATATTTTCAATTTTTTTTCTTTTTTTTTTTTTTTTGAATTTTTGAATTTTTCCTTTTTTGGAAGAAGGCAAGCTTTGCAGATAATGCTCCTTGAAAGGATAAACCATAATATGCCAAGGATTCAAAATGATATGCTCAAAGATGCTGATAGGAAAAGGAAGATGGAAGAGAAAAATAGAGGATAAGGTGTTATGTAAAGCAAGTGAGGTTGGAGGATATGAGGAATAGGCAAATGATGAAAAATGATAGAAGGTAGAAGGATAATGAATGGAAGGATTGTGAAAGGGGAGATAGAAAGGGAGGCAAGATCAACAATGACACACACCTTGAAGGGTGGCGAGAGGGTGAAGGAAATGTGAATGAAGGAATACAAGAAGGAATATGGTGAATGTTTAGCAGAGGTTGCGGTTCAGGCACATGGAATTGAAGATCATTTTTGGAAGAAGATGAAGTGGAAGCCTTTGGAAGCTTGAATGTCAACTTCACTTTTTTTTAATATTAGACTCTTTCAAGAGAGACTTTGGAATCCATATAGCCTTAGGATTTTTATTTCCTTTTGATGATTTAGAGAGAATAACTTCAATGATGGATTTTCGAACCCATACTTGTCTTGTAGTTTTCTTCTTAGTTATCTCTTTTGACTTTATGCTTCCATGTCGATTAGAGGAGACATGGTGATCTTTTTTTGATGGATTCTTGTATTGCTTCTTTTTTTTGTATTGAACATTCAAGTTACTTCCAAAAGACTTGGGAATTGTGGAAGAAGAAGGAAGATATGACTGGTTTAGAAGGGTAAGTGGATGAAAAATATTCAAGGGTATGCATCTATGTTGACCTTGAGGAAAGATAAGATATGGAGGGACGTAAGGACCCAAAATAGATGATGAATTAGGAGAATTAGGAGGGGAAAGTGAAGGGACATAAGGACCCAAGATGGAAGGAAGACATGAAGCCCTTAGTAGTGGTGGGAGAGGTCCAAGGATGGAAGAAGAAGATGCAAAAGGATAATCAATAAGTTCATCAACATCTATATGACAACCAAGGATATCAACATCTTTGGAGTGAGCATTGGAATTTTTAATAGAATTGTGGACAGCTTGAATAAGAGCATCTTCTTTGATAGGATTGTTCAAAGCTTGCAAAGACTTAGGAAGAGTAGAAAGCGGAAGTGAGCATGGAGCGGTAGAATAAGAAGATGGAGGACTTTGATCTTGACAAGGACCTTTGGATAACACAGGTGCAGAATTTGCTTCTTGATCTTCAATAGGCTTAACATTAGTAGTAACAACACCATTTTTAATAACCTTAATGGAAACATCATCTTTGGAAAGCACAAGTGTGGTAACGTTATTTTGATCGTCAATAAGCTCAATGGTGCAAGTAGTAGCTTGATCTTGCTTAGGAAATGGTGTAATGAATGCAGAAGAGCATAGAGGATCAAAAGAACCATGAAATGGAGGAGATACATCATGAAGAGAATTGGATGATATGGAGGGTTCTTGATCTTGATCTTTATTTATATTTTTTCTTTATCATTTTTAGGGTCCTCTTGACATGGAGCCACTTTTAAGGACAAGGAAGCAAGTTGGGATTGCATGGAAGACTTTAGAAGAGATGGTGAAGAATTAGCTGAAGTAGGCAATATGGAAAATGAAGGCTAAGATCTTTTAGTTTAGCATCATTAGAAGTATTTGCAACAAATTGAAGGTGAGCTCGAGTTTCTTTAAGAGGTAGCCCTTGAGGATAACTGTAGGGAACTGCATGAAAAGTATTAGGATGTTTGTTGGATGAAGGACTTGTGAAAGATTTGGAAGACTCGGAAGCTTTAGGAAATGTATGAGTATTGGAGGAAGTAGGGGATGGAAGGGGACCATCACAAGATAAAGGTTCAACATTAACATGATCTTTCTTGGAAGTACAATTTTGATTTTTAGCAGTGGAATTCTTAGAGGAAAGATTCTTGTAGTAGTAACGTTTATAATCAGCATGTTGCATTTCATAGTCCTCAGTAGTAGTAGATGGATCATCATCAAGGTATTGTCTACAAAAATAACCAGAGTCTCTTTCAAAATCAGAATCATATGGATCACCATCACAATCTCTCCAATATGACAACCCATTTTCAGTAAGCACGAGTCTGCGACTAGGACTCTGAGGAATAGAGGTGTCATAAGTATCACTACATTGTCCATCATCATAGTCATCAAAAGTATTACAAGGATTGTCACATTGCTCATTATGGTATGGCTCATGAAGAAAAGCAAGACTCTTGGGGGAAGTAGAGGAAAAACAAGATCGTGAAGAAGAGGAAATTGAAGACTTATTGTAGGAAGAGGACTTGGATAATGAGGAATTTGAATAATGTTTAGAAGAGTCATGATAAGATTTGGAAGTTGAAGGAGAATAATGTCTGGAAAAGGCATGGTAAGATGTGGAAGATGAAGAATGATGAGAAGACCTAGAAGATAAGGAGTGTTTGGAAGAAGGAGATTGTGAGAGAATCATGTCTATAATCCTAGCAAAGGCATCAGACTCAAGCATCTTTTTGTTTACTCTTGGCTTAAGTTGATGACTTGTAGGATGGTTGGAAAAATAATACTGTTTGAATTGAGCAATGAGTTCGAGATCATCCCTTCTCAAGAGAGGTTCTCTAGCAAGATAGTTGAAACTCATGATTCTAGAAGAGGAGGAATCAAGCATGAAAGAAATGAATAGAAGAGATGAAATAGAAGAAGGTAGACTAGGTAATAAGAGGAAAAGAATCAAGAAGACATGAAGAGTTTAGGAAGAAGAGGAAGAAAGAAGAGAAAGGATGAAAATGGAAGACTAGGAAGACATGGGAGATGTGGAAGAAAGAAGACCAAGAGTCATTTTGTGAAAATCGATACCATTGAAATTCATTTGGATATTGAGCAACATGTAATAACCCCTAAGATCCGACTTGGACTAACCAAGGAAGACCAAAAATGACACAAATCAAGCAGACAACAAATGTCACTATGCGATAGTTTCTAGGCACAAAGTGACTCTTGACCAGTGAACATGAAAAACTCAGTTTTGAAGCATTTTGACCAAATTTGTAGGTTGAACAGTGCAATTTCTCAGTTTGACAAGTAGTAGCAGCAGATAAAAGATAGGTTTGCAAACAGTAGGTGATCAAACATGTCATAAAACACTTGAAACAAGGGCAAAAGAAACCTTTCCAAGACAAGCACTTATGATATCAAAATAGAAAACCTTATGAAGACTACCGATTATTTGTATGTTGAGAACGTTTACACTGGTATAGCACAATCGAAGACAATTCAAAAAATTACTACCTAGAAGGACAAGGCTCATTACTTAGAAACATGGCCCACAACTTGATGCTCCCTTGCCTCACACCAAGTGGTTACCCACAAGAGATATTGGCGTTGTCATGAAAGTGTCAAAAATACAACCAAAGGAACACATATGGTGAGTGTCTTGGGGTGATCCGGGTAAGTCCACTTGGATCAATCCTTGCACCAAGAAGCTAAGTGGCTAAAATAAGGTGGCCTCTATCTAATGGTTCATAGTAAGGGCTTCCATTCATAACACCCCTCTTGCTCCTCATAAAGGACTAGGACCTCACAGCCTCAAGAGTACCTTAAGCATTCTTGCTCAATGCTTTCCCCATGGTCGCAATCCCATGAGCTACTCACATCAAGTGAAGACAAGTGTTATGTCTACCAAAGTTTTGTGTCCTTGATAGCCTTGAGATCATAGTGGGTTGGAAGAGCCGGCAAAAAACTTGTCCCCACTTGGGTTGTTCCTCTTGATTTCTCAAGAGCAGGCCCGCTTAAGGATTCTAAATCTAAACAAAGAGTGGATGATTTTTGAGGTTCAAAGTTTTTGGTTCACCACAAGGGTGAAGAGCATACTCCCCTATCTCAAAAAATTCTCCCAAACACACCAAGCAAATATTCAATTACTCCCTTGCTTCCAAAACCTTAAGATGGGTCAAGATTTCTGTTTCACCACAAGGGTGAAGAGCATACTCTCCTACCACCTCAAAATTCCTACAAAAAGGTATTAAGTGCCTATGAAATGAAAAAACTAGTATATGCCGCACTCAATAAAGAAAGCAATTAAACAAGCACTTGATTTAGTTTTTATGCTTAGGGCAGCCCTACAAAAACCATTAGTAGCCCTCTTTGACATGCGTTCTTTTGGAAAAATATCTCAATCAAGTGCACCTACAACCACAACTTGTTAGACCCACAAGGGTTAGGAAAATCCAAAATCTAACAATGGTTAGTGTTACCCAAAAATTCCCTATCATTCATTTTTGGCCATAGTCCTATTTTCCAAAAGAAATGCTCAAGGGTCAAAACCCTCTGTGTTTTCTGCCTTTTGGCCTGAAAACCCAGTGTGTTTTTGACCTTCTCTTTGAAGGCTTAGGATGTTTTTGACTTTCGGTCCAAAAAATTCTCTATGTTTTTGACCTCCAGTTTGAAAACCCTTTGTGTTTTTGACCACTTCTACACTTTACACTTCTCCGGCGTCAGCATTTTTCTAGGTGCGCAACTTTGACCAGTGGGGCCCAGTTGGTTTTCGGCAAATGGTTATGCGGTTGTTGCATGATCGCATAGGCCTTTTTCACCCTATGCAATCATGTGACTAAGGGGTTTCTTCTTGCGCCCTGGCTTTTAATGTGACCATGGGCTCATCCAAGCAGTTAGTAAGCAACGGTTTCATGTTGGTTGCATGATCGCATGGGATCTTTCGATCTCATGCACCCATGCGACTAACCGTCAGTAGTTTGCGATTGACATCTTGCAGTCAACTCCAAGCAGGTAATGGGTAGCATCTTGTGGTTGGTCGCATGATCGCATGCGGCCTCTGACCGCATGTGACCATGTGACAAGTGATCAATGGGTCTTTGGTAGTTGTTGGTGGGTTCGTGGGAGGTGATGTGTCTGCTTCTCAGTGGCTGGCTAGCGGTCGGCGAAGGTTGCAGTGGGCCCGGTAGCATGTGGCCTTGTAGATGCAAGATCTATGGTGGTCGCATGTTCACATGGGATCTTTTGATCCCATGCAATCATGCGACCACCATTGGATTCTAAGGGGCATTTCCTATGGTGTGGTCATGGGTCCAGCTGAGGTGTCCAGTTCCTGTTGGTCCACGTGGTTGATAGTTTAGTTTTTGTGGGCTCAAGCGTCTATGTGGAAAGCGGAGGTAGATTCTCAAAGGCTTGTTGCATGATCACATGAAGCCTTTCGGGCTCATGCGATCATGTGACTAGTGGTATTTTCAAGCAGTGTGGCTAGTTTTGGCGGGCTTTTTTCTGTGAGATGGTTGCAGCGGTGCGGTAGCTCAAAAAATTGATGTTGCCAGGATATTTTCTAGTTGAAGGTTGTGGAGTTGATGAGGGAGGTGTGGGTGGCTGTCAGGGGTCAATTCTTTGTCCCAGCAGGGTACGTTTGTGCATTCATGGCAAGGCCAATTTGCAGAGAGGTTGATGAATCCAGGCTGTTGTGTCTGCAGGTTGCTTACGGTATAAGGATGGGTCTTTTATCTGATCAGTTTGAATGTTGTAGGGATATCTTTTATGATCAGAAGTGACTATTTTAGGGTTGGATTATTTTATGCATATCTATGTAGCCCTAAAAGTTGGACTCCTGCCTGCGTGCAGTGGAGTTTATATATAACATTTTTTGGAGCTTATAGGGCTCAGAATTCACATTTTTGTAAAAGAGAAAGACTTTTCTTGGAAAACTATTTGTAGCATTTCTTCCTGCTCTCTGGTTTTCCACATCCTCTAAATTCTCATTGATAATTCAGATATGGAAAAGTATTTTGTGACATTCTTGTTGTCCTCATGCCTTCTTATGTGAGTTATCTCTTATTGGATTGAAGTTTATGAATGCTGTTAATAGAAATTGAGGTTCCCGGTCCCTCTCACTTTCTATGATTTTGTGTGTTACTATGTCTGATCTGATTTAGATGTTTTGTGGGTATGCTACAGCCCCTAGCAGTCTTGTCTCATTCCTACACCTAGTTGCAGAGGAGGATGTTTGTTTGCAGGTCATAGGTTGAGTTTTCTGTTCAAGCCTTCCTATGAAATACTTATGCAAACCTATCTAGTGAGTGGTGACTTATTAGACCTGATTCCTCCATTGATCTCATCCCTCTATAATGAGATCCAAACCCTAGTTTCGGTGCATCACCTAGTAGGATAGATTTGCTTTTAGTTTTTCCCTTTCCATGCATTCCTTCTATCCCTTTCCTTCAAAAAGTTTACTTTTCATGTTAAGAAGCAAATCAAGGTGATTATCCAAGAGGAACCAGCCTAGAATCTAGAGGTCTCATCTCGGTTAGCAAAAGGTCCCACAACCTTGAGATGATTCCCATGTTATACTAGATTATCAAGACTACAAGAGCTTGAGATCAGAGGCACAAATTCAGTGTATAATAGTTAGCACATGAAAAATCAGATAATATGCAAGTGAAATAGATAATCAAATGACAAAATCTGAAAATGAAACCATCATGGTTGGATTAGTCTTGGAAAGACCTTTCCAACAACATATCACACTTCAACTTTCAATACCATTTACAAAATTTTCTCAAAAATGGGCACCCATTTTCCAGAGTGGCATGGATTTGAAAACACTGAAATTTTCAGAAAATTTCAAAAAGTTAGCAGAAAACCTGAAACTTGCAAGATAGATAAAATAACTCAAAAATAGCTCACTATCGGGTACAGACACCAGAATCATGTGATACTTCGCAGTATACTGGGGTGATACTTTTTGTTTGTGCGATATTTCACCCAACACTAGGCAATATTCACTGCAATAGCCAATCGATACTTCTGACAGGTGAAGTATCACACATGCATACAGAGAAGTATCACGTGATACTACTAGAAAGTATCATACAATAGTTTAAGAAAAAAAATAGAGACCGAAAATTAAGCTAAAAACTTGCCAAAAAATTGACGGCAAATGACGAAAATGCAGAAAAAGAAGGGACAAAGCTAGTCTACTTTGCCCCACGGTGGGCACCAAAAATGTGTGCGAAAAATGTGTCACACTTCTATGAATCATTACATTCAAGAACACTCAAGAATGAGGTCTCAAAAATCGATCCATAGCTCCCTAGGCATGGAGTGCAAGGGTTTTTAAGAATGCTCTCAGCTAGAGCTATTTAGACTATAACCTTGCTAGTAAACCATGCAATGAGAGATTCAAATGAAGACAAGGGAAAGAATGCCAATATCTCCAAGAATCAAATGAAAATGCAATGCAAGCTAGAAATGGAAATGCAAGCTAAGCTATGAAAATGAAAGATGCAAGTATTACAAAGCCTCCTAGTTAAGCTAGATGAATTAATCTAAAGCATAAAAGAAACTAAGCTAAGTATGAAGCTATGAATGCCATGACAATGCAAGAAATGAAACTATGATAACATGTAGATGCAAAAGCTAAGAATGTTCCAAATCTTCAAAAGCTCTAAATGTACCTAGAAAACCTGCAGCATAACATTAGCATAAAAAGTTGGGGATCTAGAATGAAGAAGAGAGCTCTCCTTTTAAAGGAAATGAGAAGGAATGGACCATGGAGATTAAGAGGCAAAATATTTAATCAAGGGTGGAGCTTGAAAGAGAAGCAATCCATGTGCACAAATATCCTCCAATGGGAAAATAAGAGTTGACTTTTGTGTCCATATGAGACAAAAAGTGCTTTTCTCTTTTTATAAAATAAGAATAATGCTTTATTTGTGCAACTTAGGATAAGAGGAAAAGTGGGGGTTTTTTATTTATTAAAAGGGGAGGAAATATTCCTTTTAAATAAATAAAAACTTAGGATAAGATGGTTAGCCCATAAAAAATAATTGAATAAATGATAGAGCTAGGATTTGATCTAGAATAAGCAATTTATGATTTAGCAAAAGGGGCTAATAGTCTAGATGACCATTTTTAGGTGTATACAATAATGTACTTGATGGATTACCACCGGTAAGGAAGATCAGTCATCAGATGGATTTGATTCCAGGAGCTAGTTTTCTGAACAAGGTAGCACATAGAATGACACCAGCAAAAAGTGAAGAGTTGAACAGACAAGTACATGAGTTGTTATAGAAGGGATTGATTCAGGAGAGCCTAAGTCCATGTGCTATACTAGTAGTATTAGCACCAAAGAAGAATGGAGAATGGAGGATGTGTATAGATTCCAGAGAAATAAACAAGATCACAATCAAGTATAGGTTTCCATTGCCACAAATGGATGATATTATGGATTGTTTGAGTGGAGCTGTGTATTTCTCAAAGATAGATCTGAAGAGTGGATATCACTAGATTCAGATCAGAGAAGGAGATGAATGGAAGACTACCTTTAAGATGAAGGAAGGACTGTATGAGTGGTTAGTCATGCCTTTTGGGCTAACCAATGCACCGAGCACTTTCATGCGGCTCATGAATGAGGTTCTAAAAGAATTTATGGGTAAGTTTGTCATTGTGTACCTAGATGATTATTTGATCTTTAGTAAGACATTGGAAGAGCATATGATGCATATTCGTATGGTGTTTGAGAAGTTAAGAGATGAGAAATTGTTGATTAATTTGAAGAAGTGCAATTTTGTGAAGAAAAAGTTAGTGTATTTAAGATTTGTAGTTTCAGCATAAGGTCTAAAAATGGACCTAGAGAAGGTATAGGCTATCTTTGAATGGCCTACTCAAAGGAGTTCTACTGAGGTAAGGTCTTTTCATGGTTTGGCTAGCTTTTACAGAAATTTTATCAAAAATTTTAGAAGTATTTGTGGTCCCTTGACTGAAACAATGAGAGGGGATAGAAAAGAGTTTAAGTGGACTAATGAGGCAGAAAAGAGTTTTCAATTGTTGAAACAAAAAGTTATAGAACAACCTATTTTAGCACTTCCAGATTTTAATAAGGTGTTTCAAGTAGACTGTGATGCTAGTGGTACTGCAGTAGGAGCTATTATGAGCCAAGAAGGTAAACCTATTGCTTATTTTAGTGAGAAGTTAAATGATGCCAAAAGAAAATATTCTATTTATGATCAGAAATTTTATGCTATAGTTCAGGCATTGAAGAAGTGAAGACATTATCTGCTTCCTAAAGAGTTTGTTTTGTATACTGATCATCAAACTTTGCAATATCTAAAAAGTCAAGGAAAGTTGAATCAAAGACATTTGAAATGGGTTGAGTTTTTGCAGAGTTATACATTTGTTTTGAAACACAGAAGTGGAAAGTCTAACAGGGTTGCAGATGCACTTAGTAGAAGGCAACTATTGCTGAAAGAAATATAGATTGAGGTGGTTGGGTTTAAAGAACTCAAGAATTTGTATCTAGAGGATTCTGACTTTGGTGAAGCTTGGAAAGCTTGTAAAGAACCTGTTACTCTAGATAGAATGAAGTGGATGGATTTCATCATTCAGGATGATATGCTATTTAGAGGGAGTCAATTGTGCATTCCAAGAAGTTCTATGAGGGAGAATCTCATCAAGGAGAAGCATAGCAGAGGATTGGCTGGACATTTTGGTAATGATAAAACCCTTGCTTTGGTTAGTGAGAATTATTATTGGCCACAGTTGTAGCAAGATGTCAAGAAGTTTGTACAGAGTTGTAGAGTATGTCAAATGGCAAAAGGAGTGAAGTAGAATATAGGGTTGTATCAGCCATTACCTGTACCAGAGAAGCCTTGGAAGGATATCAGTATGGACTTTGTTCTTGGTTTACCAAGGACACAGTGGAGACATGATTCAATTTTTGTGGTAGTTGATAGATTTTCAAAGATGACACATTTTATTCCCTGCAAGAAGACTAATGATGCTGTTCATGTAGCAGAATTATTTTTCAGAGAAGTGGTGAGACTACATGATTTGCCAAAGAGTATAGTTTCAGATAGGGACACTAAGTTCATTGGATATTTCTGGTGTACATTATGGAAGAAGTTGAAGATAGATTTGAAGTTCAGTTCATCACTTCATCCACAGATTGATGGATAGACAGAGGTGGTGAATAGGAGTTTGGGAAATTTGTTGAGATGTTTGGTTGGAGATAAGACAATAGGATGGGATTTGATTTTACCACATGCACAATTTTCATACAATAATTCTCTCAACAAGAGCATTGGTAAATCACCATTCCAGATTGTATATGGGAGTAGTCCAAAAAATGCATCTAAGTTGAGAAAGATAGATAAAGGAGAAATAAGTAGTGCTGAAGTTGATGATTTTGCAGAACATTTGAAGAACATCCATGAGAAGGTGAGGAAGCACATTACCAAGATGAATGTGTAGTATAAGGCTAAGGCAGATGAGAAAAGGAGGCATAAGGAATTTCAGGTTGGAGATGAAGTCATGGTTCATTTGCAGAAGGAGCGATTTCTAGTTGCTACATATAATAAGTTGAAAATGAAGAAGTTCAGTCCATGTAAGATACTGAAGAAGCATGATTTGGAAAATGCATACGAGGTTGAGTTGCCTACTGAGCTGAATATTTTACCAGTATTTAATATTATAGATTTGACAAAGTATCATGAAGGAGGTGTTGAAGATGAGGTTACAACATCATAGTGGAGTATTCCAGCAACCAGTTCAGATATCAAGGAGAATGAAGACATATTGGATAGTCGTGTTGGCAGAAGCACAAGGAACAGGACATATGAAAAGTATTTGGTCAAATGGAAAGGATGACCTGTTGAAGATTCATCATGGCTAACAAAGGAGGAGGTTAACCATCTTAGTTTTCCTCTACACACCTAAGTCATGACATGATCACTTCTCAAATTACCCCGGGTGTCTAATGCAGGAGCATCCTGGGTGTAAGAGCAATCTTGCATCACCCAAAAATATTTCTATTTTTGTATTGAATAAGGGCTATCTTGTGCAGAGCTGCTATTTATGGGAACTTGCTATTTTTAGTAAGTTGGTCATATGATCTCAAAATGTTCTGATTTCACATGTGGAGGTTCATCTCAGTCATATCAGCCTACCAGTAAAGTTTCATGGCTAGATCAGGTCTAGTTTTGAAGATATTGAAGATTTTTAGTATTGGTAGCAGGGTACAGAAACTTTGAACTTAGTTTTGAAGGCTTTAGAGGCCTTGGATGAGGTCAAAAATTTGAGTGACAGGCGCTTGCGTGAGTCAAGCCTATAGAGTGCTTCGTGGCCTTTCCAAAATGGGGTTATAATAGTCAATCGGGTCAACTGGTGATGACTTATGGTCTCTAGAAGTTGGGCCACCTGAAATGGCAGAAAATAATTTTCCTTCAAAATTTTTGTTCAAGTTTCAAAAGTTATTTTGAGCCGAATTTGATGTAATAAATTGAAAAATAAAATAATTCTAAGTTTGGTCAGCCCTAAGGGCTAAATTTCTGGAAAATTTTCGGGCGGTGGAAAATGCCTCTATAAAGAAGGCCGGTAGTGTTGTCTAGGGTAGTTCTCGGTAGTAGATCTGGGTGCTGATTCAAGGCTTTATCCTATAAAATATTGCAAGGGAATGCCCATGTGGTTTTGCACATTGTAATTCTAAAAGTTTGTAATTCCACATTTGTGGAGATAATAAGAAGCCAATTTTTTGTTCTTGCATATTGTTGTTCTTGTTTCTCTATTTCTGTTATGTGTTTGTGGTATTAAGGGGAGCACCCTTCATAAGGAATTTTTAGTGTCTAAACACTCAACTAATCCCTCTAACCGATTAGGAGTGGTTGGAGAAGTTGAGAGGAAAGTTTTCAAACATTCATATTCACTTATTGAATGCTTTGGAGACTACTGGTTTGACTGTTCATGTGTTAATGTTTAGAAGAGATCAATAAAGTATTTAAAGACATTCTTACATGTTTGGAGAGGTTTGAGAGGTACTTATCATGATTTTACCCTCACAAACAGTGGCATAGACTGGTTTTACTAAGTTTCCTTTCTCTATTTTGAGGTTTCCTTTCTCTGCCGCAAGGGTACAGTTAGAGGGTTCATTGAGAAAATGATCTTTTGGTGGTTACTATAAATATGAATGATTTGATATAGCATATTTCTCATTTTACTTGAAATTTGGAATAACTTGTGCAAGGGTAAAAGTACTTTTGATCATTTTGGTCGTGACTATTCCTCTACACAGTCAGGAAATGTAATTGCCTAATGATTATATGTAATGTTGAATGGATTAAATGCTTTATTCTTGGTAGAAGTGAATGGAAGAAATATTTTTTGTGTTAGGTTTCATTTATTATTGAATTCAATGGTTTCTAAGATTTGTTGAGGAGTTTGCTCCTTGTTTAATGTTACTAGTTCCTGTACAATCCACTCATACAACACTGAAATGCTATGTGATTGACAATTTTATACAACTGGTCCTTTGGCACGTATTAAAAAAAATAGAATTTTCAGCATATTATTATCATTCTATTTCTTTGTTGTAAACATGCCATTGGTTCAGTTTTGTAAAAAAAAAATTGTGTTAAATTTTTTTACAAAATAGATTACAAAATACTCTTCAAAACAAAAGAAAAACTTAGCAAATTCAGTCTAACTCACTATAGATGAAGGAATCGTCATGCTAATAGTTCCTCTAAGTCTTCCAAAACATTTATTGAACTCCCCTAAAGTCCTATTGGATCCCCAAATTTCTTAATCCAATCAACTTATATCAGGATCATGAGAAACTTCAAAGGATTAAAAACATTACTTGGAACAGTCACTGGTTTTACCAGTCAAAATGTAAGGAACATAATTTTAAAGTGCTTAGAATACATTCAACGATGAAATGAATGCTTAGAGATTGCTTACTATTCCATCCTTGAATTTAGAAACCAAAATAATAAGTAAAGAAGCCTTTCAACAATGCATAACACAATGGACTTGCAGATTTAAACTTCTATTTTTATTGAATCTATGTTCCTACTATACACTCCAGACTTAAATCTTCCGTACAATGACTTCCAAAGGTTACATATAACTCCATCACAACTTCCCCAACTATGAAGAACATAGGTGAAGAACTTGATGGTTTCATTCTTTAATCTTTAAGAACTTGATCAAGAACATAGGTTTTAATGAAATATCAATTTGATTTGAAAAGTTTGTGTTCTTTACAAATTTGAAAGGCTCTAATACTTACTAGGGCGGATGTGGATGTGAAACCTTATGCTTTTAATACTAAGTCTCTGATTGTTGGGTATATTGATTATAAGTACTTGACATATATCACAAATGTTTCTAATTAAGGTTGGCGGGATGATTACGCCTATCCTGAAAAAAGATTGTCAAATCATTACACTTTCAAATCAATTACCTATCGACATATCCCTTGCAAGGAAGAGAAGCCAAACACATAAAGAACATGCACATAAAAATGGTAGCTGAAAAACTTAAATGGAATACACCAAGAAGTACCAAATGATGAATGCTCAATTGTTGTAATGGCAAAGCATCAGATCTGTCCATTTCTAGAACTAGATTTTCTAGTCTAAATGATTTTTCTATAGTTGTAATGATTTTTCTAGAACTTGATTTTCTAGTCTTAATAATTTTTCTATAGTCCTAATGATTTTTCTCTAGTCTTAATGATTTTTCTTTCGTCCTAATGTTTGTTGCTCTTGATAAATTAGGCCTTGAATTTGAATTTTTGTTCACTATTTTATTTCA
Organism: Chamaecyparis obtusa; assembly: GCA_027943335.1. Lineage (NCBI taxonomy): Eukaryota > Viridiplantae > Streptophyta > Pinopsida > Cupressales > Cupressaceae > Chamaecyparis > Chamaecyparis obtusa. Next base: position 255,100 of record BSBK01003552.1, read on the forward strand.
GCTTGATATTTCATTCATTTTTCATATACACAGAGACTACACATGTTGATAAAAAAATGAGCCATTTGATTAAGGTTAACTATTCATGATTGTAAATAGTCAATATTTCTGATGGTACTCCTTGGTGTATTCATTTTAAAATAATCATGTTTCTATGACTATGATAAATGTCCCTTTGTGTTGAGAAAACTAGAGTTGAAAAATTGGTTGCAAACAAATCATCCTTCTTCCACCAACATTCTAGTCAGTGTACAAGTAACAAGTCATTCCATTCAAGAAAGACCATGTCTGACAATATCAACCCAGAACAAAATAAGGAGTATGCAGAATTTAGTGATTGTATCTTCCATTAGAGCCACTTCATATGCACAAGTGATGAACATGCATATTTGCCTGAGTGCTATTGGGATCTTACCCAACAACACATGTACTATTGTGAAAATAACCACAAATCTATTTGCTGCTGGGTCTAGATCCCAATTTTCTTGGTCAAATATGCATGTTTTTCACTTGTGCATATACCTTCTATGATAAACTCTTATATGAACAGGTGATGAACATTCATATTTGCCTAAGTAGTGTAATACCCCCAAAATGGGCTATAAGTTCATTAACCTCTTATATCGACACATCGAATGAAATCGACATCGAAGTCCTAACCCAAGGCACATCTGAACATTATCAAATTTAATTGATTATCTCAAATTCTACATCGGGGAATATTCCTAGTAATATTCCTCATCATCATAATTATCTTTAATTTAATAATTATTTGGCGATAAATCCTATTTATCCTAAAGTTTGATTAATTGAATATTCTCAATATTTAATTAATTAGATTTAATACTGCCACTTAATTGTTTAATTGAAGTTAATTCTATTTATTCCTGAATTGTATTATTTAATTTTGACAATAAATCTAAAATCCTATGAATAATTGATTAAATTCTTATTTAACTAATTAAAACAAGTTGTCAGTTTTTAATAATATTGTTTTTGAATAAAAGTTTAATTTAATAATTGATTAACCCATAAATCAATTGTTTTATTTTTCAAAATCAGTTAAGTTGGAAATAAATCACTTTATTATTAAATTAATTCATAAATAAAACATGCACAATCACAAAAGCAAACAACTATCAATTATCAATTAAATCTAAACTCTATTTTGAGTTAAACTCTACTTTTGCATATTTTTGTGAGTTAATTATCTTTTATTTAAAAATGACTCAAAAATCAACCCGAGTTATTTGAGTGATTTATGACTTTTTTCATGCACCTCTAAAGCCCTATATTTCTATAAATTAAGGCTTTAGCTCTTCATTTATGATCCATCCATGAATTGCACACTCATGCTGCTGAATTGGAGACTGAAGAATCAATCTTGAGAATTCGAGTTGTTGTGAGATTTTTATTATTTTTGGATAGTATCCATATCATTTAGAATATTATTGTTAGATCATTTTAGCATATCAATTTTCATATTAGCATAGATTCATATCAAGTTTTCAGTATCATAATTGCACAGAAAAATTAAAAAAATAGATTAATTGCATTCATTCCATATCTAGATTTTGCATTCAAATCCTTTGTTTAGGTGTCACCAAGGTCACTGATCTTGGTATAATTTGAGAATACATACTTGCCTCTACTAGAAGGCAGTAAATTGCCTGGTTAGTTTAGTTTTTCATTTATTGCACGATTTTGATTTTAGCTAACCTCTAATATTTTACTGAAGTGTTGTGTCTATAGATCAGGTACAAAATTCACACACACATTTTTGGCACCCACCGTGGGGCCCTAAAATGGGTTTCCCTTCATTTCTATCAATTTTTTATCTTTTGAGGTTAATGGTTTCAAGGGTTCTGGTATAATCTGGAGGATGTTATTTTTTGTTTCTTTTTTGCCTGCAAAAAAGAATTTTTTTTTTAGCACTCTTTCTATCAAAACTATGATTTTTAATTTTTGTCCATACAATTATCGTATGAGTTTTGTTAGAAACTTGTACCAGGAGATACCCACTATCGTACGATAGTTTATTTGATCGAGAATTGTACCATCAGGATTACCAAATCATTTGGAATCTTGATTGTCATATGGTCTGGTACCCAGTGTCATACAAATTTTTGGACTGTCATCTAGGAGATAACCCACTATCGTACGAGTTTTAGTGCCAGGTTTCAATTGTCGTTTCACTTTTTCAGGTAGTTTTACAGATTTGTTTTTCTGATTTGGACTAACAGCTAACATTAACGATTGAAATTTATTGTTTCTAATTGATTTCTGCTGATTTGATTGGGAAAAAGCATGAGAATTGCTAAAAATAGGTAATAATATACTAAGCATGTTGTGAGGAATTCAGGTAATCTTCTCAATTGATAACATTTTGATTTGGATTAAAAAGAACTCTTGCGTGTCAAGCTTGTGTGACCTTTATTGCTTTCATATCACATATTTCATTTGGGCTATAGAAATGAACATAGATTTTCTTTTCAGCATCTTTGTTACACATAGTAAATAGGCCCTATGAACACTATTCATGGCTCTTGAGAGAGTGGGTTTCCAGCGAAACTCTTCTCAATGAAGGAACCCTTGTAGGTAGGGAGGATACTGAGAGAGTCTCACATTCTACTAGATTTGTGCATCTTCAACTTCTGATTGATACATTCTCTCTCCAGAGAGGTTGATAGATCATGAGTGGTTGACATCATAGATCTTTGTGAGATAATCTTAGTCTTAGCATGTTGGATTAATTTGTCTACTTTGTTTGGGTTAAATGTGAAAAGGCTAGAGGACTATGCTCTACTCCCTTTTTGGGTAGTACCAAAAACTCAGATCTTTGAATCTGGAACCAGTCTCCATGTGGTATATTTTGTGAGTCACCTTTAGAGAGGGTTAACCGTAGTGGACATTTCCTTAATTAAGTCAACCACGTTGATGAAACCTCAAGCGGTAATAGCCATTTTCATCGTGGTAGTGACAACTACTATATAAATGTCCTCGTGGAAGAAATCTCCATAGGTGTGGTCTCTTGTTGGGTTCTCAGATCTCCCTAGCAGCTCTTGATTGATTAAATTCTTAGACTGTGTCAAAACCCTGGTGCGCTTGGATTGGAGTTCACCTTCTTGAGATCACAAAAGTTGTAGAGTCAGACCATTACTAAAAACCCTAGTGAGGCCAAATTTTTATTTTTCTAAGAATATGTGCATTATTGCAAAACTTTTTAGAACATACATTGTTAGCACTCCTAGGGATTAGCACAATTCAGTCACTTGATTGTTCATGCGCAGGGTTGTTGTGTCCCTTGTTCATTGTTTTCAGACGTGCTTGAAATCACTTGTTTGCTATTTTGCGTGCTTGTTTATCTATTTGGTTACTAAGAACGAATTAATCTGCTACAATCTTCAAATCTAGACAAATAATTTTGTGAACAATCTGAAACTAAAAACCTAAAAAATTGCAAAATCTAATGTCAAACACCTTTCTGGAGTCAACAGTCATTTTGTAAAGTCATAAAGTCATACGACTTTTGGCTATTATCATTTCAGAACCCCCAGATTGTCATATGGTATCAGGTACATTGTCATACGAGTTTTATTGCTAGTCAATTCCAAAAAGTCAAAATTCATGCAATCAACTGTTGTACGAGTTTTGCAATAGTCGTACAAGTTTTTCAATTTTCATTTCATGCTATACCCACTGTCGTACGAGCCTGTAGAAATTCATTTGGGAAATTTTGAAAAGTTGTCAGAAAGTTGTTAGAACTGTTAAAGACCTAGCTTTTCCAGCCTATTTCTAGAATCTGTCAAAAAAATCACTATGTAAGGAACAGAGCAGTGAATACTGAGAATCCAATCATTTTCCTAAAGTGGCCTTTTGAATCTGATTTAGCCTTCTATTTAATCAATTTGAGTCTTTATCATCTTGTGTCAAAACCTTGTCATAACTATCAATCTTCAATCAATTATCAAAATGGCTAAGTGTTGTGAACTCATGTCCACTATCTTTTGGGAATCCACCCATACATCCAGGGCACAGTCTCCTTCATTTACATTTAATCCAAGCTTCAATCAACCAAACCTTGACAAGGTTGCATCATTTGATCTTCTTGAATCAATTCGTTCTTCAGTTGTCTTCATCTTGTTCTTTTGTTTCACCCAGGGTTAATGGTGGAAACTAGAGCTTCCTCACACAAGAAATCAGGAGAAGCATCTCATACCTTACCTTTGACTCATATCCAAGGTCCAACTCTTGAACAAATCTACAATTTTGGTCTTTACGAAGATGACGGTCTTGGTAACTTTTGATTAAAAACTAGTTACATTCCCCCTCCATCAATTCAAGGAGTTAATCAACAAACTCTACATCAATCTATTCCAGGTAGTCCTAAAACTCCTTACATGTCTCAAAGAATTAGCACACATGAGGAAGAAGCTCTAATCACCACTATGATGAAACAAATGCATGCTATGCAAGTCAAACTTAACAAACTTGAGAAAGAAAAGGAAACTAAAGAGTTCTCCATGGAAGCTCTATGCCCTTTTCCATTTGATAAAGACTTGTACATGTCACCATGCCCTTGGATAGAATATGAGCAACGTGATAATCCTTTTGATACTTCTTCCATGGAGAATGACACACCCATCTTTGAAGACTATGATGACTATGATGAGGGACAATATAGTGATACCTATGACACCTCTGTTCCTAAGAGTCCTCCTCGCTGTGTGCTTGTGCTTACTAGAAATGGGATGTCACATTGGATAGATCATGATGGTGATCCATATGATTCTAATTTTGAAAGAGACTTTAATGATTTATGTGAACAATACCTAGATGATACATCTACTTCTATTGAGGAAGAGAAAGCTTATTGAGCTGATTATAAATGTGCATACTATAAGGATCTCTCCTCTAAGAACTCTCATGGTGAAAATAAATATTACACTCTCAAGAAAGATCATGTTAATGTTGAACCTTTGCCTTGTGATGGTTCCCTTCCATCCCCTACTTCCTCCAATACCCATACATTTTCTAAAGCTCCCAAGCCTATCAAATCTTTCACAGAACCTTCATCCAACACAAGCCCTAATACTTTTCATATGATTACCTATAGTTATCCTCAATGGCTACCCCTTAAAGAAACTCAAGATAACTTTCACTTGGCTGCAAATACTTTCAATAATGCTAAACCCAAAGAGCCTAAGCCTTTATATGCTATAATGCCTACTCCAGCTAGTCCTTCCCCATCTCTTCCAAAGTGTTCTCTATAATTGCAGCATGATCCCTTGTCCTTAGAAGTATCTCCATGTCAAGAGGACTCTAAAAATGATAAAGAAAAGAACATAATGAAAGATCAAGATCAAGAACCCTCCATGTCATCCAATCCTTTTCATGATGTATCTTATCTACTTCAGGATTCTTTTGATCCTGCACATCCTTTTTCATGCATTCCACCATGTCTTAAGTCTTCTCCTAAGCAAGATCAAGCTACTACTTACACTGTTGAGCTTATTGACAATCAAAATAACCTTACCCCACTTCTGCTTTCCAAAGATGATACTTCCATTAAGGTTGGTAAAAATGGTGTTGTTACTTCCAATGTTAAGCCTATTGAAAATCAAGAGAAAAATTATGTGCTTATGCTATCCAAAGTTCCTTGTCAAGATCAAAGTCTTCCATCTTCTTATTCTACCACTCCATGTTTGTTTCCACTTTCTAATCTTCCTAAGTCTTTGAAAGCTTTGAACAATACAATCAAAGAAGGTGCTCATATTCAAGATGTCCATGATTCTATTGAGAATCCTAATGCTCACTCTAACGGTGTTGATGTCCTTGGTTGTCATGTAAATGTTGATGAACTTGTTAATTATCCTTTTGCATCTTCCACTTCCATACTTGGACCTCTTCCGCCACTACAAAGGGATTCATGTCTGCCTTCCATCTTGGGTCCTTATGTCTCTTCACTTTTCCCTCCTAACTCTCCTAATTTTCCATCCATCTTGGGTCCTTACATCCCTCCATCCCTCCTCTTTCCTCAAGATCAACATAGAAGCATACCCTTGAATCCTTTTCATCCACCCACTCATCTAAACTAGTCATATCCTCCTTCTTCCACAAGTCCCAAGTCTTTTGGAAGTAACTTGAATGTTTAATACAAGAAAAAGAAGCAATCCAAGAATCCATCAAAAAAAAAAGATCACCATGTCTCCTCTAATCGATACAAAGGCATAAAGTCAAAAGAGATATCTAAGAAAAAAACTACAAGACAAGTATGGGTTCCAAAATCCATCATTGAAGATATTCTCTCTAAATCATCAAAAAGAAATAAATAGCCTACGACTATATGGATTCCAAAATCTCTCTTGAAAAAGTATGATGTTGAGCAACAAGTGAAGTTGACATTCAAGCTTCCAAAGACTTCCACTTCATCTTCTTCCAAAAATATTCTTCCATTCCATGCGCCTAAACCACAACCTCTGCTATCCATTCACCATATTCCTTCATTCACATTTCCTCCATCCTCTCACCACCCTTCAAGGTGTGTGTTGATGTTGATCTTGCCTTCCTTTCCATCTACCCTTTCATAATCCTTCCATTCATTATCCTTCTACCTTCTATCTTTTTTCCTCATTTGCCTATTCCTCCTATCTTCCAACCTCACTCACTTTACATAAAATCTTATCCTCCATTTTTCTCTTCCATCTCCCTTTCCCTATCAGCAGCTTTGAGCATATCATTTTGAATCCTTGGCATATCATGGTTTATCCTTTCAAGGAGCATTATCTAAAAAGCTTGCCTTCTTCCAAAAAAAAAAAAAAATAGAAATGAAAAAAAAAATTTGAAAATGTGCCTTGGTGAAAACTTGGAAACAAGCGCCTTGGTAGCAAAAGTAAAGAGAAATAAATTTGTCCTATGGTGAAAACCACTACCTTGTGGCACCTTGGATAAGTACCATGATGAAAACTTGGTAATCAGGCATCATGCATAGTTCCTCTACATATTTCATCCATTCCATCTTCTCTCTTTGATCTTGACAATGTTGATCTATACATGAACATTTGGCAATCTTGTGAGCTATCTTACGATGATCTTGCTTTCATTCCTTTCTTGTTTAGCCTTCATATCTATCTTCCTCCATTCATTTTCACCTTTTTCTATCCTTTTCCCCTTTGGTCTTGATCTAATAAAAAAGAGTAAAACACGATGCTATGAAGCCTCTTGACATGTCTACTCATTTGGACTGCATCCTTTCCTGCTCTTGCATTATGATTTTGTGACTTATCCTATGCTTGCCTTTCATTGCTTGTTCAAATGCGCTTTACATGACAATTTTTCCCTAGCTTGGGTATTCTTGAGGAGTTTTCCCTTGAGGATTTCTTCCCTTCATTCTCCTTCATTCTCTTGTCTTCCATCTCTTCCCCCAACTTGCTAATCCCTCTTTTTCTCCACCTTGCTAGACATTGGGACTGCATGATATGATCTTTCTTGGGAGTTTGCAATGGAGAAAGATGCAATCAAGTTTGCTAAGAACTATCAAAAAGGCCAAGTGCATGGCAACTTAATTCATGCTCCAGGGAGAAATCTAATTCCCTTTACTACACAATGACCTTTTCACCAATGAGCATTTGATCTTATAGGAGCTATACATCCTCATTCATCCAATGGACATACCCATACAATCAGAGCTATAGATTATTTTACAAAATGGGTAGAAGCAGTCCCTTTGACACAAGCAACTAGAAAACAAATCTCTATGTTCATATTGAACTGTATCATATGCAAATATGGGATACCTCATTCCATAATCATAGATAATGGGGGACAATTCAAAAATAAAGACCTAGATGATCTATGTGCCAAATTCAAGATCACACAATATTGGTCTTCTATCTACTATCCTCATGGGAATGGACAACCAAAGGTTTCTAACAAGAATCTATTAAAAATCTTTCACCGTACAGTTAATAAAATAGGAAGAGACTAGCATCTCATGATCAATCCAGCTCTTTGGGCCTATAGAACAAGTATCAGAATGCCCACTGGGGCTACACCTTTCGCTTTAGTTTGTGGGTCTAAAGTGGTACTACCTATTGAGATTGAAATCCCATCACTAAGAATTAGAATGCACGGTCTAGTAACTGATGATGACTATAGAGTGTCTAGGTTGCAAGAACTTGAACTACTAGATGAGCACAGACAAGCAATGTATGATCATCTCAGAGTATATCAGAAGAGAATGTTTAGAGGCTACAACAAGAAAGTTAGACACAAAGAATTTCAGGTTGGTGATCTAGTCTTGAGAGAGAATCCTAAATATCAATCACATCGAGAATGCAAGGGGAAGTTTGAATCCAACTGGCTGGGTCCCTTTGTTATCACTACTACTTTTAGCTCTAGAGCCTATCAACTCTCAATGATTGAAGGAGAACAGCTCTGAGAACTAATCAACATTCTCCATCTGAAGAAATTCTATGCCTAAGGCATTCAGTCTATGGTAAAATGTCCTTAAAAAATCTTAAAAATTGAAAAAAGTCCTGAAAAAATGAGCATATTGGTGAAAACCTAGCAATAGGCACCTTGATGATTCACAAAAAAAGTAAAAAATATCAAAAATACAAAAAAATGTGAAAAAGAAAAAGTGCCTTGGTGAAAACTTGGAAACAGGCACCTTGGTAGCAAAAATAGAATCTCTGCCAAGATGGTGAAAACCTGGCAAACGGGTGCCACTTGTTTCAAAATGCTCCATCTATTAGTGCAATCTTGGTCTTTCCCAGCTTTCAATCTTGCTTTAGTTTGTACATATATCCCAGTTTGTTTCTGCATTTCCAGTTTTTAATAAGTTAGTTTGTACACCAATCAGCTCAAGCGTCTATATCCTATCAATGTTAAAACTTAGGGGCACTCAAAGTCATATCCTATGGCCTCCAATGTATCTTAGACGTATCATATCTAGTCAGAGTCCTTTGAAGCTTCATCCAAGTCAGTCAGTCTATCTTGTCTCCAGAAAGGATTTTGCATCTACAACAACGCAATCAAACATCAAACACAAACTGAACACAATCTGTGCTTTTCATGCTTTTATCTCCTTGTATGCTTATTGATTCACATTGCGATTTTTGCATATTGTGTCCCTTCGAGCTCTTCAATGATGTCCTTTATAGGATTTAGAGAGTGATGATTGGGGGCATAATCTTTTCTTTGTCTTCTGCTTGTATGTGAAAATCTAACAACTTTTGGAATTCTAGATTGAAATGGTGTCCGTCTATAAGAGCCTCTATCTTGAATCGGATGGCCATGTGTACCTCGACCATTGATACCTAAAAAATTCAAGGAAGTTTGATCTAACTATTATCTTTTTGAGTGAGTTCTTTCTCCTACTGTGAAACGTGATCTTGCCTAAGGAGGTGAATGATAAAGGGTCACTACGGGTAATTCACACTGGATTTCAAATGATCTCTTGACTGTTTGTTGTGTTTGACTGCAAGGCGTAATCAGGTCATCACAATGTTTATATTCTGATGCTTATACAAATTGCTATATCAAAATGGACATGATATTCAAGTCATCTTTGCATTTGTGCCTTGGTGCTTATATCTAATCCGACATTCTGAAAATAAAATCAATATTCATATATCTATGGTTGATTGACTAGTGGATGTTGTATTGATTCCTACACATACAAATCGATATTCATATGTCTATGGTTTCATAACTAGTGGGCATTGTATTGATTTATCTGGTTACCTAAAAATTCAATGATGAGAATGACCGACACATGATCAGTGACTAGGTCCTAAGTCTTAGGTTGCATTTCATTCTGCATGTCTCTTTGCATTTTGCATGTTTGCATGATCTCACAATGGTTGGCTAAACTTCAATGCTTAAACGATTCTTCAAATCACATCTTCAAATCTAACAAGAGCTGAATCTTACACGAAGGTTCCTCCAACGAAACAACAAGTAGAATCCTTTTTGGGGATCAAAATCAAAATTTGCGATCATTCATATTATTAGCTACTTGCATAATCAACCTTCAATCATTAAAGGAATCTAATATTCAACTTAACTGATTATCTTATATCAAACTATCAAAATTTTAACTTGGTTAACCATGGTCAAATCATGGTTTAACCTAGTCAAACTTGGTCTTTTGGATCCTCTAACGATGTAGAATGCATTTTCAAACATGTATAACCACTTCTTACAATCAATTAACATGCTTCTAAACCATTCAATGCTGACTTTTCTTGTCAGATTTTAATTTTATCTTGAAGGGGGCATGGTATTGCACATAATTCAAAGTCTGTAATCTAAAGATGAAATCATATCTTTCCTCAGTAATCAAGACAAAAACCACGTCTAGTTGCTGATTCATCAAAAAGACCTCATCGATTGGGGCAAATCAATCATCACTCAGGGCATATCAGATTCATCGAGATCCATATCAATCTAGTATTCTCTTAATCTTGTAAATTGTATCAGTTTTTGTAACTATCGGTTTAATTGTGTTATTTCTTTGGTTCTTCAAAAATTGAAGGGTTCAGATGTGATACCAATGTGATTCAATATAAGGACAATTAGGTCTGGAATCAATCACTCACTTCTTTGCAATCATAAGGTTCAGAATCAGGTGTTTTGACACTTTTTTGTAATCATCGGTTCATTATTGTTATAGTTAACATTATCTTTGGTCATTCAGAACCTATTATCTTCATATCAATTTCAATCAGTTTCTGTCTCATATCAATTTCAATATCAAACATCAATTTCAACATCATACACAGACTATCTTTGAACCACTGCGTTTCGCACAACAATTCAAAGAGGGGCAAAATGTAATACCCCAAAAATGGGCTATAAGTTCATTAACCTCCTATATTGACACATCAAATGAAATCGACATTGAAGTCCTAACCCAAGGCACATCTGAACATTATCGAATTTAATTGATTGTCTCAAATTCTGCATCGGGGAATATTCCTAGGAATATTCCTAATCATCATAATTATTTTTAATTTAATAATTATTTGTTGATAAATCCTATTTATCCTAAAGTTTGATTAATTGAATATTCTCAATATTTAATTAATTAGATTTAATACTGCCACTTAATTGTTTCAGTGAAGTTAATTCTATTTATTCCTGAATTGTATTATTTAATTTTGACAATAAATCTAAAATCCTATGAATAATTGATTAAATTCTTATTTAATTAATTAAAACAAGTTGTCAGTTTTTAATAATATTGTTTTTGAATAAAAGTTTGATTTAATAATTGATTAACCCATAAATCAATTATTTTATTTTTCAAAATCAGTTAAGTTGGAAATAAATCACTTTATTATTAAATTAATTCATAAATAAAACATGCACAATCACAAAAGCAAACAACTATCAATTATCAATTAAATCTAAACTCTATTTTGAGTTAAACTCTGCTTTTGCATGTTTTTGTGAGTTAATTATCCTTTATTTAAAAATAACTCAAAAATCAACTTGAGTTATTTGAGTGATTTATGGCTTTTTTTCATGCACCTCCAAAGCCCTAGATTTTTATAAATTAAGGCTTTAGCTCTTCATTTATGATCCATCCATGAATTGCACACTCACACTGCTGAATTGGAGACTGAAGAATCAATCTTGAGAATTCGAGTTGTTGTGAGATTTTCATTATTTTTGCATAGTATCCATATCATTTAGAATATTATTGTTAGATCATTTTAGCATATCAATTTTCATATTAGCATAGATTCATATCAAGTTATCAGTATCATAATTGCACATAAAAACCAAAAAAATAAATTAATTGCATTCATTCCATATCTAGATTTTGCATTCAAATCCTTCGTTTAGGTGTCATCAAGGTCACTGATCTCAGTATAATTTGAGAATACATACTCGCATCTACTAGAAGGTAGTAAATCACTTAGTTAGTTTAGTTTTTCATTTATTGCACGATTTCAATTTTAGCTAACCTCTAATGTTTTACTGAAGTGTTGTGTCTATAGATCAGGTACAAAATTCACACACAAGCATTTCTTTGAGTAGTCCTCCAACACATGTAATATTGTGAAAATCATCACAAGTCCATTTGTTGGAGGGCTACTTATAGTACACATGTTTGGAGGTCTGATGGAAACAAGAGAATTTGAAGAGTCACGAGTCTTAAGATTGTACTTAATATAGCCAAGCTTTATTCACTGGTACATTCAAACATGAAACAAACCATTCTTAAACTAGATTAAACTAGTAAACCAAAGGACATACTAATTATAAGTAAACTAGTAAACCAAAGGACATGCTTTTACTACTAAGTCTCTGTTTGTTGGGCATACTGATTATAAGTACTTGACATATATCACAAATGTTGCTAATTACGGTTGGCAGGATGATTACGCTTATCCTAAAAAAAAACTATCAAATCATTATCCTTTGAATGGTTACTATGAATATGAATGATTTGATATAGCATAGATTTTACTTGAAGTTTGGAATAGCTTGTGCAAGGGTGAAAGTACTTTTGATCATTTTGGTCGTGACTGTTCCTCTACACAATCAACAAATGTAATTGTCTAATGATTATATGTAATGTTGAATGGATTAAATGCTTTATTCCTGGTAGAAGTGAATGGAAGGAATAATGCTGGTGTTAGGTTTAATTTATTATTGAATTCAATGGTTTCCAAGATGTGTTGAGGAGTTTGCTCCTTTTTTAATTTTAACTATTCCTGCACAATCCACTGCTATGTGATTGAAAATTTCATACAACTGGTCCTTTGGCATGTATTAAACAGAATAGAATTTTTAGCATATTATTATCATTCTATTTATTTGTTGTAAACATGCCATTGGTTCAGCATATTATTATCATTCTATTTCTTTGTTGTAAACATACCATTGGTTTGGTTTTGTAAATTTCTTTTCGTGTTAAATATTTTTTTTTCTATTTTTTCCATTTGATAACCACAGTCAACATTTCAAAATAGTGAATAACATCAAATAATGGAGATAAAGCATGGGCTAGAGTATGACACTAGTAGATTAAAATTGAACCAATGGCATGCTTACAACAAAGAAATAGAATGATAATAATATGCTAAAAATTCATATTCTATTTAATACACGCCAAAAGACCAGTCCCAACAATTCTTAAACAATAAAGTATGTTTAAGAATTGTTGGGAGTAGTTTTCAAACATTCATATTCACTTATTGAATGCTTTGGAGATTAGTGGTTTGATTGTCCATGCATTACCATTGACTGAGATTCATTAAAGGATACAAAACCCTTCATTTTGGGTTATTGTGTGTGGATTCAAATGTAGGTTTGATTTGGTTAATGTTTAGAAGAGATCAATAAACTATTTAAAGACAATCTTACATGTTTGGAGAGGTTTGAGAGGCACTTATCATGACTGTACCCTCACAAACAGTGGCATAGATTGGTTTTACTAAGTTTCTTTTCTTTATTTTGAGGTTCTCATTACCAAAGTAGCCAAAGACTATGTTAGGCTGATAAAATATAGGGATTCCCTTTACTGCTGCAAATCTTTGAAGGTTGCTGCACTTGGACAGATGTGGATGTTCAACCTTATTCTTTTACTACTAAGTCTCTGTTTGTTGGGCATACTGATTATAAGTACTTGACATATATCACAAATTTTGCTAATTAAGGTTGGCAGGATGATTACGCCTATCCTAAAAAAAGACTATCAAATCATTATGCTTTCAAATCAATTACCTATTGGCATATCCCTTGTGAGGGAGAGAAGTCAAACACATAAAGAATATGCACATAAACACGATAGCTAAAAAACTTAAATGAAATACGCCAAGAAGTATCAAATGATGAATGCTCAATTGTTGTAATGGCAAAGCACCAGAACCGTCCATTTGTAGAACTTGATTTTATAGTCTAAATAATTTTTCTATAGTCGTAATGATTTTTCTAGAACTTGATTTTCTAGTCTTAATGATTTTTCTATAGTCTTAATCATTTTTCTTTCGTCCTAATGTTTGTTGCTCTTGATAAATTAGGCCTTGAATTTGAATTTTTGTTCACTATTTTATTTCAACTTGATATATATTTCATTCATTTTTCATATACATAGAGACTACACATGCTGATAAAAAAATGAGCTATTTGATTTAGGTTAACTATTCATGATTGTAAATGGTCAATATTTTTGATGGTACTCCTTGGTGTATTCCATTTTAAAACAATCATGCTTTTATGGCTATGATAAATGTCCCTTTGTGTTGAGAAAATTAGAGTTGGAAAAATGGTTGTTCAGTGTCTGTATATCTACAGGTTGCAAATAAATCATCCTTCTTCCACCAACATTCTAGTCAATGAACAAAATAAGGAGTATGCAGAATTTAGTGATTGTATCTGCCATTAGAGCCACCTTATATGCACAGGTGATGAACATGTATATTTTTCAGAGTGCTATTGGGAGCTTACCCAACAACACATGTACTATTTTGAAAATCACCACAAATCTATTTGCTGTTGGGTCTAGCTCCTAGTATTACTTGGTCAAATATGCATGTTTTTCACCTGTGCATATACCTTCTATGATCAACTCTTATATGCACAAGTGATGAACATTCAGATTGGCCTAAGCAGTTTGTGAGCTTTCCTTCCAACACATGTACAATTGTGAAAATCATCACAAGTCCATTTACTAGAGGAAATCTCACAGTACACATGTTCAGAGGTCTGAAGGAAACAAGAGAATTTGAAGAGTCACAAGTCTTAAGATTGTGGTATATTTTGGCAAATGAAGAGTGGAAAGAAGATGATATTCCCGAGATCATGGATGGACACAATGTTGCAAACTTTATTGATCCAGATATCTTGCAGAGGCTTGAAGAATTGGAGAGGGAAGAAGGGCTTAGGATGGTAGCTGAGGGTTACGAGGATGATGGGATGGGGGAAGTGGAGTTGAATCCTGATGAAAAGGAAGCTTTGGCTGCAATTAGGAAGATGAAGAAGATGCTTATCATCAAACACAAGTTGAAGAAGAGTACTACAAAGAGCACGCCTACAGTACTAAGGAAGTTTGACAAGAACAAGGAATATGGCTTAAATAGAATGGGAAGACATCTTTCTAGCATGGGCTTGGATCCTTTGAAGTTTGGTTGTTGTGGATAAAATATATAGATCTGTCTAGTGATGCAAAATTAACTTCTTTAAGCCTTACCCTTATTGTTTCAAATATATTATTTGGGTGCACACAAAGGGCACATGAATTGGGGTACGCATAGTTCATTTATGAGATTTTTCTTGAGAAGCTAATTGCTCATCTATCATCTACATTATTATGAAGCTAATTGCCAAAGGATCCAGGCCTAGGCTAGAAAGATGTCTTCCCAAACACATAAAAATATACACATAAACACAATAGCTGAGAAACATAATTGTAGGCATCATGGTAACAATTTTTTGGAGACAACATAATTGAGTTGTATACCCAAGCGATGGAGAGCAACTTCTGCACCTCCAATTCCAAATTGAATACATTTGTGTTGGAGGACCTTGTATTCATGAGAAATAGATGTAGTCAACTTGGAATCGGAGGTGCACTTGGAATTAGAGGTGCAGGAGTTGCTCTCCATTATCTGGGTATACAAAATAATTGAGTTGTATACGCAAACAACCCAAAGCAACTACTACTCCTCTGGTTCCAGAGGAGTAGTGGTTGCTTTGCATCATTTGGGTATACCACTCAATTATGTTGTCTTCAAAAACTTGTGACCATGATGCCTACATTTATGTTTCTTAGCTGTTGTGTCCCAGGACCCCTTATGACCCTTTATGACCCTTTATGCCCCCTAAGAATACACATCTTAGAGGTCTTAAAATGCCATAAAGGGTCATAAGAGGCTCCTAGAAGGGGCCAAATGAGCTTCCACCTTCACATGGTTGGCCCTGTTAAGTAGAGAATGTTAAAATATTCTTGAAATAAAGAGAAGCTCAATAATTTAAGGTCTCAATCCACGGTGATGGTGAAAAATGATGGGAATCAATGCTGGAGAGTTTTTAGATACTGAGAAGACGTATATGCAGTGGAGGCCAGAAGGGATTTTTGTGGAGATTTGCTAGATGTGGAGATTTGCTAGAGAGGGTTTCCAGATTGAGTACCAGTGCAAAGATGATGATTTAGTACCGCATCTATAAAACCTTCACAAATATCCCTTTTTTGGCGTCCACTCATACCTCTTCTTAGAATCTAGAAACTTTGGATACTGTTTCTCATCCATGCATGAAATGTGCTAGTGATTGTATAAAATTAATTTTGCAAGACTGGGATCAATTATGAGAAGGTAAACAACAAGATAATTTTATTGTATCTTTCATTTCTTTTATCCATTCATATTTTTTGTGTTCTCTTATATTGGATACTGTGCAGTGTACATAAAGGCAAGGCGGTGATTATTCTCAACGATCGACAGGTATAAGTCTTCTAGCCCTTAACCAGTAGCTAGGACTAAAGATAGCAGAGCTCAAGAGACCATCATAGCTGGTCTCCATCCTTGGTCCATATACTGACAAAATATTTTACATTTCATTAGCTCATCAACTGTGATGATTTGAAAGAATTTAATGGATTATATTTTCATGTATAACATATATTATTTTAGTTTGACGGTGAACACATTTATCTACTTTGTACACTTGTATACATAGAGCACAACCATAAAGAAGAATCCTCTCCCATGGCTTGAGTAATGTAGGCCATGGGAGGACATGCTTCTTTATGGCTGTGCTCGTAGTATACAAGTGCGCGGAGTTGATAAATTCATGCAACGCCAACTTAAATAATATACATTATCATGAAAATATTCTATTAAATTCTTTCAAATCCCTTCATTTGATGAGCTAACGAAATGTAAAATGTTTTCCAGTATATGGACCAAAGACAGAGACCAATTATGATGGTCTCTTGAGATTTTTTATTTTTACTATGCTAATCCATCATTTTTTTGACATTTAGTAATCCTTTTCCAATATAAGAGCTATTCCTTCGACAACTACTTGTGGCAGAACTTGATTCCTTATCATTGAAAATTCCATAGGTAACCATCGGCAGGACCCCATTTTGACAGATGGGTGCGACAGGATGACTATATCTCCAACAGGTACTCCTGTCAAAGATCTACTGAATATTCATTGCCTTTTCGATTGACGAAATGTTGTAATAAGAATATTTTGACAAATTGGTCACATAGTAAAATTACTATTTATGTGGCCAATTCTGACGAGTAGGGATGTCAAAATACTGATGATTACCATTTCCATCACAATTTGCAATGAAAAAATGCCGACGGACTGATGTGTCACAGTTTCAACAAATGGCCATTGAAAATCAAACAAATGACTGTCAAAATTTGGCCTCAAATGTACTAGTGCATATTGACATTTTCATCTACAACTTCAAGCATGTTGACAACATTCTCTATAGCTGTGTAAGTGTAATTGATCTCAGCCTTTCCATTCTTAGGTTTAGAGGTTTCCTCCTTCTCATACTTGGGCAAAGATTCTTTGAATGCCTTATGATCAACGTTGGTGTTCATTCCATCCACCTTAAGTTTGTCACTCTCAATGAGATCTTGGATGATATGTTTGAGTTTCCAACAATTTTCAATATCATGTCCAATGCCATTGTGAAATTTGCAAAAGGCTTTCTCATCCCACCAGTGTGGCTTAACATCATGTATATAATGCTTTGCAAGATCTTGAGGATGCACAAGGTTGTTGGCAAAAAGTGTTTTTAAGACATCCTCATATGAATCATCAAGTTTTGAAAATTGACGTCTCTCTTTCTTAGGCTTATCTTGGTATCTTGGCTTACTCTCTTGTTGATTTGATGCATTGAGTTTCATAGCTTGAACAACACTAGACAAGTGGAGAAAAAATTGATCTTTGGGTTGAGAGGAGTCCACAACTCCATCATTGACCACTTGTTTGTTCCTATTCCAATGTGAGTTCTTTCCTTTATCCTTGTTAGAGTTTTTATTATTTTGACTATTATTGTTGTTGTTATTGTTTCCATGTTTGGTCAAAATTCCTTGTTCTCTCAAAACATCCTCAATCCTACATGCGGTTTCAACCATGGTGTCAAAGGAATCAAAAACCATCTTCCTAACTTCATACCACATTTCAGGAACCAAATTGCTAACAAGGATGTCAATCTTCTCATTTTCAGGAATGGTCCTAGAGTAGCGAGAGAATTGTCATCTCCACCTTTGCAAGAAAGTGACAAATGATTCCCCTTGATTTTTCTTTAAGTTGCATAAGTCCAACATGGTGACAAATCTTGAAAGGTTGTATGCAAAGTATTGGAAAAATCTATGGATGAGCTCTTTGAAAGTCTTGACGGGAGGAGTTATGTTGGTGAACCATTCCATCACTTGACCCTTAAGACTCCTTGGGAACAATCTCATGAGGTACGAGTCATCTTGATGGAACTCAAAACTCATGATATAGAATTACGCACATGATCATGTGGATCTCCATTACCATCATACTTGTCGTATTGAGGGATCTCAACCTTTCTAGGAAAGTATTTCATGCTCACAATCTTGTCAAAAGGATTAGGAAAAATTGAGTCAAGTGAGAATGAACTCTTGGGTGCCACCATCTTTTCCATCATACTCTTAAGTTGTTTGATTTCTTCTTCGTGAGATGGACCTTGCTTCTTGATCTTCTTGTCCACATCAAAGTTATAGGGGAATTTGACACCTTTGTTGATTAAACTCTTTAAGAAATTGTCTTTGTTTTGCTCCAAGTATCTCTCCACATACTACTGGAAGAGTGGTTCTTGTTGTATCTTCATGAAGTCTTGGGAGTTGAGGTCAAAACTTGAACTACTACCCCCATATTATGAACCATGGTGAGCACATTGTGAAGGTTGTCTTGAGTTCTTAGGAGGTGTTCATCTCCTATAATGATCATGTTGTGAAGCCCTTCTTCCTCTAGGACTAGGAGATCATGAAGGTGTTCTTGAACGTCTTCCACTTCATGCAGTCTTGGAAGGAGTGGATGGAGGAGAGTTGTTTCCACCACCAACACACATGTTGTTGAATTGGCCATTAAGTTGTTGAGCCAAAAGTCTATCTTGCTCTTCTTTTGAGGCTATCCTTTCTATCTCCAACAAGGCTTGTCTCTTCAACTCTAGGAGTCTAAATTTCTCTTCCTTTTCAGCTTGTTCATCTAGGAAGACTTTCTTTTCATGCTCAATTCTCTTAAGTCTTTCACTTGTGTATCTTGAAGGTACTTTGAGTGGTGAACTTGGTCTTGAATGCCTAAATAAGTCATTGGTGTATGCTACATTCACATGAGTGTCATAGGGCTCATCATCTTGGCTTTCATGTTGTGATTTATCTTCTTGATAGGTTTTCTTCTCATCTCTTTCAGCCCTTTGGTGTGCATCCAAATATCTAGTTGAGATAAGGGGTGAGACTGGTCGATTTTCATGAGAGGAACTTCCAAACATAATGGTATCTCTATGCCTTTCAAATATGTTATCTAGGATTTTATCCATTTCTTCCCTCTCTCGTCGAGTCATTGTATAACTCATATCCATGTCTGAGCCAAAAGATGCTAAGGGTGTACTCAACTCACTAAGATTACTCTTGGGATCAAACCAAACTTCTAAGTTGTTCTTGGGTGATTGATCAAATACAGGTTCAGTTCCCTTACATTTTTGCCGAGTTTGAACTAAGGGTAATTGGTTAAAGACTACTTGAGGTCGCTTTCCTTGATTTACTTGATATCTTGTTGTAACCGACATGAAAGAAAGGGCACTGGTGATAGGATGACCCTAAGAAACATTGGTACCAAACTAGGATAGTAAAAGCACTCGCTTGTCCAAAAAGAGAGATGATAAGATATAAATTTTGCAAGAGGCGTAAACCAACATTGCCACATAGGTGCCCAATGAATAGGTGAATACACTAACACATATGGATCGGGAGGATGATTTACCCAAGTTATATTGATTGAATTTGAATTTGGATGAAAGCGAATGGACAAGAGATTACTAAAACTCTCCAAGCGTGTTATCAAAGGATCCAAAGGTTGATCTTCTCAACAAGGATGATTTCTAGCTCACCGATTCCAAGAAAGGTCACTCATGAAATCAAAGATTACTAGTTCAAGAGGTCAAAACATAGGAACCCAAGGTGAAAACAAGCTTCTAACAATGGGGTAAGTGACCTGATTTGACCCGGATCGACCGAGGAAGATTGGAAATGACAGGATAGAAAATCGAGAAAGTTGTGAAAAGCTAGTTTTTTTGACTCGGAAACTCAGTTTTTGTTCATTTTAAATGACCAACTAGATGCATCAACAAATTATTATCATTAATTAGGCATGCAAGACATCAATTAGGGAGTTCAAGAAAACAATTGTCTTCAAACAATGAGCAAGGGACAAAGCAACCTTGCACATGAACAAGAATAGTGACATAGTATTCTACTCCCTAAAGATTCTACTTGTGTATGTTCTCAAAATATTTTTCAGTCATGCACATAGTCCTAGCAAAGAAAAAGTTGGTTGCACTATGGTTCATAGTAATGGTCAACTTTGCAACTTTTGCAATTTCAAGAGGGCAAACTCCAATCCAGGCACACCAGGGTTTTGACACATTTTGAGAATTTAATCAATCAAAGATGCTAGGGAGATCTGATAGCCCAACAAGAAACTACACCTATAGAGATTTCCTCCACAAGGACATTTATATAGCAGTTGTTGCTACCACGATGAAAATGGCTATTACTGTTTGAGGTTTCATCCATGTGGTTGACCCAATAAAGGGAATGTCCACTACGGTTAACCCTTTCTAATAAAGAAGACACAAAAAGGACCACATGCGGACTTAGCTCGGATTCAAGGATTTGAGTTTATGATGTGCCCAAAGGGGAATAGAGCATAATCCTCTAGCCTCTTCACCTCACCCAAACATAGCAAGAAAATTCATTGACATGCTAAAATTGAAATCACCTCACCAAGGTTCGTACGTCAACAACAATGTCTACCGATCTCTCTAAGCAGGTCCAAGAGAGAATGTATCGATCAAAGTTGAGGACTAAACCAAGTAAGACTGTGAGATAATAACAACTTCCTTTTCTACCTACAAGGGGTTCTATTGTCAAGAAGAGCTTTGTATGTAAGACAAGAGAATGAAGCCCACTCTCTCAAGAATGCCACAAATAGTGTTCATAGGGCCTCATTACTATGTGAGACATATGTGCAAGAAAGCAAATCTAGATTCATTGTCTCTTTTATAGCAAAATTGAAGTGTGATCTATGAAAGCAATAAACACTCAAGCCAAACACATGAGAGATTTATTTTATTCCCAAAATCCAAATGTTATAGAGATGCAACAAAATATCTCAAGTCCAAAGCAATGCGCTTAGTAGATTTTACCTTATTTTTATTTTTGTTGAGCTTTTCTGTGTAAGCAAACCATGAACTCTCAAACAAGCAAACAAGATATGCAATGTATATTCAACTTATGAAAAATCTAGGATTATATTTGAAAATAAATTGTTAGGAGAAAGAATAACCAAGAAATAATCCAAATGACAAGTCATATCATGCATTGAACCATGAAAAATAAGTGCATACTCATCACAAAATTTTATTTTTTTTGCATTTTACCTAGTCAACAAGATCTAATTTTTTTGATATGATTTCAGCCACAAAAACATAAATGCAAAATAGAGACCCCTGCTAAAAAATAAAGATCTTTCAAAAAATGTAAAATTTTTAAAAAAATCTCTTCATTTGTGCCCTAGAGACCCATTTTACCAAAACAGACCATTTTTTGTAAATCGACTATTTGAGCTATGATATTGCATCCAAATTTAAAACATAAAATATGTACCTCCTATGAAATTTAGATAGATTTTTGAAAATATAAATTTTTTTGAAAATATGTTGATTTGCGCTGAAAATTAAGTTTTTATGAAAAATAAAGAAAAAATTATAAAAAATTCAAATACCTCAAAAATTTTTAAATTTTTTACTGAAGCTTCTCTAATATGTCGCCAACCCGCAAAACAAATTTCAAACCAAAACTCCAAGCCGTTTGAGAGATATGATCAAATCTTTGAAAATCTAGGGTTTTAGTCTCCAAACAAATCTGCACAAAGGGGGTTAGCTCCAAAAATAACCAAAACTAATATGTAAAGGTGGGTTGCCCCACGGTGGGTGCAAAAAATGTGTGCTAAAATGTTGACACACTTCTATGAGTTTTTATATCCAAAATTGCTTAAGAATGAGGTCTCAAATGACGACTCATAGCTCTCTATTCATGTAGTGCAAGAGTTTGTAATGGAGGCCCTCAATTTAGACCTACTTTGTGCTCATGCAAGTACATCATAAAATGAGAGATTCAAAGAGGGAAAGCAAGAATGCTAGTCTCCATGATCATCAAGTATGCATGAAAATGAAAATGAAAATGAAAATGAAAGCTATTCTATATGATAACAATGCATGAAAGCAAACTAATCTATGAAAGGAAATGCTTATGCAAGATTATTCTATGAAAGGAAATATGAATCTAATCTAACATGCAAATGCAAAAGTAATCTAAATGGATTGCCATCGAGGTATGAGAGAAGAAGACAAGAAAATAAAAGTTTCAATATTCAAGCTCAAGTGCTCAAATCCTCCTCCAAAATCGCTCTCCAAACCTGCAACATAATAATAACATAAAATCTGGATCTCTAAAATCTCCATGCATAAAAATGAGAAGGAGATGACTCCTTATAAAGGATTTAGAAATGAATGGACGGTCAAGATTAAGAGGCCAAAATAAATGAGCAATGGTGGAGATTAAATCTTAGTTGATCCATGTGTTCAAGATTCTCAAGAGGCAAAATCAATGGACATGGTTAAGAGGCAAAAAGATGTGTGGAAGAGATTAAGAGGCAAAAGGAGATTCCACTCATCTTGGAAAGTGTGGATTCAATGTGAAGACAAAAAGTCTTTTTTATTTTATTATTTATTTATTATTTTTAGCAAAGTGGTCTCCATTATTTAATTAAAAGATTTTTTTATTTATTTAAAATAGATTTGTTCTTTTAATTACATGTGGCTTGGGATAAAGTGATTTTATTATTTAATTAAAAGATTTTTTTAATTTAATTAAAAGGGATTATGCTCTCTTAATTAAATAAAACTTAGGATAAAATGATCAAACTTTAGGAAATATTGAAATAGTTGAAATAATTACGATTTGATCAAGGAAATTGATTTAAATTAAAAATATTGCAAAGCATTGATTTAGGAAATGATAAATTTATGAATGGGGGCCCAAAGTCTAGGCGACCATTTTAGGATGCATACAATTAATCTATGGGAAAGAAGATTTACCCATTGGCTTGATTCCAAAAAGTGAAGAGCAACTTCCTTTACCCGAAGCCCTTGGGTGAAACTTCCCAGCAGAGTTGACTAGAGCTTTCCCACCAGCATGGAAAGTCGAAAAGCTCTCAGGCCCACCTCCTCGGGAAAGGCCTTTATTGAGTCTTTGTCTTCATTCGAAGCCTTTGTGGAGCCCTCACCATTATTACCTCCTGTCTTTTGAAAACCCTCAACCTTTGTTCCTGCAAAGATTCCGCCATTTGTAGGTTTCCTACCTGCCCTTGAATTCAACCCGCTACCCCCTCTCGCTTGCTACCTGACATCCACCATCTCTCTCGCATTGATGATTACCATAATGTTAATGTTGATAAAATAATTTACATTATTTTAGTAACAAGATTACCAAATTTATTTATTTGAATGTTTAATTAATTATCATTTGAATATTTTTATTTATATTATTAATTATTTAAACATTATTAATGAATAGAAGTATAATTAATAAATGTAATTTGTGTATTCTTATTTATATTATATTAATCTTCATTAATTTTTTAAACTTATATTAAATGTGTATTAATCTAATTTTGATTTTGATTAAAATATAAATTTTAATATCATTATAATATAAATTATTAATTTTTATATTAATCTAAATTATTATTATTTCGATTATAATATTAATTTATTATAATTATAAATATATATACAAACTCATATATGAATATTATTATTAGCTTGCATTTTTTAATATTTTTTGAAACATTATCAATCTATGTTAGTATTTTATAATTATATGAATTAATATAAATAATCATAATTTATATTATATTATATCAATAGTTATATAAACTATTATAACTTAAATATATTTATTTAAAAAAAATCTTTCTAATTATTATCATTTATAACTAATTACTTGTTAATTATTATATTTATTTTAAAAAATAATCCTTCCTAATTTTCATAGCTACTCTATCTAATAAACTCTAGTAATTCCCTTTTGTTTTTCTACCTTGTTATCCTCCAAATCTTCTTAAAAACAAGTGCCATGTAGTGGCTAAGTACTTGCCTTTAATTATAGTAGAAACTATAATAGTATATTAATTTTTTAATTACTATGTTTTATATAATAATAGTAGAAATAATAAATTTTTATAAATTTTTAAGTTATACTAGAAATAATAATATATTAATTTTTTAATTATTATGTTTTATATAGTTACAATAGAAGTAATAAATTTTTATAAAAGAATTTTTATTAAAACTATTATAAATAAATAAATTTAAATAAATTGATCTTTTAAACTAAATTTTAATAAGTTTTTCAAAATAAAACTATTATAATAATATTAAATATTACTTTAATATAGTTTAATTTAAATATTAATATTTTGTAAAGAAAAAATAAAAATTATAAGCAAATAAAATCACATAATTTTTTTACATAAATAGTTGTTAATGTATAATTAGTATATAATAAAAATTAAAATTAAAATTTTTTAAAAATATGAATAAAAATAAATATATATTATAAGGGTAAGTGCACAAAGATGGGGGACCAAAAAGTTGCCACTTTTCTTTTTGGCCCCCCATTGTGCATAGTGTGCACGCCCTATGGCTTGGGTTGCCCAAGCCTTAGGCTTGGGCAATCCAAGACAAAGGGCGTACGCCCTTTGGAAAACACTAAGTTTTCCAAAGCGCGTGCGCCCTTTGTAAAAAGTGGTATATTTTTGCTGCATGCGGGTTTGAGCTCATTTTTTTTCTCAAACCCGCGTTTTCAGCTTAGAGAGGATTTGAAAGTGCGCACGCCCTATCATAGTTGCTTGTGAGTCGATTGTTTTTGTTCATCCATCGATCAAATGGCTCCATGGCGTCGTCAAGTTCGATTCAGGAGAAGAGGTAAGTGTTTTTACAACTTCTCATGCCTCTTATTTGTTTTAAAATTTTAGTTTTGTTGCAATTTGTTTTTGTTTAAATTTGTTTTGTTCAAATTTGTTTTTGTTTAAATTTGTTGTGTAATCAATATTTTAAAATGTACTTTTTTTAATTGTCAGGAAGAAATAATCTCCCTCCACCAAACCCTCCATCTCCTCATGAAGAGCCAAATGAAGAACCAAATGAAGAAAGAAATGAAGAAAATGAACCTCAATTGCCTCCACCAATCGAGAAACCTCCTCCTGGAACACAACAAAATTTGTTGAACCAAATTGAAAGAGGGCAAAAAGAATTAGAATCTTTAATTAATAGGTTAAAAGATTCTAGTGGTACAAATCCCGGAAGGGAAAGACTTGCAAAATCATTGGAAGCAATCTCGACCCACGTAAGCGTAGTTAGTGGGAAAATTAATATATGGCGGGATAAAAGAGAAGAACAAAAACAATATTATGCAAATAGATTATCTTATGCGGACATAAAAAAGAAAAAAATCATAAAAGATGACATTTGCCAGCTATTTAAAAAATCAGGGGACGCAAATACTCTTAGAACTACAACAAGGAGGTTCCCAATTCATTGGTGCATAAATGAAGACATTAAAAACAATTTTTGGGAGAGATGGTGGATGGTCTTTGATTCACCTCCTTGTAACAATCATGAGGTGTCTATATATTTCTTGAGGAAACTCTATTGTGAGTTTGTACTCAAGGAGGTGCCGAATTATTTTGACATGTTGGATTCTCAGAGTAGAGGAGGTGGTTCATCATTTGATCGAGCAGGGGCACATCATGACGCTAACGCACCTAGGGTTGATAGTGGCAAGCCACCGTTGGATCATGTTAGTATTCCTTCCGTTGTGAAGGAACATGTAGAGGTAGACACACTAGGCACGATTAGTGCTTTGACACAGACTCTCATTCATTGTGCCACTCCTTTAGTTGAGGGTGACTATGGTCAATCCTCAAGGGGGCATATTTTTTGGTCATGTGGATGCTTGTGCACATTTGGTACTGGCAAGAGAGAGCAAGAGGATTTTGGATTGATGACTGATAACTTTCTAAATACAACATTTGGCATTGATACACAGGTAAATATTTCCAAGTTCATTAAATTGCTTTGATCATATTTCATTTATAAAAGAATAACTATTTAATTTAGTATCTATTGTTTATGATGAAAATTCAGGGCAAGAGTGTCAGTGGTGGCGGGTGGCAGTGGAAGTGGCAATGATCCTAATGTCCCCTTTTACACATCATCGTCAATTGCAGAAGTATGTATCAAATAAAACATTTAATTAACATATTTGATTACTATGTAATTATATGAATAATTATATCCTAACTTATTATGCATGTGCATTAGATGTGCACTGATGGACCATCGACATTCACAATAGACAGGGAAGGACGTTGTGCAACTTTCCTTGAGGTATCTTTATTTGTATATTAATTGGATTTACTTGATCATATTTAATTAATGAATGAATGACTAAATTACTAGACAAATTATGATCAAAATCCAGAGGCACGATGATTACATTCTTTCACCTGGGTTTGTGAGGTCACCATTGAGTCCACAGGTATACATGTAATAATGCATTATAATTAACATGTCAGTAGTACATTCTTATATGAATGGTTATCTTATAATTTTCCATGTACATGTGCACTAGTTGAATGTCAGAGCTTTGACTTTGACACCACACATCGGAGGACGTGGTGGAACCTTCACGGAGGTATCATTTACTCATTAGTAGGATTGCAAAAAATATATGTAATATTGATAACTACATAATTTACTTTTTTTGTTTCATTTTCAGCTTTTGACATCAAAGACTCCTCCTTCTATCCGTGATACTTTGGATCGTGGAGTAGCTGCAGTAGTAGCTAGTTCTGAAGCATTGACTGAGGTATGAAAGAGATCACTTAACTTTAATTTTTATTTTAATAGTTTGTATTGAATTTTATAATGATATCCATGTGTGTATTTTAATTATTATTTTGATCATTGTTGTAGGGACTTATGACTCCAGATCGCCAGCATCCACCTTCGGTGGATGAACATAGTGACTATTTGCTAGCGATAAGCCAATATTCAATTTTATGTCACTGTATAATTCAATTTTGATGTATATTAGTTATCTCTATCTAATTTTTTTTTTATCAAGTCGAGCTATAGAAGAGTCTAGACAGGAGGAAGAGTGAGCGCACTCAGAAGACTACGGCATCCACTGCATCTCCATCGATGCGACAATCGAAGATAGCTCAGGATTTGTTTTCTTCCCCTAGCGGGAAAGGACTAGATTAGGGATATGGATTGTATGCCTATATGGCATTAGTGGACAATTTTTTTGTATATTGTATTAGTGATACGTTGTACATCCATTTGGCTTTGAGGAAGCTAGTTTTACTGTATTGAATATATTCAATGTATGACATTATTAAACATATATATTTGACTTCATGCCCTTCGAATATATATTTTTTATGTTTTAGGTATGCAATTCATGTGTTTGGTGTATTGATGTATACTAAATTATGTTTATGTTCATGTCTTTGCTTTGTAAATTTCCCATGCCTTATAGTTATGCTTGTATGTTTAACTTGCTGATTGTGCTAGAAATGCCAGTCACTGTCCTCAATAACAGTCAATTCCTTAACTGTAATAATAATAAAAGTAATGAAATGAATGCATAAATGTATAAATATAATATGTAAGAAGCCTAGGTGGCTCTTGTTCTTGCAATGATAATTTTTTAAAGAAATTCTGACAAATTCAGATACTAATGCTTCAACAATTTATTTATAGCTTGGTTGAAAATTTGATGCAAATAGGTAGGTTAGATTGGGGTTATTTTATAAATAAAGTGTTCTTGGTTTCCTCAAAGGTGTTCCTTACCCAAGTGGCCCCAAGTGCCAATATGCCACTAACCTATCAATCTGACTTCTCCCAAATCCCTTACTATTACAGGGATTCAATAGGGCTTAAAATATGACTCCAACAATGTTCAAGTGGTTCTTGAAGTCCTACTCCAAGATCTTACCCTCAATCCACACTCTAGGCTCTCTATCCTTGTAGCCTTAATCGGTGAGTTTTTCCAAAATAAATCTTAGTTTTCCCAAAACACTTCCAAAATAAATTACATATTCAGATACCTTTTATGGTTTTACAAAACATATCTTAGAATTAGGTAGGGTTAATTTGGAACACAACCCCCAAAAACTGCTGCTCCACTTTCCTTCCTAGACCTAATAGGTCACTTTTACAAAGGAACCCTATTACAGACTTAACACCCAACCTGTCCACTTTTCACAGAGTGTTAATATGGTCCCAATTAGAAAAATTTGAAGTCAATTGGATCCTATAGGCTTTCTATACCCAAAAGCCCCAAATTGCTCCCTCTAGGCCTTCAAAACTAGGGCCTTCCTAAAAACAACTCAAAACTTGTTTTCAGAACTCCTCCTTGTGGATTCACCTTTCATTTGACATATACTTCTATTGTTTCAAATAAAATTATACCCTTGTTAAGGTGGATCCTTTGCTGCTACACTTGTGGCATCAATTTTGTGCCCTTTTCCCACTCTTCCTCATGGTGTACACCCACTAAAACAACTTCTCCTGCATCCAAATGGTTAGTAACATCATACATATGTTACATAGGGTCCATTCAATAAGAAAAATAAATTACATTCATTGAATGGCCCATTATATCATCAAAAAGACCAAAATGGAGTTATTTCAATGCACCAAAATGACCACCTACAACAACTTTCCAAATCTGAAGAAAAATAGATTATATAATCATACAATACATATGAAAAATAATGTTATGATGTTATTATAACACCCACAATTCTGTTCCAAACCCAAAACAATCAACCAAGCATAAAAAAAACTAGATTTTGCAAGGAAAAACTAAGTCCTTTGCCAGGACTTTTAGGACTTATAATATTTAAATTAAATTGTTTATTAGATATTTCCATTATTGGCCTTAATATATCCCAATTCACTTTTAGGAATTCTTTAGATCCACTACCTCCATTTGGTTCCGAGGTGGACTTAGGTGTTTGGAGAGGTGCTCCCGCACCAAAATTCTTCATTTAAATTTCAAGACATTCGATAAATTCTTTGCCTGCTAACGAACCAATTTGGGAAATTAATGGGTCTATTTGTGGACCTCAAAGGAGTTGGTCACCTAAACAAGAACTAATGCAGAGGTTACAACAAGAAAGTGGAGTTCCCTTCTTTTAGCTCCCATAACTCACTAACCAACTACAAAGGCTTAAGGGTGTTCCCAAGCTCTTAAAATGGTGTAACACAACCAATAAAATGAATTTCTATCCCAAAAAACTCCCTTTGCAAATTTATACACTCAATCAAACTTCAATGCCCTTTTGGCTTTAGGGACACTAGGCCTAAACCTAGCCTTTAGTTAGAACTCTTCACCAGTGGACTTCCTGACCACTCCCAAGCATGTAGATGGTCCTCATATGACATAAGGACTCTGAAAAAACTATTGGTTTGTTCCCTTTACAACCATACCATAGCAAACTAGACCTGCACGCCAATTTCCTTGTAGCCTTCTCAACCTTGATTTTCCACTCTAACTTCTTCACAACTTGGTATCTTGACACAATCAGGATATTTTTAGACACCCATTTGGAATTTATTTAAGATCCCAAAGCCTTGTTTTCCAACTCCACCCCAACACCACCTAACACTCACCTTGGACACAGACCTAATTTAATGTAGAGGTGACAGCCGGAAAGTAGTGTGCCCTTCACTTGACTCGCACAATTCACCAATCACCTGTAATGACTTAAGGGCATTCCCAATCTCTTAGGATGGTGTAAAACAATAAATTAAGTGAGTTTCTATCCCAATAAACTCCCTTTGCAAAGTTAGACACTTAATCAAAGTTCAATGTCTTTTTGGCTTTAGGGAAACTAGGCCTAAAAGTGACTTATTGCTGAAAATCTTCACCAGTGGACTTCCTAACCATTCCCAAGCATGTAAATGGTCCTCATTTGACCTAAGGCCTCTAAAATAACAACTGGTTCATTCCCATCAAGACCGTACCATAGTGAACTAGACCTGGATGCACTTTTCCTTGTAGCCTTCCTAATAGAGGTTTTCTACTCTAACTTTTGAACCACTACGTATCTTGATAAAATCAGGGCATTTTCAGACACCCATTTGGAAGTTATGTAAGCTTCCAAAGCCTTGTCTTCCAAATCCAATCCAGCACCACCTAACTTCCACCTGGTACACAGACCTAATTGGCCTAATTAGGCTTGGTTTACAAAGGAGGTGTAAGGTGTAGGGTTCTTGGAATTGGTATAGTGTTCCAGATGTTCTTCTCTAATCCCAAATAACTCAAAAACACTCTTACTTCATTCACTTAACAATTCTATGCACTCATTTACAACTTTCTCCTATTAGCTAGACTGAATCCTCTCACAAATTCAGACTAGGGCTTGATGCATGAATGAAGTGCATGACCAAATTCTTTGCCTGAAAATGAACCAATTTGAGAAATTAATGGGTCTATTTGTGGACCTCGAAGGAGTTGGTCACCTAAATGAGAACTAATGTAGAGGTTACAACAAGAAAGTGGAGTTCCCTTCTTTTAGCTCCCACAACTCACCAACCAACTACAAACGCTTAAGGGTGTTCCCAAGATCTTACAATGGTGTAACACAACCAATAAAATTGATTTCTATCCCAACAAACTCCCTTTGCAAGTTTATACACTCAATCAAACTTCAATGCCCTTTTGGCTTTAGGGACACTAGGCCTAAACCTAGCCTTTAGTTAGAACTCTTCACCAGTGGACTTCTTGACCACTCCCAACCATGTAGATGGTCCTCATATGACCTAAGGACTCTGAAACAACTCTTGGTTTGTTCCCTTTACAACCATACCATAGCAAACTAAACCTCCACGCCAATTTCCTTATAGCCTTCTCAACCTCGATTTTCCACTCTAACTTCTTCACAACTTAGTATCTTGACACAATCAAGATATTTTTAGACACCCATTTGGAAGTTATTTAAGATCCCAAAGCCTTGTTTTCCAACTCCACTCTAGGACCACCTAACACTCACCTTGGACACAGACCTAATTTAATGCAGAGGTGACAGCTGGAAAGTAGTGTGCCCTTCACTTGACTCCCACAATTCACCAATCACCTGTAATGACTTAAGGGTATTCCCAATCTCTTAGGATGGTGTAACACAATCAATTAAGTGAGTTTCTATCCCAATAAACTCCCTTTGCAAAGTTAGACACTTAATCTAAGTTCAATGTCTTTTTGGCTTTAGGGAAACTAGGCCTAAAAGTGACTTATTGCTAAAAATCTTCACCAGTGGACTTCTTGACCACTCCCAAGCAGGTAAATGGTCCTCATCTGACCTAAGGCCTCTAAAATAACAACTGGTTCATTCCCATCAAGACCATACCATAGTGAACTAGACCTGCAAGCACTTTTCCTTGTAGCCTTCCTAATAGAGGTTTTCTACTCTAACTTTTGAACCACTAAGTATCTTGATAAAATCAGGGCATTTTCAGACACCCATTTGGAAGTTATGTAATCTTCCAAAGCCTTGTCTTCCAAATCCAATCCAGCACCACCTAACTTCCACATGGTACATAGACCTAATTGACCTAATTAAGCTTGGTTTACTAAGGAGGTGTAATGTGTAGGGTTCTTGGAACTGGTATAGTCCTCTAGATGTTCTTCTCTAACCCCAAATAACTCAAAAACACTCTTACTTCATTCACTTAACAATTCTATGCACTCATTTACAACTTTCTCCTATTAGCTAGACTGAATCCTCTCACAAATTAAGACTAGGGCCTGATGCATGAATGAAGTGCATGACCAAATTCTTTTCCTGCTAATGAACCAATTTGGGAAATTAATGGGTCTATTTGTGGACCTCGAAGGAGTTGGTCACCTAAATGAGAACTAATGCAGAGGTTACAGCAAGAAAGTGGAGTTCCCTTCTTTTAGCTCCCACAACTCACCAACCAACTACAAAGGCTTAAGGGTGTTCCCAAGCTCTTACAATGGTGTAACACAACCAATAAAATGAATTTCTATCCCAACAAACTCCCTTTGCAATTTTCTACACTCAATCAAACTTCAATGCCCTTGTGGCTTTAGGGACATAGGGCCTAAACCTAGCCTTTAGTTAGAACTCTTCACCAGTGGACTTCCTGACCACTCCCAAGCATGTAGATGGTCCTGCACACCAATGTCTTTGTAGCCTTCTCAACATCGATTTTCCACTCTAACTTCTTCACAACTTGGTATCTTGACACAATTAGGATATTTTTAGAAACCCATTTGGAAGTTATTTAAGATCCCAAAGCCTTGTTTTCCAACTCCACTCCAACACCACCTAACACTCACCTTGGACACAGACCTAATTTAATGCAGAGGTGACAGCCTGAAAGTAGTGTGCCCTTCACTTGACTCCCACAATTCACCAATCACCTGTAATGACTTAAGGGTATTCCCAATCTCTTAGGATGGTGTAACACAATCAATTAAGTGAGTTTCTAACCCAATAAACTCCCTTTGCAAAGTTAGACACTTAATCTAAGTTCAATGTCTTTTTGGCTTTAGGGAAACTAGGCCTAAAAGTGACTTATTGCTGAAACTCTTCACCAGTGGACTTCCTGACCAATCCCAAGCATGTAAATGGTCCTCATTTGACCTAAGTCTTTTGAAATAACAACTGGTTCATTCCCATCAAGACCGTACCATAGTGAACTAGACCTGCACGCACTTTTCCTTGTAGCCTTCCTAATAGAGGTTTTCTACTCTAACTTTTGGACCACTACGTATCTTGATAAAATCAGGGCATTTTCAGACACCCATTTGGAAGTTATGTATGCTTCCAAAGCCTTGTCTTCCAAATCCAATCCAACACCACCTAACTTCTACCTGGTACACAGACCTAATTGGCCTAATTAGGCTTGGTTTACAAAGGAGGTGTAAGGTGTAGGGTTCTTGGAATTGGTACAGTGCTCTAGCTATTCTTCTCTAACCCCAATAACTCAAAAAAACTCTTACTTCATTCACTTAACAATTCTATGCACTCATTTACAACTTTCTCCTATTAGCTAGACTGAATCCTCTCACAAATTCAGACTAGGGCCTAATGCATGAATGAAGTGCATGACCAAATTCTTTTCCTTCTAACGAACCAATTTGAGAAATTAATGGGTCTATTTGTGGACCTCGAAGGAGTTGGTCACCTAAACGAGAACTAATGCAGAGGTTACAACAAGAAAGTGGAGTTCCCTTCTTTTAGCTCCCACAACTCACCAACCAACTACAAAGGCTTAAGGGTGTTCCCAAGCTCTTACAATGGTCTAACAAAACTAATAAAATGGATTTCTATCCCAACAAACTCCCTTTGCAATTTTATACACTCAATCAAACTTCAATGCCCTTTTGGCTTTAGGGACACTAGGCCTAAACCTAGCCTTTAGTTAGAACTCTTCACCAGTGGACTTCCTGACCATTCCCAAGCATGTCGATCGTCCTCATATGACATAAGGACTCTGAAAAAACTCTTGGTTTTTTCCCTTTACAACCATACCATAGCAAACTAGACCTGCACGCCAAGTTCCTTGTAGCCTTCTCAACCTTGATTTTCCACTCTAACTTCTTCACAACTTGGTATCTTGACACAATCAGGAAATTTTTAGACACCCATTTGGAATTTATTTAAGATCCAAAAGCCTTGTTTTCCAACTCCACTCCAGCACCACCTAACACTCACCTTGGACACAGACCTAATTTAATGCAGAGGTGACAGCTGGAAAGTAGTGTGCCCTTCACTTGACTCCCACAATTCACCAATCACCTATAATGACTTAAGGGTATTCCCAATCTCTTAGGATGGTGTAACACATTCAATTAAGTGATTTTCTATCCCAATAAAATCCCTTTGCAAAGTTAGACACTTAATCTAAGTTCAATGTCTTTTTGGCTTTAGGGAAACTAGGCCTAAAAGTGACTTGTTGCTAAAAATCTTCACTAGTGGACTTCCTGACCACTCCCAAGCATGTAAATGGTCCTCATTTGACCTAAGGCCTCTAAAATAACAACTGGTTCATTCCCATCAAGACCGTACCATAGTGAACTAGACCTGCACACACTTTTCCTTGTAGCCTTCCTAATAGAGGTTTTCTACTCTAACTTTTGAACCACTACGTATCTTGATAAAATCAGGGCATTTTCAGACACCCATTTGGAAGTTATGTAATCTTCCAAAGCCTTGTCTTCCAAATCCAATCTAGCACCACCTAACTTCCACCTGGTACACAGACCTAATTGGCCTAATTAGGCTTGGTTTACAAAGGAGGTGTAAGGTGTAGGGTTCTTGGAATTGGTATAGTGCTCTAGCTGTTCTTCTCTAACCCCAAATAACTCAAAAACACTCTTACTTCATTAACTTAACAATTCTATGCACTCATTTACAACTTTCTCCTATTAGCTAGACTGAATCCTCTCACAAATTCAGACTAGGCCCGATGCATGAATGAAGTGCATGACCAAATTCTTTACCTGCTAACGAACCAATTTGGTAAATTAATGGGTCTATTTGTGGACCTCGAAGGAGTTGGTCACCTAAACGAGAACTAATGCAGAGGTTACAGCAAGAAAGTGGAGTTCCCTTCTTTTAGCTCCCACAACTCACCAACCAACTACAAAGGCTTAAGGGTGTTCCCAAGATCTTACAATGGTGTAACACAACCAATAAAATGGATTTCATCCCAAAAAACTCCCTTTGCAATTTTATACACTCAATCAAACTTCAATGCCCTTTTGGCTTTAGGGACAGTAGGCCTAAACCTAGCCTTTAGTTAGAACTCTTCACCAGTGGACTTCCTGACCACTCCCAAGCATGTAGATGGTCCTCATATGACCTAAGGACTCTGAAAAAAATCTTGGTTTTTTCCCTTTACAACCATACCATAGCAAACTAGACCTACATGCCAATTTCCTTGTAGCCTTCTCAACATCGATTTTCCACTCTAACTTTTTCACAACTTGGTATCTTGACACAATCAAGATATTTTTAGACACCCATTTGGAAGTTATTAAAGATTGAAAAGCCTTGTTTTCCAACTCCACTCCAGCACCACCTAACACTCACCTTGGACACAGACCTAATTGGCCTAGTTAGGCTTGGTTTATAAAGCAAGTATGAGGTATAGGGTTCATAGAATTGATACAGGGCTTCAGGCACTCTTCTCCAACTCCAAATAACTCAAATCCATCATTACTTCACTCACTTCTTTGTTCTATACACTTCTTTGCAAATTTCTACTAACTAGGTGAACCCTATGACCTAAGGTATCTTAGGCTTATAATATTGCCAAAAGATCCTTGATCATACATCAGGGTTTTCAAACCAAAATTAGGATGATCTATTGAGATCAATCCTATTTATTACAAACACAAATAAAGCAATTCAAATTCCTACTAGTGGAGGGTGCCCTGCACCAAGAACCTTAAGATGAAGCAGGAACTTCTCTACGAAAGAGATTAGTACCTTGAGAAGCTCTCCACTTGTCAGCTGAATTAAAACCTTGGACCATAGATGGCTGCCCTTTGTTGTAAAATGAGGAGTGAGACTGTCTTGCCAAAGGTGGCAATGAACTTAGATTTCAAGGATAATGCCCACGTCCCGTAAATGCAAGGCCATTGACGGATAGTCATTTCTAATAGAAATATTTGTGGTGCTAGAATGAAGTGCATGACCAAATTCTTTTCCTGCTAATGAACCAATTTGAGGCTTCATTTCACTTTGATCTATGGATAATTCCACAAAACTTGTTACTTCTCTATCTGAATTTTTGCTGTTAGTGTACATGTGCACTGAAGAGATTTTGTCACTACTTGAGCTACTAGCAGATGGTGAGTAATCATCATCATCATCTGACATAGGGTCACACGCATATCTTACTTCTTTCCTTTGCCGCTTTCCCCTTCCTAGCTCTTCCTCCTTATCTGTAACTTCTATCATGGGTCCAAGAAGCTCTTCCCAATCTTTCCCATTAACTGTGGGCTTTGTCTCTTTGTCCTAAGTAATTGGCATACCTTGGATGGAACCAAGATAACCATTTTCTTCTGAAATGTCCTTTTCTCTCACATTAATATCTCTATTAAGAAGATTTTCTATATCTTCCTCTGTATATTGAATAGATGTAGCTGCAATCCCATGTTCATCTTGAATATTCCATAGCCAATTTTCTTCTTGATCGTTGCAATATTTTGTCCTCAACTAAACATTTTTTAATCAGTTGATATACAATCACAGTTTTCTCTTGGCCAATCCTGTGGGCTCGTGATCTGGATCTGGAAGAGTAGTATTAGGTGTTGAAACAAGTGCATCCCTCCAAGGGAATATCTAGTGCTGCCATGGATATCATGGAGAGCTTCATGATTGATATTTTTGATAAGATTACTCCTGAGGCTGCTTCTCTACTGAAATATAACAAGATCGTGACACTTTCCTCCAGAGAAATTGAGATTGCTGTCAAGTTTGTTCTGCCTAGAGAGCTAGCTAGGCATGCTGCTTCTAAAGGAAGTAAGGCTGTTACCAAGTTTCCTACTGCTCTGGGTTAGGTTTTGTTGGAATATTTTAGGTTTTTTGTATGTGGTGTTTATGGAAAGATTGTTTAGAAGTTGGTTTTGGCTTGGGTTTATGTGTGGAAGTTAATGCTGAACTGGGATCTTAGTGTATGTAAAGAATATATGAATTATGCTATGTATGCTGTGAAAAATCTCTTAACTATATCATGCAATTCCTTAATAGTTTCATTCTTAACATAATTCATAACTAGATTTTCCATAGCCAATTTTCTTCTTGATCATTGCAATATTTTCTCCTCAAATGAACATTTTGTAATTAGTTGATATACAATCACAGTTTTCTCTTGGCCAATCCTGTGGGCTCATGATTGAGCCTGTAGATCCACAAAAGGGTTGAAATCTCATGTTTATAACAACTAAATTTGGATTCACTAGAAGCATTTTGTGACATTTTGGGACAGTAAATCCAAGTTATTCTTGACTGTCCTGAACAGGGATTTTGCAAATAGCACTTTGTTTATTTTGAAAGTTCAATGAATGGATTGACTCCCCTACCCCCTATGGTTGATGTGATTGGTGGGAGGAGTCATAAAATTTATATAATCCTTGTATATAAGTTTAAATGCAGGGATGGGCAGGTATTGTGGAGGAGAGACCAAAAACATGGAGAGTAAAGTGCTGATTGGGGGTTACTAGTGTTGGGACCAGTCATAGTCTGAGAGATTCGTCCATTGGAGGGCCATATTTTATGGCTTGGATGGTCATATTATGTTGTTTTAATGGTTTTTAAACCCTTAGTTTGATTGGGAAGTTTGTGGAGGTGTTAGATTGGAGAAGCCACAGGTGTGAAGGCCTTAAATAGAGGGTTTTGTAGTTGGGTGTTTAAAACTTGTTGTCTATTCTTGAAAAGTGGAAAATCCTTGGTTTAAGATCATAATAAAAGACTGTTTTTGGTCATGGAACCCTGGAAGTAAGTGGGTGATAGGGTTGCTTTGTTAGGAGGGGCTAATTAGGCTTGGGAGAAGAGCACTTAAAAAAGGAAGTCTACACCAGTCAAAGAGTTAAAATATGAGATTGATATCAACTTAGGAAATCCAAAAAGGGTACTAAAAAATGTAAAAACATTGATAGGTTGTTTGGGAATTTTGGGAGAAAAATGCTGATTTCAGTTTTGGCAGGGCTATTAGGCAGGCCTGGAAGGCTATCGTGGAAGAATGGTGAAAGATGAGTGGATAGGAGTGAAAGGGGAGTTTGAACATGTCTAATGTACCATTTTAAGATGATCCATTGCATTGGGATCAAGGTAAGAAATCTGGTTTGGTTTTTGGTGTGTTGGAGGCACTAGGTGCACTAAGTGGCCTAGGAGGGTACTGGTGCTTAGAGAGATTGGAACAAAGAAAAGTGATAGTGAACTCATGAGTGTGGTTGTGGAAGTGACTTAAAAAGTTAGAGAACTCCATTTGATCTTTGAATAGGACTGATTCCTTGAGTTGATTCCAAGTTACTTGTTGAATCCTCGAGTTGAGTTCGCCTATTTAAGGTGATAATGGAGGGCTCTGCATCAAGATGGTATGAAAGGAGAGAATGAAGTAAAGGATTCTCCAAAGCTGAGAAAAGAAAAGAAAGTGATGTTCAAAAGGAAGAGAATAAGAAAAAGAAGAGGAAGAGAAGTGTAGGAAGTTACAAAAGGTTAATATACAAGGTGTTGAAACAAGTGCATCTCTCCAAGGGAATATCCAGTGCTGCCATGGATATCATGGAGAGCTTCATGATTGATATTTTTGATAAGATTACTCCTAAGGTTTCTTCTCTACTGAAATATAACAAGATCGTGACACTTTCCTCCAGAGAAATTGAGATTGCTGTCAAGTTTGTTTTGCCTGGAGAGCTGGCTAGGCATGCTGTTTTTGAAGGAAGTAAGGTTGTTACCAAGTTTCCTACTACTCTGGGTTAGGTTTTGTTGGAAGATTTTAGGTTTTTTGTATGTGGTGTTTATGGCAGGCTTGTTTAGAAGTTGGTTTTGGCTTGGGTTTATGTGTGGAAGTTAATGCTGAACTGAAATCTTATTGTATGTCAAGAATATATGAATTATGCTATGTATGCTGTGAAAAATCTCTGAACTATAAGATTTCTATTATAATTTTTTTATTATTAATAATGAGAAATATTTTTACAACTCAGCTCAATAGGAGCACTGGAGGAAAGAGCTAAGTAGAGAAAACCTTCCGGTATTGCCCCAAAAAATAGAAGAGAAAGGTTGTCATTAAATGTTACAAACTTCCCATTATACATATGGGGTAATGCATGAACAATTTACAATCCACCCAATTTACAGTGCTATATAAATTTGACATGTTACGATATTTTGTATCTCCATTTAGTCCAATGAACCAATTGGGTCTGCCCTACCCTTGATTGTCGCAAGTATTGCCTTGTGGTCTGACTCACAAACCTTCCAAAGAGTTTTATTTTGCGGTCTTCCCCATATCTGATTAAGTGGACATTTGATGCAATGACGAGGTTTGAATAATGAAGAATCTTTCTGTGTCTCTCCCAATCCTCGAACAACCACAACCTAGGGTTCTTCATAGCATATCGTCTAAGCCATGTACCAGTTACAACCACTGCTCCTATAGGGTATTCTAATTCTTCACCATCGATAACTGAGCGATCCAATTTATTTTTTGCCTCTACACAACAACACAAATAATAATCTATCCCTTCTTCATTGTCTTCAGGTGCAATAACAGCAAAAACATGGCTTGTAATGATATAAACATAATAAGGACATTAGTTTACTAAATATTTATGATAAAGTACTAAATTTTAGATTATTTGTATGTGGAAAATACTGACCTGGTTGTACTAGATTAGATAAGTGATCAAAGTCAATGGATGATTCCATTTCTATCGATTGAAGTGATTCATGGGGATGATAGGAGGCAAGTGGACTCAGAATACGTGTATACCATTCATCAACCCATTCCTTTGACTCACACCCATCCCAATCTTCATCTACACATGATGAACAAAAGCATGCCATATGTCGTGTGTGGATACTCCATGAACCTGCATTACAACTTCTAAAAGAGTGTAGCTTACTCGATCCTATCAATGTACAATAATCCTCATATGGTGCAATGTTAGTTTCATCCATAAACCAAAAAAATCTATGAACCGTAGACTCACCTTCATTACTTGGACCCATTGTAGTGTTACACCACTAGACAATACATCCTGCATCTAACAATGTTGCTTTCTCTGTGTACTTTAATTCTTCACATGCTAAGACTCTTTTAATACATGCACATGCACCATCATGCTCTCCCTTTCCATGATCGGCCTCTGTGAAATTCCACATATATTGAATTCCAATAATCTTATGCATCTTGCACAACCAATAAAA
Source organism: Chamaecyparis obtusa (assembly GCA_027943335.1). Taxonomy (NCBI): domain Eukaryota; kingdom Viridiplantae; phylum Streptophyta; class Pinopsida; order Cupressales; family Cupressaceae; genus Chamaecyparis; species Chamaecyparis obtusa. Next base: position 295,444 of record BSBK01003552.1, read on the forward strand.
CATCCACGAATTCTTGAATTGGGATGCACAATTATCTGACCAAATGATATGTCGATGATATTTTATGCCCCTATTTGTCAAATGACCATAAAATAGTTGAAAGCAACTGTGTACAAACTTTGTAGAATGTGAGCGATCATCGCTTATATAAAAATGATACTCCCTCAATATCTTCCTGTTAAAAATTTCAAACAATATCCAATCTACTCGTTGTCCCATCTAAATCAAATCTTTTTTTCCAAAATATTCTTCAAAAACTATATAATAAGATTCCTCATAGTGCTTGTCCCAAATGTAGATCCATTCTCAACTTGACAAAGCTCTATTATTCTCTTATAGTCTCACCTTGAGTTGGGGCTTCCAAAATTTCGAAGTAGAGAAAAGAATAACATGACACAAAAGTGAGTACCTTTTGAAGTGCACTACCTTGTGGTCTTTCTTTATGGTCACCAAAGATTTATGAATTTCCCTCATAATATATGATGCATAATCAAAGGTCCAAATTTTTTCATATGTGCATACATCAATGACAAGGACTAGTAAGTGATTTGGTATCCTAAACCCATAATGAATCCCAAAAAATTGATGTTGGAAAAAATATGTCTTGTTGAAATAATCATAAAAATATCATAATACAAAGGCTCTTGCATATCATTTTCACCTCTTTGCTTAGGGTTTTAGGCTTGAAATTTGGCAATATATTTAACCTCTTATACACCCTATGTTGATATCTAAAGATGATGCTAAAGAAATAAAAATTTAGAAGTTTCACAGATGTGGAACTATGGGCTATGAAACAACCTTCAAGTTTAAGGAAGTCAAATTTTCTTTCAAGGAAACATCAACCTTTGCTTGCATGATCATACAAATTATAAACCAAAACACTATTAACATTTGACATGTAAAAAATAAAAAACTTACCTCAATCTCTTTTTGTCTTTTTGATTCCAATAATTGACTTTCACGGTGCAAAGCAAAAATTTGTCACTATCAACACCATGAAAAGCGAAAGCTTGTTGGAGAAAACGCAGAATTCAGACAACATAACAAAATGTGGGCCTCTTTCATGAGATACTTGCCAAATAAGACTGTTTCTTCTAGTTTTACATAGCGCAAGCACACTATAGGGCATACACCCTATAGGGCGTGTGCTCTATACAAAACAAAAAACATGCCATGTGCATCTAGTCTTAAACATAGGGCGCACACCCTATAGCGTGTGCACCCTATAGGGCATACACCCTATGTAAAATAAGAAAAAAGGAGAAAAGAGAGAGAGGGAGAGAGTAGGAGAGAAGGGGAGAGGGAGAGGGAGAGAGAATAGAGATAGGAGAGAAGGGTAAGGAGATAGAAGGGGAGAGAGAGAGAGAGAATAGAGATAGGAGAGAAGGCTAAGGAGAGAGAGAGAGTAGGAGAGAAGGGGAAGGAGAGTTAGAGAAGGGGAAAGGGAGAGAGTAGGAGAGAGTGAAGGAGAAGGAGAGAGAGAGAGAGAGAGAGAGAGAGAGAGGGAAATGGAGAGGGTAGGATAGAGAGAAGGAGAAGGAGAGGTGTGTGTGTGTGTGGGTGGGAGGAGAGGGTGAAGGAGAAGGATATATATATATATATATATATATATATATATATATATATATATATATATATATATATATATATATATATATATATATATATATATATATATATATATATATATATATAGAGAGAGAGAGAGAGAGAGAGAGAGAGAGAGAGGGGAAGGAGAGATAGAGAAGGGAATTTAAGAGAGAGAGGGAGAGAGAGAGAGAGAGAGAGAGAGAGAGAGAGAGAGAGAGAGAGAGAGAGAGAGAGAGTAGGAGAGATAGAGAAGGCGAGAAGGATAAGGGGAGAGAGAGAGTATGGGGGAGAGAGGGAGAGAGAGGAGAGAAGGGAGAGAGAGATATAGAAGGTCGGAGTGAGTGTGATAAGCAAGAGAGAGAGAGAGAGTGATAAGGGGGAGAAAGGGAGAGAGAGAGAGTATATGGGGGAGGGAGAGAGATAGAGAGAGCACTCTCTCTCTGTCTCTCCCTCTCTCTCCCTCTATCTCTCTCTCTCTCTCTTCCTCCCACTTTGAATATTTCTCATCACTATGTAAATCTCATAAATTTACATAGGGCGCACGCCCTATAGGGCGTGCGTGCTTTTTAAAGAATTTGAATTTACCAATCCTAAGGCTTGGACTTGCCTTGGAGATCTAACCCAAAGGCTTGGACGATTGAAATAGGCCTGAGACGTGTTTTCCAGCAGACATACAAAAAAATGACATCTTTTTTTGTGTGCTCCTCGTCAAGTTTACTCGTGGCTCAAGAACACAAAAATTAGACAACGTGATATTGTAGATCTCTTTGTTATCTATCTAAGCATATAATTTATTTTGAATTCTGATTATGTTAAGTTTTTCAACTCCAATTTCTTTTGTGTGTATGTCCTTTTTTGTAAAAAACCAACATGTAGTATTTTGGGCATAGATTTTGGCTCGTTCATCGAATTTTGCAATAAGTTACATTTTTAGAAACTAGACTCCATTCTACACACTTTAAAAAAAAAGAAAATTTAATTTTTGATTAGTTTTAAATGATTTCTAGGGGGACCACACAGAAATTTCATGTTTTTAGGATGTGTGCACTTCGTAAATTCATAAAAAATTATACGTTCATAAAAAAATTACCAAAAAAATATGGGATAAACTACGTGGTGTTAGCTAACGTCTCACTGGAGTGATTAAAAAAATTCAAAAAAAAAGTTAGCATTTTAGGGGGAGCACACCAGACGCTATGTTATGTTTTTGGACAAAAAATAGGACCACTTTTTGTGCTCCCCCTTTTTGAGGGCCTTAATCTGCACCATTTTCAAAATAAGTTAGTAGTTTAGGAACTAGATTCAGAGTATTACAACTCTTATTTTTGTCACATCTCAAAATTTTGAGTCTAACTATCTTCAATTTCTTGTTGAAGTTCAGAGTTTGCTGATTTCAGGAAAAAAGTGGCAACTTATACCCCCTTTTTGGTCTCCCATCTTTGTGCACTTACCCATAATATCATAGGTTGTTATTTAAATTATAATATATTGTAAAAATTAATAGTATAAACATGATTGCTAGAATGGAACAAAATTCATGGATGAGAATAAATATATATTATCTGACAATAAATAAAAAACGTGGTAAATTTTAATTGGTTCACTCCTGTAATAAGACTTCAAACGCATTCATCCAATGAGATGATCAAAAATTAATTTCTAGATATTATAAAGTTAAATATTTTGCATCTATATTTTACAAATGAAAAACTTATAATGAAATATAAAATTAAATTTATTTTCATTGGTGTAGAACAGTTAATTTAATCACTAGTTAATGAAGAAATCCAAAAACGGATGCAATAGTACTTGCTTAGCCTATCGACAAGTACTAATAATAATACTTAGAAAGATTTTTTTAAAATAAATATAAAATAGAATTAGATTAATATAAGTTTTAAAAATAAATCAAGATTAATATATTGCAAATAATAATACACAAATTAATCTAAATTAGAATTAGATTAATATAAATTTAATTAATAGAAGATTAAAAAAATAATCTTAGAATTAGATTAATATTAATCTAATATAAGTTTGAAAAATAAATCAAGATTAATATAATATAAATAAGAATACATAAATTACATTTATTAATAATACTTCTATTCATTAATAATGTTTAAATATCTAATAATATAAATAAAAATGCCCAAACAATAATTTAGTTAATAATAGATATTTTATATTTAAAGCAGTTAAGAGTTTAAAATAATTAGCAATTTATAAGTCCATTTGTTGAAAATAGAAACAATCCATAAGATTCTCCAACAAATCTACAAACCATCAAAATGGAAATTAACAATTTTTTTCCCTATTTAATTCTACTGTTAGATATCTCTTTATAATACATGCATCTTTGAGGATTGTACAATATGAATAATAAAATTTTATTATTATTCACAACTATGTTCTCTGTTTTCTATAAGTTTTGCTTTCCCTTCAACTAATCTATTTTGTAATGTGCAACTAGAGCTGCAATTTTTTACAATTTAAGAAAAGGTCGTTAAATATTTTAATAAACTCCTAATAACATACATGATTTATATTACGGATTCATGCCTTGGCCTATTTTATTACATACGCTGTTAAATGTCTTGATATACTCAATTTTTTTTATATAAATCGGTTATACTCCCATTCATACCAATTGAATATTTTTTTCTTATTGATTTTATTTCTTTTGAATGAATTATAATTAGAAGAGAAGGTTGTTCAATGCCTTACAAAATTATGTATTCATGCAAAATAGCTACAAAATATAAAACGAGCTCGACTTTTTTTATATTTTTTATTTGAAAAAGTTTAATTATCCCAAACTTTATTTAGGGCTTTGACATAAACATCTTTCTAGAAGCATCTCTTGTAGGAGAGGGATAGTATGACCAAAATTGTTGTTAGAAATAAGTCTTAAGCAAATTTATGTGATATATATGCAAAGACACAAGGTAAATTTGAGATTGAGAGGAGAGCATTCTCTGTACTCATAATAGGAGTAATAGAGCAGAGTTTTTTTTTCTTCTTCTCACATGACAAATTTAAGATTGATTTTTCTTTACATGAGAGCATTCTGTGCATTGTATAACAAGAGCATTGCATTGTATAACAAGAGCATTAGAGCAAAGTTTTGTTGTTCTTATCAATTAAATTCATTTATCAACCATCTTTTTCTTGTATTCCAAAAAAAATTAGAATTCACATAAAACACAAGCATGCGACTGCTAGTTAATAAAACATTCAAATAAATAAATTTGGTAATCTTGGCTATTTGTGGGAGGTTTGCTCCTTGAAATATAATATTTTTGCGAGAAAATTGTCAACCTCTTTGCCTGATTTTTTTTAGTATCTTCTATTATTATAGAATAAATAAAATTGCACCACTTAAAATTAAAATTACAACTTGATACTCTTTATTTGGAGAGGTGCTCATATTCAAAGCAAAGAAAGAAAAATACGAAGATGAAAATCACACTTTTTTCTCCTTCTCTTTCTTTAGTATTAGCTACTAATACTCTTCCCTACTGTAAAAATATTATTATAATTTCTATAATTTTTTATAGTTTATGTGATTTAGTTTGCATGCTTTTGAAAATTTTGAGGCTGATATGAATGAGTTAGAATGCATATGGAAATATTTGTTTTAATTTTTTTAAACCTAAATTTCAATCACAATGACCATGATCTTCATCACGATAAGTAAAAGAAGAGTAAATAGTTATTTTGATAAGAATTGTCTGAAGTTGTTTCAATTTCATTTCAAAACTACTCAAATTTTTTTGATTTCTATTTAACTTCATAGATTTCATAGTAATTTTGTACCATCTGACATTTTCCCTGCATTTACACAAAATAGAAGCAAAGACTCTCAAAACAAAGGAGATGCTTCAAAAAATAGCATTAATTATGAAGTTGCAAGTTCAACCATACCAGACTACCCCCATGCTTGTGGATAATGTTTGCCTTGTACATGAGTTACAGTGAGCTTCAAATGCACCATTGCAGAATTATATCCCAATGCTTATTGCTGCATGTGCAAGGGCAATATTTTTCTTGTTCCTTCCTTACCTTTCCTCTACAATAGGCTTTAGTTGAGACCGAAACATGTAATAAGGTTTATGAAAGAGTTAATAAACCTAATAATTTATATTTAATACATACTATGATTCAATAGAAATATAAAGGAAATGATTTAGGATTGTACTACCTTATTGTCAATATCTATATAATGTTGCATGTTGAGTTGAGGCCATAATGCATTGATTCTATGTAATTTTTATGTGTTTGAGATGTTTAATCCTAGACTTATAAGAATTTGTGTATGACCTTATAGATCATTCAATTGTTATCTACTTGTTTTGAATTAGGAACTTCTCTTCTAGTTATAATTCTAAGCCAAGTACTAATGGAGTTAGGACCCTACGAGGGCATAGGTAGAGGTTTGCATTCCTCTAACATGTAGACTAGTCCTCTCTATTCGAGGTGATCACCAAATGATAAATCCTATGACCCGCTTAAGATACAATTATCTTCTCGAGATTGACAATAGTTAAGGAGCATTTATGCTAGTAGATTGTCATTCGTACCCCCTAGCTAGCAAATGGTTACCACTAGTTGCATGTAGGTGAGGGATACTCACATGGATCTGGGGAATTGGATTGAATCCACTAGGATCATGTGGGTCTGGGGGAGAATTTCATGCCAGTGATGGATGTCCTCATTGCTTAGCTTTCCCATGGACTGCATGGAAGAGAAATTCTAAAGAGGATTAGATAGGTGACAAGTGGACTAGCCTCATGGTATGAATTTGGGCTTAGTTTGATGTGAAATGGTATACTTCACCTTTTTGGGTTGAGGACAAGTCATTGGTGTAGTATGGGATGCACCAAATCCTCTTCCCAGGTATCCACTAGTGCAAAAGACCAAGGAAAGGAATGAGACCCACAATGTAGAGTGCAATACACTAATATACCTTTACTCTAGGATGCACTAAGGACAAGGGATGGTTAGCCATTGATTATGAGCCAATTATCATATTCTTTGTGATGCCTACAAGAGCCATTCACTATGCTATTCATGATGCTTATTTGAGCCCATAACTATTGTGTTATGATTCATTTATGAGTCAGCCACTATTGTTATTATGATGTATGTTGGAGTTACTTTCTATGTATATGAAGTATGGAAAGCTAGTCAACCTATGTACTTATGATGTGTATGAGCTAGTCCATTGTATATGAGATGTAATCTCAAGATAATCACTATGTGTGTGATTGTTTTATATGACCCTCATGCGTATGCATGAAGTTGGCAAACTAATTATTGATAATGATGGGTATGGAACTATCACCTAATGGTAATTGATATCTTTTATGAGTTTGGACCTAGTTCATAGAATCCCTTAATTAATAGACCAGATTAAAGACATAAAAGATCTCATCGAGACTAGAGAGTGAGATCCCTCTAAGTGCGAACTATGAATCCTCTAACTTTCCATGAGAGGATACATAGGTAGGGTCATCAGGGGTGATCCCTTGAGGCTTAGGTCTAGATTTAGGGATGACCATAGTTATGGAAACTAAACCCTATCATGAGCTTGCGTGAAGTGTGATATCGATTTGTTGCCAAGTCATGGTGAAAAAAGGAGTTTATAATCACCACTTCTAAATTAAATGGAAAATGATTGGTGGATTAAGTTAATGATTGATGTTAAAATAAAGTAGCAACTGAGGGTGGTTGCTACATAATTGCCAGATTATTTTGGTTTCCATGGACAAGGGGGCCATGCCCTTGGCCACCCCCCACCACACTCATGCCCATACTTCATAAATGAAATCTACCTCTGCGTGGAATGGATGGAATTGAATCCATTAATTGCCTATGTTTTCCTTAATTGCCAGACTCACCCAATTAATGGGTGCCCATGCCTAATAAATACTTCATGTCTCTTGCATGTTGGTTCATGTCATGTTTCTCCTTTCATGTTTTTAGTAATTTTTTTATATCTATTTATTTATTTAAGACCCCCATTAGATTGGTTTGACATGGGGATGTGACACATTAAGGTACTTAAATTTTAATGACACCCAATTCATTCTATCAACATTTACATTATAGTTGGGTATTGAGTTAGAGATCATTGAATAACATTTAGAGAAGCCATCTTCATGTTTGGATTTTATTGAACATGTTTTTCCATGAGATTATGGATTGTCAATTTATTTAACTATGCCTAGAACTCGATTTGATTGTGGCACCTCTCACCATCAATGTATATTGACACCTAATTAACTTCCAAGGAGATCTTATGCTACGGTCTTTCTTCTTTCATGTTCCTTTCAAGCATGGAAAAATATACTGCATGATTTTTTTCTTTATTTCTTCATAAGCGGAGAAATATTGTTTGATGATCCTTGACCGTCTTTAGGATTTGAAATCAAGTATATATTATTGACACGAGGCTATTTGAGAGGGATTGGACATTCTCTCTTCTTGTTGTTATTTTGGGAAGGGGTTTTTCTCACGAGGAGTTTTATCTTTCTCACTTCTTTCAAGAGGGTCACCTAGACATTCTCTCTTCATTGTCTCTTAGGAGGACTTTTTCCTATAGGTTTTCTTTTTCTATTTATTAAGAAGATCATTTTTTAGATGAATACCTAACATGGCTACACATTTTTTGGGAGCCATTCATCTGTATTTTCTTTTATGTATCCATCAAAGCCACACTTATGAGGATTGTGAATATGCACTTAGTTTATTTCTTTCATTACATATTTAGATATATGATTGGATATACTTGCCTAGGTAGGTATTTATTTGGTTAGGTTTCACATATGACTTATACTTCCTTATTTGGTGAAGATATTGTGTGCACATGCTACTTCATCTCCTTTAATCCACATTTATTGTATATTCACATATCTTGATAAAATATCTTATAAATACCCATTTGTAGCTCATTGTTGATCATCTTTTTTTACCATACATATTAATATAGAACATTATTTTGACATTTTGATCTTTGTGCTTGATTAAGCTCTTTTAATTTTAGACAATTAAACCATTTTTGAATATGTAATTATATTTAGACATCCTCTCAAAATAAACATAAATTTAAATTAAACATTACATAAATATAGAATTCATTAGAAATATATAAACACTATACATTTATAAATAAAAAGAACAATAACATATAACCTTCTAACTTGTAGAACAAACTAATACATTATAAACTACCTCACAATTCTCACAAAATATGAGATTAAGTCAAACATCACTCAATCATACATGATCATTAATGAATGATAAGGATTTCAAATTGGAATTTAAAAAAGAAAACATTAAACTACAAATTCACATGCAATACAATTAGTAAAAGTTACTTTCCTTGTAAAGTTGTTCAATTCCCATGTGATGTGGCATTTCAATTCCAAGAATATCAAACTCCATACAAACTTAAAATGTTAACAACCCTAAAACCCTAAAATCCATTGTTTAATTACCTATACTAGTTGACTTCTTGAATAGCCAACTCTACTTAAAATACCCTGGCCAGATAAATTTAAAGGTACATATTTAATTTGAAATGTAACAAAATAACATAAAATAGCAGTCTTGATTGGCATCAGCAAATTGTCTGGTATAACTAAAATCCAAGTAGTGGGTACTGAGTAGTGTCGGTTGCAGAATAGTAGCCATGAAAATAGTGAAGAAAGATTCAAAGCCCTATAAAAAATGGAGCTACATTTAATGCATGCATTGGTATCAGTGGACAGTTATGAAGTAAGCACCATTTTATCTGGTTTAAAAACTCTGTCAATTCTAAGGAATTTATATTTTTAAAAGAGAGAGTTCAAATCTCACAGAATGAGGCATATCTTGTTTGTGTACAGTTAGATTCTTTATGTATGATCAGTTTCATATATTGTATTCAGTTATAAACTTAAATGCAGATCTTTTGACAATCAGAATTATAAAAAGAATCAATTTATATTTCTAATATAAAAATGAACTACCAGTTTCCTATATTATAAAATACAGATTTTTTTGAACCATTCATTTCTGGATTATAAAAGAATCAATTTTCATTTCCAGTGTAAAAATGAACTACCATTAATATATACCTTGGTGTTGGTGTCAGTCAGCAGTCATGAGATAAGCACCATTTTATCTGGTTTAAAAATTAAGTCAAATAGGGAGAATCTATATTTTAAAAGAACTGTAATAAGTTCAGAACTTGTAGGTAGGGCAAGATCTATCTTGTTTGTTGGTGCCTTCTATATGAACAATCCCATAGTTATTTACAGATTGAAATACAGATCGTTTGTAATTCATCTATGCACCCAAAAACAGATCTCCCATATCTGAACTATAAAAAAATCTATTTCCATTTCTAATGAAAAAACAGTAGCAGCTTATCAGTCTGTCGAATCACAGCCATTAGATCTGGAGTTATGGAAATGGGCTGTGGTTTATGGGCTGCTGCAGGGTTTGTTTTAATGTGTTACATTGCAGGTGGAGCAGAGGCCTATCAAAATTTCACAGTTGGCGGCGCCGCCGGTTGGTCATATGATGATCAGAGTAACTCAACTGCAGCAGATTACAGCAAGTGGGCTAAAAACCAGACTTTTAGCCTTGGTGACTATTTAAGTAAGCGATTTTTTTTTAATTTAGGAAGATCTGAACTGAACACTATTTAGATGCCTACAACATGACTTCGCTACAAAATCAAATCCTATCAATTTTCACCCATTTTAATTTTCTCTGTTTAAACCAGACTTTTAGCCTTGGCGATTACTTAAATAAACTATATTTTTTTAAAAAGATCTGAACTGAACACCATTTAGATGCCTACAACATGACTTCGCTACTAAATCAAATGCCTATCAATTTTCACCCATTTTAGCTTTCTCTGTTTAACTTTCAGATCCTAATTTGTTTGATCTGTTTGCAGTTTTCAACACCAACTACAACCATACTGTTGTACAGACATACAACGCATCTACTTATGAAAACTGTGATTATGACGACTCTGAGGATACTGATACTTCTGAGCTTTTGGGATCGGATCCCAGCAAGCCTAATGACAATGTTACGGTTTATGTTCCATTGGTTATAGCGGGGATGAACTATTTTTTTTCCAGTGCAGAAGATGGGATTGAATGTACTGCAGGGCTGAGGTTTGAGGCCAATGTGAGTGTTGGAGAGGGGCTTCCTCCCAGTTTGAGGCATCCTCCGCCGCCGCCATTTTCTGGGCCACCACTTAGTTCTGATTTTCCTTTGATCTCACCTCCACCGCCTAGTCAGAGTAATGGGTCTCAGACAATAAAAGCTGCTACATTGTCTGCATTTGGGCTGTTCTTGTTCTCCATTGTATTTGGGTTTATTTAGTTTTGGATTTTGGGTTTGTTGATGGGTGTTATAGAGGGATTTCAGCCGACTGTGAAAGCTGTTTCTTAAGTTAATTTGTTTAAGAGGGCATTTCTTGGCCTCTGTATGTGTGGTCAATCATCATTCAATGGAATTTCTTTTGAGTTTTACTGTGATGGAAAGAAATGCCTTCTTTGAACTTTTACTGCAATTAAAAGAAATTATTCTTCTGGTGTCTTTGTTAAAGATGGATATGATGGAAAAAAAGAAAAGAATGATGGATGTAATGATAAAAGAAAAAGATTGATATGATGATGGGAGGTCATTGTATTTGAAAGAAATGTCTTCCTTTACTGCAATTTAAAAAAAATATTCTTCTGATGTCTTTGTTAAAGATGGATATGATGAAAAAAAAGAAAAGAAAGTGGATATGATGATAAAAGAAAAAGATGGATATGATAATGGTAGGTCATTGTATTCATTGTATTTCTTTTCTGATTAAAATAGGTTGTCTTTTTTTTATGATAATTTATATGTGAAATTCAAGTCATCTTTACTTTCTAAAAATAGCAGGGAGAGGATTTAATAGTTGAGTCTTCATTTATATACATTTCTTGCCTGTATATAAAGAGATGGTTGGTTGGTACGAGTAAAAATGGTAATATTTTTTATGCACTAAAATTAGAAGTAAATATTTACATTTTCAATTGTTTGTTTATGCAAGATTACACATATATATAGATTATTTTAATGCATATTTGATGTAAATCATTTTTGTGGCTACAAATAACATGCAGTTAAATTGATGTAGACAATATTTGTGGCTGCAAATTGCATGTTTTCTTCCAACAGATGAAGCATACAAAATAAACCAACAAAAAGAGTACAAAACAGTGAATGAGGCTAATCTTAAAGATTTTAGAAGTGAATACAACAAATAGACCTTCTCACGCTTCCTCAATAGATTCTAAAAAAGTATCTTCTATTCAGTAAAGATCCACTTAATAAACACCATAACTAAAAATAATAAAGGAAACACATAATTGACAAATGGCTACATTCCAAAATTACAAAAATAGCTTAGGAGAGGGAAGGAAATAGATAGTGGGGGAGCCATAATAGAGGATGGTTACACTATCCTCTTCGTCTTTAAATGTTTTAAACCTCTAGGCATAAGAAAAACTTGATTTTGTAAACATAATCCTAAATTTCATTGCTACTAATATATGGTTGTAGGCTTTTCAATAGTCTTATCTTCAAGGTATTCTTTGGGGATTCCTTCGCACAATTTGAGCCACCATAAAATCTTTGAACGTATTCCATTGTAGGTCAAGGGGATTTTAGGCTCATTACACCATCCAATAAGATAAGAAAAGCTAGGTAAAGTTTCTAATTGTAATGTATTTACTTCGACATTGCTCATATTCCTATATTTCACTATCCCTCTCCATTGAGTGAGAACTAATAGTATGATCATCCTATGTTTCCCTCAAATGAAAACCATAATTTGCTAATACTTCAAATCCATCTCCTAAGACCTACATCTTCAACCTTGTTAGTTGCTCATCTTATTGTAGCTTTGGGCTACTTTTTCTTCAATTCTCTATTGTTTTACACTCTTCAAGTCATTTGCAATTTTGGTTCTCAAATATGCTTTTGGCATACTTCTTGGCTTATCTAGAATGTAGTTTTTCTCTTTAGGCTCAAGTCCGGCTTCTCATAGAGGAGATAAAATTACCATTTCAAATGATCCTTCCTCTTTCCATAGTTAAATCTAGGTATGATATAAATATATCTTGTAGAAATGATGTCATGGTAGTGCTTCTGGTACCTCATAATGTCATTGTAGGCAGGGTAGTTGGAGATTATTTGAGTGTAGGACTCAAAATTTAACGAAGGCTTAAGATTACTCTTGACTATCTATTGTGATTTATCCACATGTTTAAATTCATTCAAATCTATTTACCATTAGCTTAAAGGCCTCATGTGTATGTACCTAGTACAATTGCTTGTTTATACTTATTTATCAATAAGATTTTACATGTCATAAGTCCATGTTTTGTATTGGTAAAAGCTTATTTTGAGCATTTGTAAAGTATTGGAATCAATACTACTCTATATTTTTTCCTAGCAGCAATTGTGCTTGCACTAATTATAAAGTGCCAAATTACTAGTTCTAGGGTTAATTCATCGAGATAAAGTTCCACTTTAAGAGGTTTCATAATAAATTTTAACATTAAATTGAATAATCTTATTATGAGCATCAATATTTGTCTTGTGTAAGTGGGCATTCATGAAGTAAGTGACACTTTATCAGATTTAAAATTGATATAAAAAGAGATTACATGTTCAAACCTTGCAAAAATAAAGGTACACCCGATGCCTCTTACATGGAGTATTAGATAATTTTATATTTTAAAAGAAATCTTTAAACCCAAAAATAAAATCACCCCATAGACTATAAATGAATCCATTTTCATTTGCAATGAAATAACCTTAGCAACTTATCAATCTATCAAATCATAGTTTTTTAAATTTGAAGTTATGGAAATGGGTTTTGGGTTCTACTACAAGGCTCGTTTTCATGTGTTACATTGCAAGTGGAGCAGAGGCCTATCAAAATCTTAGAGTAGGCTAAAACCAGACTTTTCACCTCAATGACTACTTTAGTAAGCCAAAAAAAACTCCTCAATTTTTATATTTGTTAATTTTAGAGGCTAGAGCCTTAGTCTTCTTTCTTAAGTGTGGTGGGTCAGAGGATTGTTATGCATTGCCAGGTGTGTGTGTGTGTGTGGGGGGGGGGGGGGGGGGAGGAGGATTGTTCAATGTTTGCAAGGGTTGATGAGTGATTGTAGGGTGTTGTTTCTTTCTCCTTCGATATTGTGGTAAGGTCTTTCCATTTTATTTTTTGGTCTTGTGGTTGTTGTGTGATGGGTTGAGTTGAAGGTTTTTTATTTTCATCTTTTGTTTGGATGGTAGAGCATGTGGTTTCCAATAGTTTGGTTGTTGCTAGTGCTATACCATCCTATGGATCTTCTCTAGGTATGCATGCAAGGGCATCATACTCCTTTTATGTTGGGACAAGCTCTAAATTAAATAAAGTGAATGACTATCTTCTGAGGAGTCAAGACCATCCCATCCTCATCACTCCTCCTGAATAGGTTATGGAGTATTTTTCTTACTGGAGAAAACATGCACTAATTTGTAAATTTCTTATGGCTCACATTTATTTGTTGGCTTTGGAAGCATGTATTCTTCATTGATGGAAAGTGGAGGGAGTTATGGAGATTATGCTTGTTGTGAACAACTATTTCATGGTTGTGTTCTCCTGTTTGTCTAATAAGAATCATGTTTTTGAGGGAAGACCATATTTTCATAATCACGTGGGCTTGTTTGTTAAACCTTGGCACGCATATTTAATTCTGCGAAGGAATTTCCCTTGAGGGAACCTGTTTGGGATTGAATGCCTCGAATTCCTTTAGAGTTTTAGAGGAAAGATATTTTGTGCTAGATTACAACTTTGCGTGGGAAGCCAATTGCAATATCTCAAAAAACCCTAAATAAAAAGGTGATTTCCTTTGCCCGAATTTGTGTTGAAATTAATTTGAATAATCTATTTCTAGATTCTTTGGAAAAAAATTTAGGCTCTTCTATGCGGGTGCAATAATTGGATTATGAATCTCTTCCTTTTTGATGTTGAATATGTCATGACTATAGCCATCTTCAATGTCACCATCCTCAGGTTAATAAGGGGATTGGTGGATCTGTTGGTGGTCTTGGTGGTTCTTCTTCCTCAACTCCAAAGGTGGATAAAGAGGGAAAAGGGAAAGCCCCAATGAAAGAAGATGACCCTATAAGGATGGTTTTATGCCTATTAAGCCTCGGGCTAAGGGACAAGTTCATAAGAGGCCCTACAAAGATAGGCAGATTGATGAGGGTTTTAAGTGGTCTGATGTGTTGGACACTATGGCCTTAGAGGAAGGAATTCCTATAGATGTCTCTTCTGGTGCAACTATTATTGTGGGGGTCATGAAACAAGAGTCTATTGTATTGAGTTAGGGTGCTATGAAATAATATGGAGTAATCCCTACTAGCCTTGAGCTAGAGGATTCAAGTGACCCTACAAATTTATAGAATGATATTTTTCTGGAAGACTTGGATAAGGGGTGGAAGCATCTTTTAAAGGTAAAGGGTCTTCTTTGGCTTTGGGTTTGTAGCAAAGAACCCTCAAGAAAGTTTTTTTTGACACTTCCTCAAAAAGTGGTCATAAAAAGGATCAACAAAAGATTAAATTAGCTGGGGAATTACTGGTGGAATTTGGGTTTGTTAAGCCCATTAAGGCTTACTTCTCCCATTATATTCAATGATTATTCTCCCATGAAATGTTAGGGAGTTGAATAGCATCCCTAGACACAAATCTATTCATGACTTGGTGGCAGTTCATTCTCTGACTATCTTTGGTATTCAAGAAACTGAGCTTACAGTTGATTCTATGTTTCATTGTGCTTCTAGTATTTGGAATCATGGGAAATTCCAGTGTATTGGTTCTCTGGGGAGTTCTATAGGTTTGGCTCTCTTTTGGGATCCGAGAAAGATTGTACCTCTCTGGTAGATATCTAGCCACACAAATCTCTCTATGGTAGCCTCTAGTTTGGAGACTTGATAGACGATTCTAGTTACTAATGTGTATGCTCCAATATATTTTCGTGGAAAAAATTTCTTTGGTCTCATATAAGGTTTGTTAGAGCATGTAATCCTTTACTTCCTTGGGTTTTAATGGGTGATTTTAATTCAATGTTAAGTCTGGAGGAGAAAAGGGGTGGGTTGGCTTGTTTGGGTCCTATTCTAAGCTCTTCCATGAAATTGTGGACCTCTTGCATTTAATTGATATCAAACTGACTAATGGTATTTTTACTTGGAATAATAGAAGAGAAGGAGAATATGCTATCTCTGAACATTTGGATAGATTTTTGGTTTCTTATTTTTGGGTTAGAGGTAGCCTGGGTTCTACTTTTGAAATATTTGATTGGAGGGACTTTGATCATTGGCCTATTAAATTTTTAGTTACTCGTGTCAAGTTGTTCCTAAAAACACTCCTTTTATGTTCCAATTGATGTGGCTTAGGGACTATTCTCTCTATGATTTGATGGTCCAGTTGTGGAGAGATAGTGGCCTTGCCATAGTGGTACTACTATATATTCCTTTGTTAAGAAGTTGAAATATGTTAAATGGTAGCTTAAGAAATGGAATAGGTTCTACTTTGGCAATCTTTATGCAATGAAGAGGAAGGATCAATACTTCCTGGCTATTACCACTCATCAAATTTAGGATCTTGGATTTTTAGAGGATTTAGGTAGAGCAGAATCCCATGCGGTTAGAGAATTGAAGCAATGAGAGCTTCGAGAGGAGATCTTTTGGAAGCATAAGGCCAAGATTGACTAGCTTCAAGAAGGGGAGAAGAATACTAAATTTTTTCATAAATTTGTGCAAGCTCGTTGTTATAGGAGCTATATTTCCTCTTTGGTTAATTTAGATTGAATTCATTTGCCTTCTTTGTAAGCTTTGTCTTGTGAAGCTACCCGGTATTATTCAACTCTCTTTTTTGATGATTCACCTGTATTAGAGAATAATGAGAACATGATCCCTACTTTTATTCCCTCTTTAGTTACTAATGAGATGAATGATTCCCTCATGCGTTTGATATCTTTGTCCAAATTGGAGGAGGTTATTTTGGGATGCATAAGGGTAAATTTCTAGACCTCGATGGGTTTCCAGTAGAATTTTTTTAGGAATTTTGGTATATTGTTAATATGGATTTGTTAGAGGTGGTCTAGGAATCTTATGTCAGTAAAAAAATGCCCAGGGCCTTGAATTCTACTTTCCTTGTTCTTATTTAGAAAAAGGATGGTGCTAATCATTTGTGTTTCTTTCGACCTATTCCTCTGTGTAATTTGGTAAACATAATTATTACTAAGTTGATTTCTGAAAGGCTCAAACCCTAGCTTCCCACTGTGATTTTGGATGAGAAAGAGGGTTTTGTGGCTTGAAGAAATTTTTTGGATGGGGTAGTCATTTCTTTGGAAGCCATTCAGTCTATGAAAGTTTCCAAGGAGAAATCTATGTTCATCAAATTGGATATGGCTAAAGCCTATGATAGAGTTAAGTGGCACTTTCTACAAAAAAACTATCATTTCTTTTGGCTTTAGTCCAAAGTGGGTTAGATGGACTATGAGTTGTGTTACTTCCTCATCATTCTTTGTTATTCTAAATGGAGAGCCTTATGAATTATTTGGAGCTTCTAGGGGTTTTCACCAAGGGGATCCTCTTTCTCCCTATTTGTTTAATATTTTGGCTAAAGGCCTTGGCAGATTTATTAAGTCTTGTGTTTTCCAGGGCCCGATCCATGGTTGGAGTTGGGTTAAAGGGATACCTAAGCTTTGTCATTTCTAGTTTGTGGATGATACTAATCTTATGGGGATTAATGAGCTACATGAAGTCGAGTCCTTCAGGAAAGCGTTGAATATTTATTTGGCTTCTATAGGTCATAAAGTTAATGAACATAAATCCTCAATCTTTTCTTTTCAATAACCTAAAGCCTATCTAGAGGGGGATTGATAATATTATGTGATTTCAAATTGGGTCTCTTTTCTTTCTTTATTTGGGTATTCCTATTGTTGTTTGTAGGAAACCTAGATTATTCTGGCATGACTTTCTCGATAAGTTGCATCAGAAGTTTACCAATTGGAGTCATCAGTGGCTTTCTACTACTTCTTGGGTGACCCTTCTTCAATCAGTGTTTCAGGCTATTCCTATTTATAAAAGTTTAATTTAAGAGGATCCTATGTATTATCTTAAGGAATTTGATGCCCTCTCGCAACAATTTCTTTGGAGTGGTAATTTGTAGAATTCTAAATGGAGCCTAATTAGATGGGAGTATGTTTGTCCGCCAAAGGAAGGGGGGATTGGCCTTCGTTCCACTATCTTGACTGGGAAGGATCTTGCAACTAAATTATATTGGCACTCGGTGTACCAATAAAAATCAACTTTGGGCCTGTATTCTTATCCATAAGTATTTAAAAGGAGTGAACTGCTTGGATGTTTCTTGGTATCCTATGGAGGGAAGGGGTTATATGGTTTGGCACACGTTGAAGACTAGAACTCAGTTGTTTAAGAGGGCCCTTTTTTGGATTTTTAAACAAGGCTTTGAGACTCTCTTTTGGACATATTATTGGGATGGTCATCCCCCTCTTATTTCCATGTAGCCTCATTTGTAGCCCCTCTTAGATTTTTTTCTAGCAGTTGGGTGGGATAAGGTTATACATTATAAGACTGTTCAAAGTTTAGGCCTAGTTGTTTGTTATAGATGGAAGGATTCTTCAGATTGGGCACTAGGTGGTTTAGCGGGGGATCATAACAAGTTGGCTTAGATTCTAGCTTCTAGAGAGTGCAGTTACTTAGTGGGCCCAAATGTCCCAGCCTAGGGAAATGATTCGCTTGGTAAATACTTTGTTTCTACACTTAATAGATAATTTTTTGGAGGTATTGATGTGCCTTCATTGAAACATGTTTGGAATAATTTTTCCTGGCCCAAATGCAATTTTTTAATGTGGTTGGTGGTTTACAAACATTGTCTCACCTGTGACAATTTATGTAAGTAGGGATTTTAGGGCCCCTCGATGTGTCTCTTGTGTTGTAATGATGATGAGTCTATTTCTCATCTATTATTTCAATGCTCCTTTACCAAGGAAATCTAGCACTATTTGTGGGGTGTTTTGGGTTAGACCTATTGGCATGTCTCCTCTTTGTTTGAGTTTTGGGTTCGATTGGCTAAAACCCCATCCAAAACTTATTTTATTTAGGTCTCTTGGGCTCTTGGTCCTTCTTTTATCATTTGACATGTTTGGTTGGAGAGAAACTGAAGGATTTTTTAGGATGCAATGATGAGTGTTGTTTACTTGTGGTGGAAAATTATTAATTCTCTTTGTGATACTATTTTGGAAAAGTGTGATTTGAATGGTGGTGTGGGTCTTGAATAAGTTTTTGTTTGTAATTGTTTTAATTTTTCTCTTCAAATAGGTACTCTAATGTTTGTTTGTCAGGGTAGGATTAGTAGATGTAGACATCCTTTGTGGTGGATCAATCAAGAGGGTTGTTGGACACCCACTCCTCACAAAGTTTTAAAAATTAACATTGAGGGCTCATCTTGCGGGAATCCTGGACATACTAACATTGGTGGAGTTGGTCGAGATAGTTTTGGTGATGTTCAATTTATTTTTTCTATTTATAAGGGCTTTCATACTAATAATTTAATGGAGGCTCTTGCTAATTTGTATGTTGTTGAGCGGTGTTGTGCTCTTGGCTCTAACTAGATAATTTGTGAGTCTGATTCTCATGTAAAAGTGAATTTGTTAACTAGAAAATAGTTTAGGATCTATTTTAGTCGGTATTTGGATTTGGTTATTAGATAAATTCTCCAAATGTGCATCTCTTTGGATTTAGTCACCTTCACACACATTCCTAGGGCGTGGAATGACATTGCAAATTATTTGGTCACATGAGCTTCAAACCATATGCAAGATTGGAATATAGTGATTCAGAGGCAATTGCCTCCTGATATGTCTCATATGTTTGATTAGTTAGTGGATAGTGATAGGGTTTGTAGTGCCCTCTCTACTTAGTACTTAGTTTTCTTTGTACCTATTTTGTGCTTGAATAGATTTTTACCCCTCTTCTAGTGAATTTTTTATAGAGGCTAAATCTATTTCATCTGTTTGCAGTCTTCAACACCAATGAAAACCATATTTTTGTACAAACATACAACACATCAATTTTGATAACGTTTAAACTAAAAATCTAAAAAAATAAAATAAAAATATAACAATAAAAGCTGCTACATTGTCTACATTTGGGTTGTTCTTCTCTATTATATTTGGGTTTATTTAGTTTTGGTTCTAGTTTTTGAATTTGTTGATGGGTGTTTTTGAGGGATTTTAGTGCACCATTAAAGCTATTTTTGAGTCTTTCATTCATGAGGGATTTTCTTGGCCTTTGTATGTGTAGCCAATAATCATTCAATGGAATTTCTTTTGAGTTTTACTGTGATGAAAATAAATATCTTCTTTGAGCTTTTATTACAGTTAAAAGAAACTATTCTTTTGGTGTCTTAGTTAAATATGGATATGATGATGGAAGGTCATTATCTTTATGTAATTGGACTCGATATCTCCCTCATCTAATTTTAAATTGAAATAAATTATCTTTCTTTGATAATTCATATGTGGAATTGAAGTCACATTTCCTTTCTATAAATAGTAGGGAGAAGATTCAATAATTGGGCCCTCTGTTATATATTTTTGACCTGTCCATAAAGAGTTGATAAAGAGATGGTTCATACAGAGTACAAATGATATATTTTTTAGAAAATAGATGTTCAATATGGTTGTATTTATAAGATCAATGAGAATATTGATATTTTTTCATTCTTATTATATTGAAAAGACATAAAATGCATATAAAAAATATATGAATTATTTGTAAGATAGAAATCACTATAAGAATT
Source organism: Chamaecyparis obtusa (assembly GCA_027943335.1). NCBI lineage: Eukaryota > Viridiplantae > Streptophyta > Pinopsida > Cupressales > Cupressaceae > Chamaecyparis > Chamaecyparis obtusa. The sequence continues at coordinate 315,965 of BSBK01003552.1, forward strand.
TTTTCATCTACATATGTATTAAAATTATAAGCAAGCATTGGCACTTTCAATTTGTTGCTTATGTAAGATTGCATACATTCAGATTTTTCCCATGCATACTTGATGCAAACTACCTTTGTGGTTGCAAATTGCATGCATTGAAATTGATGTAGACACTCTTTGTGGTTGTAAATTGCATGCTTTGTTCTAATAGATAAAAAATTAAAAATGAACCAACAAAAAAAATACAAAATAGTGAACAAGGAAAATCTTTAAGATTTTAGTAGTGAATACAACAAATAGACTTGATGCCACAGACAATGAATACAACTCAAAATTAATAAAAAATAGCTTGGTAGAAGGAATGCAATGGATAGTGGAGGACCCATCATAAAGGATGGTTACACCATCTTCTCAATGTTTTGAACCTCCAGGTTTAAGGGAGTTTGATTTTGTGAACTTAATCTTGAAATTTGTGCCTACTAGTATGGGGTTGTAGGCCTTCCAATAGTCTTATTGTCAAGGTATTCTTTAGGGATCCCTTAGGACAATTTGAGCCACCATCAATTTTTGAATGTACTCCATTGTAGATCAAGGGGGTTCTGGGTTGATTACACCATCCAATCAGATAAGAAAAGAAAGCCAAAGTCTTTAATTGTCAAACATTCCCTATGATATTGCTCATACTCCTATAATTAACTACTTCTCTCTGTCCAATGTGAACTAATAGTAGGATCTGCCAACATTTCATTTGAATGAAAACCACAATCTACTAAAACTTCAACGTTTATCTTCTAAGATACACCTTCAACCTTGTTAGTTGCTTGTCTTATAGTAGCTCTGGACTAGTTTTTATCAATTCTATATTGTTCTTCACTCTTCAAGTCATTTGCAATTTTTGTTACCAAATATGCTTTTAGCTTACTTCTTGACTTACTTAGATTGCAGTTTCTCAATTAAGTTTGGCTTCTAATAGAAGGACTAAAAGTACCATTTCAAACAATGCTTCCTCTTTCCATAGTTTAATCTAGGTATGCTACAAATATATTTTGTAGAAATGATAGCATGGTGATGCTTGTGGTACCTCATATATAGTCATTATAGATCATGTAGTAGGAGATTATTTTGACTGTGAAGGTTTAAGATTACACTTGACCATGTGCTATGATTTATCCACATGCTCAAAATTCATCGAGATCTATTTACCATTAGCTAATGTAAGGCCTCATGTATGTACCTAGTACAATTGTTTGTTTATACTATATTTGATATTTAATTTCTCAATGAGATTTTGCTATGTCAAAAATGTACATTATTGATGATTTTTTAATTACAATGACAGGTCTGGATTCAATTATGTATGTATTTTTAGCATCAACATTTCGGATCACACTTTGTGATCCATCATTAGGATGCAAGAGAGCAAGAGAAAATGATGGATCAAAGAGTGTGATCCGAAATGTTGATGCTAAAAATACATACACAATCGAATCTAGAAGTCTGTCATTATATTTGTAATAGATTGTGAAAATCTAATATCTCTGATTTTTAAATTAGCCTTTCATATCCAACTATGTATTATTGATTCCATCTCAAAACTTTACTTTTCACATTAGAGCTTATATTGAACATTTGTGAAATATTAGAATCCAAACCATTCTACATTATTTTCTAATGGCAATTGTATTTGCACTAGTTATGAAATGCCAAACTATAATTGCTGGGGATTAATCAATTGAGTTATTAAAAATTATTTTATAAAGTAATTATAATCAGAAACTGAGATTAACTTTCCACTTTAAGCAGTTTCATTATGAATTTTAACATTAAATTCAACGATTTTATTGTAAGCATCAATATTTGTCTTGTGTGAGTGGGCATTTATGGAATAAGCATCACTTTATCATATTTAAAATTCAGTCAATTAGTAGAAAAAGAAGTCACAAATTCAAATACTGCAGAATAAAGATACACATAGTTTGCGTTACCAATAAAAAATGTTACATATTAAAAAGCCATCTATAAACCTTAAAACAACTTTGCCTCGTACACCATAAAAGAATCCATTTTTATTTTCAATGAAAAATCTTAGCACTCATCGCTTTTTTTAACCAGGAACCATGGAAATGAGCAGTCCGTTAGGGGCTGCTGCAGGTCTTGTTTTCATGTGTTACATTGCAGGTGGAGCAGAGGCCTATCAAAATTTCACAGTTGGCGGCGCCGCCGGTTGGTCATATGACGATCAGAGTAATTCAACTGCAGCTGATTACAGCAAGTGGGCTCAAAACCAGACTTTTAGCCTCGGCGATTACTTGAGTAAGCGAAAAAAAAACACCAACTTTTCATTTCGTCTGTTGATTTCAGAGCCTAAATGTGTTTGATCTGTTTGCAGTCTTCAACACCAGCTACAACCATACTGTTATACAGACATACAACGCATCGATTTATGATAAATGTGATTATGATAACACCGAGCATGATGATACTTGTATGCATTTGGCAATGGATCCCAGCAAGCCTAATGCCAATGTTACAGTTTCTGTTCCTCTGACTATGCCGGGGTTGAACTATTTTTTCTCCAGTGCAGAGGATGGGATTGAATGTCTTGCAGGGTTGAGGTTTGAGGCGACTGTGGGTTTTGGGCACCGGATTCCGCCCAGTTTGAGGCATCCTCCTGTCTTTCCTCCACCGCCATTTTCTGAGCCTCCTTCGCCTGAAACTCATTCTGTCTTTCCTCTGCTTTCACCTCCACCGCCAGACAAGAGCAGTGGATCTCAAACTATAAAAGCTGCTACATTATCTGCATTTGGGCTGTTCTTGTCCATTGTATTTGAGTTCTTTTAGTTTTGGTTTCTGGACTTGTTGATGGGTGTTATAGAGGGATTTCAGCCCACAGTGAAAGCTGTTTTTAAGTTATTTTGAGTTTTACTGTGATGGAGAGAAATGTATTCTTTGAGCTTTCACTGCAATTAAAAGAAATTATTCTTAGTTAAAGATGGATATGATGATGGAAGGTCCTTGTCTTTATTTGATTGGTCTCGCTGTCTTCCTCTTCTCTTTTCTGATGGCAACTGGCTGCCTTCCTTGAATGATAATCTATAAGTGGAATCGAAGTCGCTTTTCCTTTCTGAAAATAGTAGGGAGAGGATTCATGAAGAGATGGTGGGTACAGGTTGAAAGATGGCAATATTTTCTTAAAAATAAAAATAGAATATATATATATATATATATATATATGCTTGGATTATCTATATGATGGAAATTATTCCAGTAAAGTTAATGAGGATTTTCTTTTGTTTGTATATATTCTAACATTATAACATCTTTTTGACATTCTTAATTTTTTTGTTTGTCATGGATTAAATATAATTTTTTTTTTTAATTTCATGCATTCATACTTGATGTAAGCCACCTTTGTGGTTACAAATTACATGTACTTAAATTAATATAGACAACCTTTGTGGTCTGGAAATTGTATGCTTTATTCTAAAAGATAAAGGGAAAAAAATCATAAAAAAAGAACAAGTTAATGAGTGAGGCAAATTGTAATGTACTAAACATAACTTGGCACTAAAATGTAATGACAATCCATTCTACGCTTTGCCATCACAACTATATGGCATTATGTTGGCACTCTGCCCACACACCCGTACAGAAAGGCACACTTGATACTTGACAATGTACCCGTACAACAAGTCATACTTGACACTTGCCTTTCGACACTCAACCTTTAGAACTTGACCTTTGGCACTCTTTGGTACCCTTCGACACCCTTTTCCACTCGCCCTTCAACACCCTTTGGCACTCAACACCCTTTGACACCTTTCACCACTCAGCACCCTTTGACCCCTTCAATAGCTTTCAACACCACACCTTTAGACACTTGGTACTCTTTGGCACCCTTCAACATTGGGCACCTTTTGACACTCAACCTTCAACACTCAACCTTTGACACCCTTTAGCACCTTTGGCACTTGGCACCCTTTGGCAACCTTCGACACTTGGCACCCTTCGACACTCAAAACCCTTCAGCCTCTTCAACACCTTTAGCACCCTTCGACAATGTTGTTGTAGTTTTCCAATTTGATGTATGGTATTATGCGACGGGTTCACAACCAACAAAAAAAAAAAGTACATACAAATCTAACAAACAATGTATTATAAATTTTATTGATATATCTTTAACATAGAAAATATCTTTATTTTTGAGATAATCTCTAAATTTGTCTCCAAAGGAGACTTTACAAAAATTTACCAAATTAAGCACAAGGTGAAATATTTGAGATGATATTTCCAACAAAAGACTAGGGTGAGGAATGACTTCCTTTGAAATTGTAAATACAGACTAGGGAGGGTCTTCCACCTCAAAGATTGCATACAACCAAACCACATGCAACCTTTGGCTTTCAACAATACAAGAAAAGTCCAAATACATTCCATTATGATTTACAATGCTCAACCATCTCCAAGTATAAAGGGTTCTAAGAAGTTCCTAAAAGGTTACAATAGGCCAACACACATGAGTATCTAGAAGGTTACAATAGGTTGACATAATTTATAATTTTATAATTAGGTCTATTTATTTAATAATTATATTAATTAATTAAATAAAGTCCTTATGATATTATTTAAATTTTAGGATGACTTAATTAATTGACTAAGTCACTTTATTAAAATTAGGGACATTACACAAATCTTAAAGACTTTAGTAGTGAAGATGACAAATAGGCCATGCCTTAACTGATACTAAAAATTACCTTCTACCCAATGTACACTCACCTAATAAACACCAAAACTAAATAAAGGAAACACATAATTGACCATTATAGATGCCATTAACAATTTGGGCATGATTCAAAAGTACAAAAATAACTTAGTAGAAGGAAACAAATGGATGGTAGGGGACCAACCATAAAGGATGGTTACACCATCCTCTCCATATTTTAAAAGTTTTGAACCTCTACATTCGAAGGAATATGATTTAGTAAATCTTAAATTTCATACTTCTAGTATAAATATATCATTTCAAATGCTCCTTCCTCTTTTCATAGTTACATCTATGTAGATATAAATATACCTTGTAGAAATGATGCCTATGTCTAGTGCTCGTGGTACTCATAATGACATTGCAGTCTAGGTAGTAGGAGAGTATTTTGAGTGTAGGAATCAAACTTATGAAGGTTTAAGATTACACATGACCATGTGCTATGATTTACCCACATGTTCCAAATTGACTTATCCTTTTACCATTAGCTAGAATATAAGGGGCCTCATGTATATATATATACCTATAGACACCTAAAAATGGTCGAAGCCCCTAACTCCCCTTTTTAGTCATCTTTTATGTCATTCATCAATTTTGTCCATTTTTGTTCATTTTTTGTCATTTTGAATTATTTCAATTTTTTTGTCATGTCGCTAATTTTGTGTCATTTTAGTGTGGTTAGTTAAATAATTTAACAATTAATTAATTAATGCCCAATGTTGTCTCTAGGAAATAAATTAATTAATTAATGTCCCTATGTCCCCTTAAGATAATTTCATTTATTTATCCCTTTTTGGTCTTTTATTTCACATTTGAGTATTTTAGTATTCAAATTGGCTTTTCATTTTCGCTTTTTATTTTGCATTTAAATTTGATTTTATCTTATATGACTTTTGGGGGGAAATTTGATAATTTGATTTATTATATGGTTTTTATTATTGTCTGTTGGCTTTTCTCCTTTGATGTTCATTTCATCTTTGTGACCGTTTAGTTTTCAAGTCATTTTTCTATTTAATTGGCTTTCTTCTTCTTCATTTGGCTAACCACAATTTGAGTATCCTCATTGTTATTATATTTTTCATACTTTTTTTTATCATATTAGTGCACTCATCAATAAAGAGATGACATTAAAGAGGAAAAAGAAGAACAATGAAACATAAAGGAAAGTTTGCATGATTTTATTTACATTTTTATGTTATTTTATGTAATCTATTTTAAGCATTTCATTGAAGGTTAGAGATAATTTGAATACGATTTTGATTCTTTTCATTATTGAGATTTCCATAGTTGCACACTAACTTTTTCCCTATCTACAATTGGTAAACTAGACGTGAAACTTGTCTTGATATTTTTCTTTTTGTGTGTAGAGAATTCGATTGCAAATTTTAATAGGTGGATGATTCTCCAGAAAGAAATTTGTTTGGGATTGCAGATCATTTGAGAAGCTAGAGTACTAGGTGATTTTGATTTTGTGCCTAAGATGTTTATTTTTTAACAAACTGAACTTTCAGAAGCAAAGGAATTTTGTAATCAAAATTATTTGATCACCAAAAAGAGGATGTCGTGTGGGAATTATGATCTAGTTAACCTAGACCATATTCATTGTGCCATGATTCTAAGGTGATTCTAAGGTTATTTTGGTGTAACGGTGCAAATTTAGATGTTGGAAGACGTTATCTTGTAATCATGTCCAAAATTTGAGCTCAATAATTTTAGAGGTAAAATCCATTAGTTATCCTTTCATTCCATGCATATTAACTCATAAATGATGTATATGCTTGGTACTCTAAAATACAAACATTGAAAGATTATTTCTAAATAGTCAAAATAAATATTCCCAACATTTATTTTGTTTGTCAAAGAGTCATTCACACTTTCTTTGTGAGTATATGTCCGCACTTTCCCGAAATCAAGTTTTCTTATCAAAACGTGAGAAGGCATTGAATGAATGAATGAAGAATTTTAATGACATCCTCGAGACCATCAATCTAAGGGACTACAAGAGCACAACCCTAAACTAACTCCATAGTCTTTTCCATAGTCGCTCTCCTACTGTGAATTTTGACAATCAAACTAGTTGTTTGCTTGATCTTATCCTCCTCAAATAAACTACCCATGCTTCGATCTTTCAAGATGTCCTTGTACGGAACCTGAATGTAATCATAAGTCGTGCATTCGAAGAGAAAGTGCCATTCCGTTTCAATCACACCCTTTTCACAGAACCTACAAATCCTCTCTTCCCACTCCCCTTTGGGCCTTTTCCATCTACCAGTCTCGCATCTCAGATGGTGAGAGCCCATCCTAAGCTGAGCCAAAAACACTCTAGGTTTACCTTTAATAGCTTCCCCTAGATAAGCCTTATCCCTATGTTCGCATGAAGGGTTGACCACTTCTATATAGTGCACCTTTTTATGCCCCATATTATTAGAGCACATGGCAGTCTGAAATTTATCCATGACAAACTTCTTTATTTCCATATTTGTGTTTAGGCAATCTTGTAGCTTGATGTTCCACTTACTCAGCCACTTTATGTTTTGTTTCATCCAAGTCTTCTTCTTGCGAGCCAAACCCTCTTTCATTGCAATTTTGGGCCATCATTCGTTATCCATGTTTTCAAGTTTCTTTTGATGAACTACAATTGATTTAGAGCTTGAATGAAGAATTTGTGATTAAAGATCATTGAGGAGCTGTTGATTAGATATGCAAGATGATTAAATCAGTATTATGTTGTCATTGATGTCAACTAGCTTGACAATACTTATCTTGTAAGTTACTATACTGAAACATCCGAAGAAAGGTGAAAGAGATGAATAACAGAAGTATCTACATGAGGAAGATGTATATGTCAGATGAGGATAAGGAATACATTGAGTAACTTGTTGATGAGTCTATGACTTGATGATATTGACTTTATTATGTTGCATTCATCTATGATGAAGAATAGAGCTAAAAGACACAAAGTAGTGTTGTCGGTAAATGAAGCATTCCAGTATATACCGACAGAGTGTAGTATATACCGAGTGTAGTGTTAACCAAGCTTGTGTTCACCGACACATTTCTTTGTTAACCGAGCAAGAACAGAAAGGAATTAAATGATTAGTTTAGCTGATAAATTGATGAGCTGGAAAGTGTATGAAATCTAGGTAACAGATAAGGTTTATTATGAAGATCGACGACTAACATAATTCAAGGAAGATCTAATGGAGCATATTGAAACATGTTATTAACACATTAGCCAAAGAAGGTTAAAGCGACAAAATCAATGAATGAGATTAAGCGGAAAAATTTGATGGACAAAAATAAAATGATTTAGTTGTCTATATAAGAGACAATGGTTTCATTGTTGAAACTATGCCAAAGGAAGAAGATATTGCAGAATTATCGGGTGAACAAGTTTTCATGCATTCTGATCATATTGGTTAGTGAGAACCGAATTGCATAACAATTACCGAGCTACAGAGAGTAATTACCGACGGATAGTAAGTTGATATAGTGTTAAATCTGAAGTGATATATTGATCAGAAAGATTTGTATGAGCTGAATATTGATCTGTAAGCTGCAATTGAAGTTGTATCAAGGCAGATCATCTACTATTACATATTTAACCATTGTACATAGTCAAATCTCTTAACCTAGTGGACTAAGAAAGTCTTTTTATGTTTCATTCATAGAGTGAACATCGTTATCCTGTCAACCCCAGAGTGACTACTGGTTGGACGATAACTGCTAGTTTAAAATCCTCTAACAAGGTCACACCTAATAGTGTGTTTGTAACCTTTAATAGGGTTGGGTCTTCACCGACCTCACTTCAGAAGAGTGAACATTTTTGGGTCGCCGGTCCCAAGTGGTTTTTCCCTTCACAGGGTTTCCACGTTAAATCTCTTGTGTTATGTGTTGATTGTGATATTTGTTTGTTATCATACTTTGCATATTACATGTTAGATTTGATCGGTAACTACTATAAGTTTTAGACTGATAATAGGTAAAAGCATAGAGAGTGAAAGTATTTTATGTTTACCGAGTAGCAGAAGTTGAAGAATTTGTTTAGGATTATACATATTGTTTTGGGATACTGGATAACTGATTCACCCCCCTCTCAATTATTCTAACAATTGGTATCAGAGCTGTGGTTGCTTAGAATAGAGTTTTAAGGACTCCAGCACAAAGATCTCAAAATGTCTAAGAGGAAAGTGCCAAAGCTGAACAAAGAGAACTTCACAGTATGGCAAAGTCGGATGAAGTTGCACATATCTGGAATTGGGAATTCTGTACTATAACTGATGGAGAATGGCTACATTGAACCGACACTAGGTCCCTTGACACTTGATCAACTGAAAGACAGGCATGAACACAATATTACTATGATGGAACTTACTACTGCCTGTACCGATGTCAAATTTGAAGACATTAAGGGATGCACTACTACCAAGGCCATGTGGGATAAACTGACTCAAGTATACAGCAGAGATTTGAATGTTAAAAGAGCTAGGGCAGAAAGCCTAAGAGGTTGATTTAATGATATGAAGATGAAAGAAGGTGAGAACATTGTGCAATACTCAAATAGACTAAAAGAGGTAGTACATGCTATTGGAGCATCAGATGAAATTATTGACGATGAAACAGTGATAAGCAAGATTCTCAAAACTTTATTGCCAGTTTATGCAATCAGGATCTCTGCAATTCATGAAACAAGAGCTACTTCCAACCTTACTCTTGACACACTAATCGGTAAGCTTACAACCTTTGAATTGAATAACTTTGACAATAGTGTTGTACCTTCTGTTGAATCTGCTTTCATGTCTTCTTTGAAGATTGGTAAGTCTAGTAGTAGGAATAATAGGAATAATGATAGTGATAGTAATACTGATGATGAACTTGATGAGCTCGAAGCTCTTATGGCCAGAAGGTTACCCAAAGGTAAAGGAAGGTATAGAGGTAAGCTACCTTTGGCATGCTTTAATTGTAAAGAAGTTGGCCACATTGCTGCTAGATGTCTGAATAAGAAAGATGATGATAGATCCAAAGATCGATCTGAAGGAAGCTATGGGAGAAGATTCAATAGAGGCTATCGACACAACAACAGAGATAACTAAGATAGATATGAAAAAGGGAAAAAGGTATGTTACATAGTCAAAGATATTGAATTTGAATCTGATACTGATGAGGATGTAGAAGTAGTATTTGTTGCTATGAAAGATGACTCAGAGGAAGAAGAGAAACATGAAGAAACAACATTGATCTCTAAAGTAAGCAGAAATGATACATGGATCATAGATAGTGACTACACACATCATATGACTGGTGATGTAGAGAAATTTGATCTACTTGATGAATACAATGGAGGATCTGTTAGGATGGGAAATGATGCACCCTGTATGGTAAGAGATAAAGGTTCACTAATGATTAATGATAGAATAAAATGTGAAAATGCATACTGGGTAGATGGACCGAACTATAATTTGTTAAGTATGGCACAACTGAATAATTTAGGCCACTGACTTACTTTTGAGAGAAAAAAGGTAAAAATCTATGATGATGAAGGAAGACTTGTCGGAACCGGTACACAATCCAGAGGTAATCTATTTTATCTTGATATTGATCATTCTTCTTGTTTATTAATGAAGGATGAAGATGCATGGCTGTGGCATAAAAGGTTATGCCATGTGAACTTTGATAACATGATCAAGATTAGTAAGAAGAAACGAGTTATCTAGGGTTGCCTAATTTGTCAAAACCTAATCATGCTATGTGTCATGAATGTCAGAAAGGTAAGATGACTAAGTCTAGTTTTAAAAGCAAAGACTACTCAACAAAGAAGATACTTGAGTTGGTTCATACCGACCTATGTGGTCCTATGATAACTCAGAGTTATTATGGTGATAGATACTTTATTTTTTTTGTTGATGACTATACTAGATTGATGACAGTTATGTTCTTAAAAGAAAAATCTGAAGCATTTACGATGTTTAAGTGGTATAAGGAAAAGGTAGAAAAAGAGATTGGAAAAGAATTAAAATGATTAAGATCTGATAGAGGAGGTGAATTTATCTCTGATGAATTTACTAATTTATGTAATGAGCATGGTATCAAAAGATAGGTCTCTGAATCGAGAACACCTCAGGAGAATGGGATTGCTGAAAGAAGGAACATGTCAATAATTGACTTTGCAAGAACACTGTAGTTAATGCTGCAAAAGAATATTTCTCAGACATACTGGAGGGAAGCAGTTAGTAAAATTGTATATGTGCTTAACCGAGTACAACTGAGGAAGGACACCAACCGGACACCCTATGAGCTATGGTTTGGACACAAACCTACTATAAGTTATTTCAGGATATTTGGAAGCAAATGTTTTATTTTGAAAGATAAGAGAAATGGTAAATTTGATTCAAAAGGTGATGAAGGAATATTCTTAGGATATTCTACTAAGAGTAAAGCATATAAATGTCTGAATAAGGTTACAAATAAGATAATTGAAAGTACTAATGTTTGTGTTGATGAGTTTGATGACAAGAACATAGAGGAAAGTAGAAAGGAACCGGAAGACTATGGTAGATTCACTTACATTGAACATCCCGATTATCTACCGAAGTTGCAACCTGTGATAACCGGTCAGCAGGAAAATAACCCCAAGGAACAGGAAAGGGAAACCAATGAACAAAATGGAGCTACTGAGCAAGCACATGAACTTGATCAGGATGAACAAGAAAGAAGAAACTGATTACTGGTTAATTTTGTCAAGAGACATCATCCTGAGACACAAATTATTGGAGACAGACAAGTTGGCATGCAGACAAGAAGAAAAGCAAGACAAGGTACATGTCTAGTTTGTGAATTTGAACCAAAAAATATGAAAGTTGCATTAGAGAATGAAGAATGGGTTAATGCAATGAAAGAAGAAATAGAACAAATAGAGAAGAACAAAACCTGGTCCTTAGTACCCTGACCTAAAGATAAGAATGTTATTGGTACTAAGTGGATATTTAGGAGCAAACTAAATGAAAATGGTGAGGTGACAAGAAATAAAGCTAGATTGGTATGCAAGGGATATGCACAGGAAGATGGCATTGATTATGGTGAGACATTTGCACCTGTTGCTAGATTGGAAGGAGTTAGAATGCTACTTGCATATGCTACACACAAGAAATTTAAAGTTTATCAAATGGATGTGAAGTTAACAATTCTGAATGGTATACTTGAAGAAGAGGTCTGCATAGAACAACCTAAAGGATTCATTGATCTAGACAACAAAGACATGGTATGTAGATTACATAAAGCTTTATATGGTTTGAAGCAAGCACCAAGAGCTTGGTATGAAAGGTTGCATACTTACTTGTTAAGTATTGGATTTGTTAGAACTAGTGAGAAAAAAAATTTGTATATGAAAGGTGATACTGATGACACTATTATTATTGCTGAGATATTTGTTGATGATATTATTTTTGGAGGTCAAGATCATGTATGTAAATATTTTGTTGATGAGATGAGAAAAGAGTTTGAGATGTCTATGTTCGGAGAGATCAAATTCTTTCTAGGACTACAAGTGATTCAACTTAGTGATGGGATATTCATCTCACAATCTAAATACATAAAGGAAGTCTTGAAGACATTTGGCATGGAAGATGCTAAACCTGTGGGAACATCGATGGCTACTGGATGTAAACTGACAAAGAAAGATGAAACTACAGAGATAAACCAGACACTTTACCAATCCATGATTGGTAAGCTAATGTATGTAGTTCACAGTAGACCAGATATAGCACATACTGTGGGAATTATTGCTAGATTTTCTGTTAACCCTAGAGAATCACACATGATTGCTACTAAAATAATCTTAAGATACCTAAAAAAGATAGAGGATTATGGAATCCTAAGGAAGGTAAGGTTGAACTGAAGGTCTATACTGATGCTGATTGGGCTGGAAATGTGGATGACAGAAAAAGCATCACCGGAGGAGCATTCTTCTTTGGTGAAAGACTTGTAACCTGGACAAGTAAAAATCAGGCTTGTATTTCTCAGTCTACAGCTGAAGCAGAGTATGTTGCTATTGCTACTAATTGCTCAAACATTTCATATATCAAGCAAGTGTTGGAAGGAATGAATGAGGTAATCACTGACCCGGTGATTATATACTGTGACAACACCAGTGCTATAAATATTTCAAAGAATCTAGTGATGCACTCTAAGACAAAGCATATATCAATTAAGTATCACTACTTAAGAGAACAAGTGCAAGCGAATCAAGTGAAGTTAGAATTTGTTACATCTAAAGAGCAACTTGTAGATATCTTCACAAAGCCTCTACCGAAGGACACATTTGAATACTTGAGGACTAGACTTGGGGTCCATCCGCTGTCTATTGGTCACTAATGTGATCTAGATGATGCATCAGCTTAATCTTATCAGAAGATCACACATGTTGATGCAGCATAGTTCACACTTTGGATAATGTTCAAGGTTGTGATTAAGTTTGAAGAACTGAAATAGATTGGGATATCAGTATACAGAGATACAAAGACTGTATTGGACAATAGAGAGTTACTTAGCTACTACAGAGCTGATTATTTATTTGTTTCTTTGGCACTATTGTCAAAGGGAGAGATAAATAATATGAAAGAAAAGTTAAACATGCACCGATGAGAACTATCTAAGGGAGAGATAATATGAAAGAAACAAAACATTGAAAAATAGTTACAAAGAATAGAAGCAGGAACCTGAGAGCTGAAAAGATTATATCTATAGAATAAAAAAGCTATATTTTATAATGTTGTTTAGTAATGTAGTGATTAAACATATTAAGCTAGGGAGAGCTTGCACATCATTTGTTCACAGAGTTGTAGAATACATGTTTGGTATATGTATGGTACACTTCATATTACTTGAGTTGCCATCAATGCCAAAGGGAGAGATTGCTGAACTACAAATGATTTAGAACCTGAATGAAGAATCTATGATTAAAGATCACTGAGGAGCTGCTGATTAGATATGCAAGATGATTAAATTAGTATTATGTTGTCATTGATGTCAACTAGCTTGACAGTACTTATCTTGTAAGTTACTATATCAAAACATCTGAAGAAAGGTGAAAGAGATGAATAACAGAAGTATCTACATGACAAAGATGTATATGTCAGATGAGGATAAGGAATACACTGAGTAACTTGTTGATGAGTCTATAACTTGATGATATTGACTTTATTATGTTGCATTCATCTATGATGAAGAATAGAGTTGAAAGACACAAAGCAGTGTTGTCAGTAAATGAAGCATTCCAGTATACACTGATAGAGTGTAGTGTATACTGAGCACAATGTTAACCAAGCTTGTGTTCACCGATGCATTTCTTTGTTAATTGAGCAAGAATAGAAAGGAATTAAATGATTAGTTTAGCTGATAAATTGATGAGCTAGAAAGTGTATGAAATCTAGGTAACAGATAAGGTTTGTTATGAAGATCGACGACTAACATAATTCAAGGAAGATCTAATGGAGCAGATTGAAATGTGCTATTAACACATTAGCTGAAGAAGGTTAAAGGCAAAATCAATGAATGAGATTAAGCGAAAAAATTTGATGGACAAAAAGAAAATGATTTACTCATCTATATAAGAGACAATGGTTTCATTGCTAAAACTAAGCCAGAGGAAGAAGATACTGCAAAATTACCGCGTGAACAAGTTTTCATGCATTCTGATCATACTGGTTAGTGAGAACCGAATTGCAGAACAATTACCGAGCTACAAAGAGTAATTATCAATGGATAGTAAGTTGATATAGTGTTGAAATTGAAGTGATATATTGATCAGAAAGATTTGTATGAGCTGAATATTGATCTGTAAACTGCAATTGAAGTTGTATCAAGGTAGATCATCTACTATTACATATTTAACCATTGTACATAGTCAAATCTCTTAACCTAGTGGACTAAGAAAGTCTTTTTATGTTTCATTCATAGAGTGAACATCGTTATCCTGTCAACCTCAGAGTGACTACTTGTTGGACGATAACTGCTGGTTTAAAATCCTCTAAAAAGGTCACACCTAACAGTGTGTTTGTAACCTTTAACAGGGTTGGGTATTCACCGACCTCACTTCAGAAGAGTGAACATTTTTGGGTTGCCGGTCCCAGGTGGTTTTTCCCTTCATAGGGTTTCCACGTTAAATCTCTTGTGTTATGTGTTGATTGTGATATTTGTTTGTTATCATACTTTGCATATTACATGTTAGATTTGATCGGTAACTACTATAAGTTTTACACTAATAATCGGTAAAAGCACAGACAGTGAAAGTATTTTATGTTTACCAAGTAGCAGAAGTTGAAGAATTTATTTTGGATTATACATATTGTTTTGGGACACTAGATAATTGATTCACCCCCGTCTCAGTTATTCTAACATCTTTAAATAACTTATTAACCAGGTAATCGTTGCAGCCTCCAATGGGAAAATGCCAACTTTCGCTAAAAGAATTTCGTAAGGTATTGAGGCTTTGACCTTGATATTGCTAGTGATTAAATGCTTTTGAATCCTCTCTAACTATCTCCACCCGCACCTTGTTATGTTGCTCCCCCAAAGCTCACTGTCGTAAAGAACAATTGATGTGACCAGCAAACTGAAAAGAATTTTCTTAGTTTTCCAGTTCCACAACTTGGCTTTTCTGCACCTATTTTGAAGCAGATAGAAAGATTTCCAACCTCCTTGTATCCTTTTAGCTCTACTAGTTTCTCAGCTTAGCCTATAATGAAAGTCAATCCCCAAATACTTGTATTCTTTCACCATCTCTAACGGACTACTTTTGAAGAGAAAAATAGTATGGTTCTCTTTTATTTTCAAAGAAAAAATCATGATTTTTGTCTTGGTAATGTTCACTTGCATTCTCACTTCCTGACAAAAGCATTCTAAAGCCCCCAACTGATCTCTTAGTCATTGGGCTGATTTTGAAATTAAGATAAGATCGTCGACATATAAAAGAAGCTTCACCACATACCTCACCAAATGGACTCCCTCACCATCAATTCTATCTAACCAAGCTTCTAATTTATCAATATATAAACCAAACAAAGTGGGGGATAATGGACACCCTTGCTTCACACCGATGTCACTACCAAAGCACTCAGACATATGATCTTTAGTTATGATTTTAGCTCTGACCATCTCGTAAAGTCTATGAACTGCTACTCTATACACATCCGGAATGCCTAATTCTTCCATTCTATTCCTTAGCTTGTCCCTCAATAATATATCAAAGGCTTTCTTGAAGTCCACAAAACAACAATAGGCTTCTCCCCCGTGGATGTCCCATATTTTCTCTATTAAATTTCTAAGAGTGACACAATGATCAATAGTAGAATGCCTAGGTCTGAAACCCACTTGTCCTTTTTCCCTTTTTCTTTCCCCTTCTACCCAATTGCTAATTCTACATTCTAGCATGCTCCCAAAAAGTTTGCTAAAAGAGGGTTGACCATAATGGTGTGATAGTTAGACGGATTATTAATGTCCCCACTCTTAAATAGAGGGATAACCATGCTAGTAGTCCACTCTACCCTGTTAAAGACACCTTTTATGTGAGGGGCAAGGAGATCAACACCCCACTTTAGAAATTCAGCTTGCAGCCCATTAATGTCACTTGCCTTCCCATTTACTAGTTTCTTTATTCCTCTCTTGATATCGTCTTTAGTGAAGAGCTATAAAGAAGTTTTAATAATAGGAGGGGAGTTCTTCTCATGAATCCGTTCATAAAGTGACTTTGCATATTCTAAGCATTGGGTATCTGTGATACTATTTTTAGTTTGTTTTTTCTTTGTTGCAATTCTTTCCAAAAGTCTTTGGGGTTGTGTTTTCTCAAAGATATTAACTCCCTCCGCCTGTCATTAACATATTCTTCTTTTTTAGCTTGCATCAACTTTGTATATTTCTTCTTGATTTCTATGCTTGTATCTATCTCACTCATAGATCTCTTGGCAGCCTTACACTCCTCATCATACCACGAATTAGCTAGGAAAGAATTAGCTGCCCTCTTTCTAGTACTAGATCTTTTACATATCTTTAACGCCCTTTGTATAATAGGAATCAACAAGTTGTTGTGTATATGCTCGAAATTATTATTGAACCCATCCTTAAACTTTTTGTTGTTGTCTATCTCCACAAATTGTTGTTTAAGAGCTGCATTGAATAAGTCCTTATTTTCTTGATTTAAGAGTATTCTTCCATTGTTAATCACTACCCTATCCCCGTGGAGGTCAAGTTTTTTATGTTGATTATTAGGACCCGCATCCAACTTAACATAAAGAGGCATGTGGTCAGACTTCAGTCTATAGGCGTTTCTCCAATATCAAACTCTAACATTCTACCTGTAAGTTTTTGAGAACATATCACATAATCTACTACACTTTTCCCATTGTAAGTTTTGCAAGTGATCCCTCCCGATGTAGCCCAACTGGTCATTCCATTGCAGATAACCATGCCAAAGAGACAACATAGCCCCAATAATTTTGTCCCGAAGTGCGAAACACCCCCATCACTGTCTTGAGAGTTTCTTTTCCAAGAGTGGTCACTGCTTTCTTCCAGCCATAGAGGGTTAGACTCTCCTTTTTCCACATTACATAATTGTAGCGATTGATTGTTAGCAGTCCTAGCATTGAAGTCCCCCACAAGAATAATTTCTCCCAAAGTGCTTGTAGACACCTAAATTCATCCTTTTAACATTAATTAAATTAAATTTAATAAATGACCCCAATAACATTATAGTTAATTTTTAATTAATTATATTTATTAAATTCATCTATTTATTTAATTAAATAAATTCACTAATTATAGTATTTGAATTAAATTTAAATACTATCTTTCATAATGTATTAAATTAAATTTAATACATGTTCCACCATATTCCCCTTTTTAAAGAATTTTTTTATTTATTTAATTCCCTCACATTTTTTATTTCTACTAAACCGTGATTAAATTAAATTTTATTTAATTTAATCCTAAATCCAACCTAGATGCTATCCTACACACATCACTTTCTATCTAATAAGCCTACTCACTAATTAACTAAGGTTAATTAGGCAAATTTTTGGATTCCTACATCCATTAGTCCTAATTATTTTCTCACACATGTGTGAGCAAATTTCCAAAAATGGCCTTTTCAAAAATTACTAAATTTTGCATAAACAAGGCCTCTTACATTTTTTATGACACTTGTTACACATTCTAAAATGGTGAAAATAAACTTTTTCACTTACACATCTCTTACACACACTTACACATGTACTTGAAGTACACATTGACCTCTCACATCCCAAGTTGCTCACACATGTGTGAGCAAGTCTTGGACTTTGCATGGCTTATGTGTCTCCTTGGTGGCACCTATGTGGATTCCACATAGATGCCACCTCACCCCAACCCTCCAAAATCCTATAAATAGGACCCTTGTCTCAAGCAAAATTCGTTCCTTTTTCCATTAGAGTTATTATGCTAGTATATGCTTAGAATTGTTCTTAGAGTTTTTACTAACCATTTGGTAGTTGTTAGATTATCATTATAGACTTAGTTTCATTCCATGCTTTTAGCTTCATCTATTTGTTTTGTATTTGCATGCCATAAGCTTGAGGATTTCTTTCATAGATCCTCCTTAAGCTTCTTTTGGCCTCTTGCATTGAGTGCTCGAGAGTTGCTTCTATAGCTTCTTCTTGAGCACCTCAATCTTCTTTATACTTGTATTTATAGTGGGATCTATACTTGTGTTGGGAGAGCACACCCACAAATATCTCTAAGAGCTGAAATCAAGCAAGTCTTCGGTGCACTTGCTTATTGCTCATTGGAGGTTGTGAAAATTAGTGTTTTCTACAAGTTTATGAACATGTTAGAGTAGATTGATTATGATCTTTATTGTTAACATTTGCATGTTTGAACTTGTTCTTAACAGGTGGATTTTCATCATATCCAATGTGTCAAAAGAGGTCATGGGGACTTCCTAGGAGTCCTAACACATGATAAGGCATACTAGGACCCCTAGGAAGTCCCCATGACCCCTTTTGACACATTGGAATGCTCAAGTGTGTTCGAAGGGGTTGTAGGACCCCTTAGGAAACACTTGAGCATTCCAATATGTCAAAAGGGGTCATGGGGACTTCCTAGGGTTCCTAACGCATGATAAGGCATACTAGGACCCCTAGGAAGTCTCCATGACCCCTTTTGACACATTTGAACCCTCAAGTGTGTCTGAAAGGGTCGTAGGACCCCTTAGGACACACTTGAGGGTTCCAATGTGTTGAAAGGGGTCATGGGGACTTCCTAGGG
>BSBK01003552.1:340000-367500 GCA_027943335.1 Chamaecyparis obtusa
TAACTTTTTTTCAAAAAAGGCCTGGTAGTTTAGAAACTAAATTCAATTTTCTACAGATTCTATTCTTACAACTTTTTGATATTAGGTTGATAGCTAGTTGAAATTTTCACGTCAACTTGACTAACCCTAATTTGCAGATTTTTCATTGCCACTTAAGGGCATAGTTTGGCCCCTCATGATCTTGCACATAACCTGCTTCCAGGGTTAGCAACTGCCGCTTCAATTGATCTTTCCCGATTTGAGATTGTTGTATTTTATCTTCTTTTTCTTTGTCTCTTTGTCTTCTGATGGCAATCTTCTCCTGGATTCTTCTCTCCAAATATTCAATGTCTTGAAAAATACCCTCAGAATCAGGGAGAGTTGTTTCTGATTCTGAAGTGTCTGCATTTAATCATTCTTGTCTATCTCCTTAGACATGAGGTTTCTGTGAGGATGAAGAACCAGTGGCCCGGGAGGCAATCCTAGCTTCTCCCCCTCTTACAACACTTCTTGATCTCCTCCTTTATCCATGAGACCCATTGTGGATATTTTTTATATTCTAGTGTGATCCACCTTCTTCTCTCTCATCAAGAGAGTAATACTCCTCATATATACCCAACCCATGATCCATAGTCTCTACATATTTTGATGCATTCTCCTCTTGGCTAAGGTGGATTGGTACAGTTTATTTATCAACTTCCTTTTGTCTCCAAGCTTGAGATGTATTCTTTTTATTTATTTTTCTTCTTTGTTGACTAGGTCTAGAGGTACTTGGAAGACCTTCTTCCAATATATCTTTAGGATGTTCCCTCCCCCAGGATATGGTGTTTTAGTGACTCATCTTGAGAAAGTGTAAATAAAATAATGCAATGGTGTAGAGATTTTCTTTGAGAGTCGCCACCCAACAAGAGTTGGGACTATAACACTTTTTCTCAAGAATATGAGTATTGTGGGATTGAAAAATTAAGACAAAAGACCACAACACAAGTGCACTAAGAAAGACCCAATAAATCTTCTTTTGAAGACACAAATGTTCGGGACATCAAAGTACAACACTGTGCTCTCAATGATCAACTAACTTGATAAATAAATGAGAAGGCTAGGAGCCTAGCTCAACTTGAAACTTGCATCATCTTAGCTTCATATATCATAGTCCCCAACAGAGTCGCCACATTTTTAGTTCCTGAAAAGCATTTTACACTCAGAGAGACACCAATATACCTAAGACAAATTTTGAGGAGGGTTTAGTTCCAAATTGGGGAAATATATAGGTAACTAGACCAACTATAGGGGCAAGACTACACTCTGTGCTTCTGGCTCTACAAAACCAAGGTGGGTACACATAATCCAGCTCTATATTCTATACTTCACAACCTTCTCTAGATTTATATAACAGATGAAATGGTGAGAAAATACTAAATGATAACCAGTCATTCATTGATTCTCAATCACCATGATGAACACACAACCCTATAACCTCAATACTTTAAAGAATTGGGATTGGTTACATTTAAAACTTGAAGGATATAACCAGACCACATCAGACACATATCGCTGCAAAAGATACTTATTCCTGACCAATGCCTTATCCTCTGGGATAAAACTTAAACACAAAGTAGAATACAAAGACCAACTATTTTCAAATGATTCATGACCCTTAATACTACCACTTGGTGACAGTATTTATCTGTATATCTAGATCCACACTACTTACAAATATCCTTGTGCAAACTAGATGAAGCTATGTCCTATCCAAAGAATCTTTAATTTGATCCTAGATCAAAATCTAAGGAATATCAACATACACATGGGTAAACACCATTCAATATACCAAAAAATCCAAAACTCATAAGATAGACACACATGAGAGAATTGAACTTGAGATGTTTGTATTACTTTCAATGAATCATGTCCCTGTGTACACTCTATTTTAAGATATGAACCACTCCAATAATAGCCAAAGACCAAAAGTTTTTCCTTCATGCTATAATACAGTCAAATATAAATATGTTACACCCTAGACTGAGAACCATTCATGAACCGGTATTCTGCAACTAAGAAGAGACCGTAAATAGATTTCTTACTTAGCTAAAAGACCCCTCCTAAATGATCTTGGAAATCCTTATAAAGGACTGCAACAAGCTTAGAATCATTTAGGGAAAAAACTTAGGGTTTTCAACAACCTCAACAACCTACAATAACTAGACAATTACTATAGAAGAGACATGCCACAAAATCTAGAGAAAATAGATCAAATCTGATCCTCGATCTAGGAAAAACCCTAACCGGCAAGCCTCAAGGACAAGAATACATCATGAAAACCCTCAGAGTCTCGTGACTGCATAATAAATGGTAGGGTTGTTTTACCCATCTCTCCACGACATGGAAACCTTCATCAGATAAGTGTCACTTCATAATCATCTTTGGCGGCTAATAGAATCATCACCAATAGATTGGCCACCTTCGCATTTAATAACCAGTCCTTTTGCTAGAGTTTGTTTTTATCTCTATTAGATCAGATCAGATCAAATAAAGAATTTAATCTTCTAGGCACAATCAATTTTTAGCTGCTTCAGCCTCACCAACCCATAGGAAGCCCTCTTTATAATTTAAAAATTCCGGCCACAATGGATAATCGCCAAGTTTAAAACATGGTCGTTGATATTCAATACTCTCGACATATCAGACGACTCACAAAAATCAGACAAAACCTCTGATTTGATTAAAAAAACTTTACTTTCCATATCACCACCTTAATGACCAATCATAAGTAAATAACTTAGCATACTTGGCATCGAGGACCCACCATCTTATTGACCTTTTACTAGTGGAAGATCAGACGGTTGTCGCAATCTTGCGATCAATAACATTCAAGCACTTTCCATAATGGTATTACACCAACCGTCACATAAAGATGATCTAACAACACTTTATCTTTCTCTTGGGCTCTGACATTGGTCCCACCAGGTGCCAAGTGTTGATCAATCATGATCTTGCGATTGGTAACCATCATGTATCTTCACTTTACGGGATCACGCCAACCATAAGATCAACTCAGATCTTGCAGGGTTTTACTCTTAATGGAATCTTCACCATAAGATATCTCGATAACCTCATCAGGGATTGGGATGCTTGACAATTGCCTTCGTCGAAGCCTTTCTTCGCTTGACAAAAATATTGGTGGGTCATATGTCGATAGACAATGCTTAACACTCACCGGTGAAACATATGGTGATGAAGGAATGGACATCGTGCGAGCTTGAAAATGAGATTTTTGATCGCCAATGAGGTGATCGGGAAGGCTTATAACAATAAAAGAAATTAAAACCGTTGAAGACTTAGGGAATATTATTGAGGACTTAGGAACTTTGGGAAAAATTAAAACTAGGCCCGCTAGGTAAGACATAAACAACATGTGGCCCCAATCAATGACTTAAGGCACATGCAG
Source organism: Chamaecyparis obtusa (assembly GCA_027943335.1). NCBI lineage: Eukaryota > Viridiplantae > Streptophyta > Pinopsida > Cupressales > Cupressaceae > Chamaecyparis > Chamaecyparis obtusa. Next base: position 343,428 of record BSBK01003552.1, read on the forward strand.
AAAGGCAACATAAGTGGTACCAAAAAGGTAATGAAGAAATAGAAAAGGTAGGGCTTAAGGCTTAGACAAACAAAATGAAACCCTTGAAACATAAATAAGACCTATTTCTTCGTACTTGCAGGAGGACATCGCAACTTTCTCAGGATTTTGCAGAAATGCTCAGACCAATTTCAATAAACTTTGCTATGATAGGAAAAGGGGCTAACACAATCAGATAAGAAAAGCAAGGAAAAGTCTTTAATTATCAAACATTCACTATGATATTGCTCATACTCCTATAAATCACTACTGCTCTCCATCCTATGTGAACTAATAGTAGGACATGTCAATATTTCCTTTAAATGAAAACCACAATCTACTAAAACTTCAACATCTATCTTCTAAGATACACCTTTAACCTTGTTAGTTGCTTGTCTTATAGTAGCTCTGGACTAGTTTTTTTATCAATTCTATATTCTTCTTCACTCTTCAAGTCATTTACAATTTTGGTTACCAAATATGCTTTTAGCTTACTTCTTGGCTTATTTAGAATGTAGTTTCTCTCTAAACAATCAAGCTTGGCTTCTAATAGAAGAGCTAAAAGTACCATTTCAAATGATCCTTCCTCTTTTCATAATTTAATCTAGGTATGATACAAATATATCATGTAGAAATGATAGCATGGTGATGCTTGTGGTAGCTCATAATATCATTATAGATCGGGCAATAGGAGATTATTTTCACTCTGAAGGTTTAAGATTACACTTGACCATGTGCTATGATTTATCCACATGTTCAAAATTCATCCAAATCTATTTACCATTAGCTAATGTAAGGCCTCATGTATGCACCTAGTACAATTGCTTGTTTATACTTTATATGATATTTAATTTCTCAATGCAATTTTGGTATGTCAAAAATGTACATTATTGATGATTTTTTAATTACAATGACAGGCTTCTGGTTTCGATTGTGATGTATTTTTAACATCAACATTTTGGATCATACTCTGTGATCCATCATCGGAACTCAAGAGAGCAAGAGAAAATGATGGATCAGAGAGTGTGATCCAAAACATTGATGCTAAAAATACATACACAATCCAATATAGAAAGTTGTCATTGTAATTGAAATGGATTGTGAAAATCTGATATCTCTGATTTTTTAATTAGCATTTCATATCCAACTATGTATTATTGATTCCATCTCAAAATTTTACTTTTCACAAAGGAACCTATATTGAACATTTGTGAAATATTGGAATCGAAACCATTCTACATTAGAAAAGCACTTGTATTTGCACTAGTTATAAAGTGCCAAACTATAATCGCTGGGGATTAATTGATTGAGTTATTAAAAATTATTTTATAAAGTTATTATAATCAGAAATTGAGATTAACTTTCCACTTTAAGCAGTTTCATTATGGAATTTAACATTAAATTCAATTATTTTATTGTAAGCATCAATATTTGTCTTGCATAGGTGGGCATTTATGAAATAAGCATCACTTCATCATATTTAAAATTCACTCAATTGATAGAAAGAGAAGTCACAAATTCGAATAAAGATACACATAGTTTGCGTTACCAATAAAAAATGTTACATATTAAAAAGCCATCTATAAACCTTAAAACAACTTTGCCTCGTACACCATAAAAGAATCCATTTTTATTTTCAATGAAAAATCTTAGCACTTATCGCTTTTTTTAACCAGGAACCATGGAAATGAGCAGTCCGTTAGGGGCTGCTGCAGGTCTTGTTTTCATGTGTTACATTGCAGGTGGAGCAGAGGCCTATCAAAATTTCACAGTTGGCGGCGCCGCCGGTTGGTCATATGACGATCAGAGTAACTCAACTGCAGCTGATTACAGCAAGTGGGCTCAAAACCAGACTTTTAGCCTCGGCGATTACTTAAGTAAGCGAAAAAAAATGCCCAATTTTTCATTCCTCTGTTAATTTCAGAGCCTAAATGTGTTTGATCTGTTTGCAGTCTTCAACACCAACTACAACTATACTGTTGTACAGACATACAACGCATCGATTTATGATAAATGTGATTATGATAACTCTGAGCATGATGATACTTGTATGCATTTGGCAATGGATCCCAGCAAGCCTAATGCCAATGTTACAGTTTCTGTTCCTCTGACTATGCCGGGGTTGAACTATTTTTTGTCCAGTGCAGAGGATGGGATTGAATGTCTTGCAGGGTTGAGGTTTGAGGCGACTGTGGGTTTTGGGCACAGGATTCCGCCCAGATTGAGGCATCCTCCGCCACCGCCATTTTCTGAGCCTCCTGCGCCTGAAACTCATTCCGTCTTTCCTCTGCTCTCACCTCCACCGCCAGGCAGTGGATCTCAAACTATAAAATCTGCTACATTATCTGCATTTGGGCTGTTCTTGTCCATTGTATTTGGGTTTATTTAGTTTTGGTTTTTGGATTTGTTGATGGGTGTTGTAGAGGGATTTCAGCCCACGGTGAAAGCTGTTTTTAAGTTATTTCGTTCAAGAGGGCTTTGCTTGGCCTCTGTATTGATCAATCATGGCGCATTCAATGGAGGTTCTTTTGAGTTTTACTGTGATGGAGAGAAATGTATTCTTTGAGCTTTCACTGCAATTAAAAGAAATTATTCTTAGTTAAAGATGGATATGATGATGGAGGGTTCTTGTCTTTATTCAGTCGGGCTCGCTGTTTTCCTCTTCTCTTTTCTGATGGCAACAGGCTGCCTTCCTTGAATGATAATCCATATGTGGAATCGAATTCACTTCCCCTTTTCTGAAAATAGTAGGGAGAGGATTCATGAAGAGATGGTGGGTACAGGTTGAAAGATGGCAGTATTTTCTTTTTAAAAAAGTAGAATATGACCGTATCTATAGGTTTAATGGGTGTGTTCATAGTTTTTTTTGGTTTTCAATTTTTTAATTAGATAAAAAATGTAATATATATATATGGATTATTTATATGATGGAAATTATTCGAATAAAGTTATGAGGATTTTCTCTTGGTCATATATATTCTAAAACTATAACATCTTTTTGACACTCTTAATTTTTTGTTTGTTGGGGATTAAATATCGATTTTTTTCATACATCCATACTTGATGTAAGACACCTTTGTGGCTACAAATTACATGTACTCAAATTGATATAGACAACCTTTGTGGTCCGTAAATTGCATGCTTTATTCTAATAGATAAAGGTAAAAAAACCATTAAAAAAGAACAAGATAATGAGTGAGGCAAATTGTAATGTACTAAACATAACTTGGCACTAAAATGTAATGACAATCCATTCCACACTTTGCTATCACAACTATATGGTATTGTGTTGGCACTCTGCCCACACACCCATACGGAAAGGTGCACTTGACACCTGACAATGTGCCCGTACAACAAGACACACTTGACACTCACCCTTCGATACTCAACCTTCAGAACTTGACCTTTAGCACTCTTTGGTACCCTTCGACGCCCTTTGCCACTCACCCATTGGCACCTTCGACACCCTTTGCCACTTGCCCTTCGACACCGTCGACACCCTTTGACACTCAACACCCTTCGACACCCTTCACCACTCATCACCCTTCAATCCCTTCAAAACCTTTCAAAACCACACCTTTCGACACTTGGTACCCTTTGGCACCCTTCAGCATTGGGCACCTTTTGACACTCAACCTTCAACACTTGACACCTTCTTCCCCTTCGACACCCTTTAGCATCTTTGGCACTTGGCACCCTTTGGCAACCTTCGACACTCAACACCCTTCAACCTCTTCAACACCTTCAACGACCTTCCACAATGTTGTTGTAGTTTTTCAATTTGATCTACGGTATTATGCGATGGGTTCACAACCAACAATAAAAAAAATGTACATACAAATCTGACAAACAATAGTATTATAAATTTTATCAATATATCTTTAACAAAGAAAATATCTTTATTTATGAGATAATCTCCAAATTTGTCTCCAAAGGAGACTTTACAAAAATTTACCAAATTAAGCACAAGGTGAAATATATGAGTTTATATTTCCAACGACAGACTAGGGTGAGGAATGACTTCCATCGAAATTGTAAATACAGACTAGGGAGGGTCTTCCACCTCGAAGATTGCATATTACCAAATCACCTTCAACCTTCACCTTTCAACAATACAAAGAAAAGTTCAAATACATTCCATGATGATTTACAATGCTCAACCATCTCCAAGTATAAAGGGTTCTAAGAAGCTCCCAGAAGGTTACAATAGGCCAACACACAAGAGTATCTAGAAGGTTACAATAGGCTGACATAATTTATTATATTATAATTAGGTCCATTTATTTAATAATTATATTAATTAATTAAATAAAGTCCTTATGATATTATTTAAATTTTAAAGGACCACTTAATTAATTAACTAAGTCAACAAAAATCTCAAAGACTTTAGCAGTGAAGATGACAAATAGGCCATGCCTTAACTGATACTAGAAACTACCTTCTACCCAATGTAAACTCACCTAATAAACACCAAAACTAAATAAAGGAAACACATAATTGACCATTATAGATGCCACTAACAATTTGGGTACGATTCAAAAGTACAAAATAACTTAGTAGATAGAAACAAATGGATTGTGGGGGACTGACCATAAAGGATGGTTACACCATCCTCTCCATATTTTAAATGTTTTGAACCTCTAGGTTCGAAGGAATTTGATTTAGTAAATCTTATATTTCATACTTCTAATAAAATATACCATTTCAAATTCTCCTTCCTATTTTCATAGTTACATCTATGTAGATATAGATATACCTTGTAGAAATGATGTCTAGGTGGTGCTTGTGGTACTCATAGTGGCATTGCAGTCTGGGTAGTAAGAGATTATTTTGAGTGTACGAATCATACTTATGAAGGTTTAAGATTACACATGACCATGTGCCATGATTTACCCACATGTTCTAAATTGACTCATCCTTTTACCATTAGGTAGAATATAAGGCCTCATGTATATTACTTGTAGACACCTAAAAATGGTCGAAGCCCCTAACTCCCTTTTTTAGTCGTGTTTTATGTCATTCATCAATTTTGTCCATTTTTGTTCATTTTTTGTCATTTTAAGTCATTTTGATTTTTTTTGTCATGCCACTTATTTTGTGTCATTTGTGTGTTTAATTAAATAATTTAACAATTAATTAATAATGCCTAATGTCTCTAGGAAACAAGTCAATTAATTAATGTCCCTATGTCCCCTTAAGATTATTTCATTTATTTATCCCTTATTGGTCCTTTATTTCACATTTGAGTATTTTAGTATTCAAATTGGATTTTTATTTTCTCTTTTTATTTTGCATTTAAATTTGATTTTTATCTTATGTGACTTTTGGAGGGAAAATTGATAATTTAATTTATTACATGGTTTTTATTATTGTCTGTTGGCTTTTTTGTTCCCTATTCTTCATTTCATTTTTGTGACCATTCAGTTTTCAAGCCATTTTTCTATTTAATTAGATTTCTTCTTCTTCATTTGGCTAACCACGATTCAAGTATCCTCATTGTTAATATTTTCATACTTAATTTTTTTTTATCATATTTTCCTATCTACAATTGGTGAGCCCCACGTGAAACCTGTCTCGATATTTTTCATTTTGTGTGTAGAGAATTCGATTGCAGATTTTAATAGGTGGACGATTCTTCAGAAAGAAATTTGTTTGGGACTTCAGATCGTTGAAGAAGTTGGCATACTAGTTGATTTTGATTTTGTGCCTAGGATGTTTGTCTTTTAACAAGCTGAACTTTTAGAAGTGAAGGAATTTCATAGTCAAAATTCTTTGATCACCGCAAAGAGGATGTCATGTGGGAATTATGATCTAGTTAACCTAGACCATATTCATCGTGCCACAATTCTAAGATTATTTCGGTGTAACGGTGCAAATTTGGATGCTGGAAGATGTTATCTTTGTAAGCATGTTCAGAACTTGAATTTAATAATTTCAAAGGTAAAATCCATTGGTTATCCTTTCGTTCCATGAGTATTAACTCATAAATGATGTATATGCTTGGTACTTTAAAATCTGGACACTAAAAGCTTATTTCTTTTAGTCAAAATAAACATACCTAGCATTTATTTTGTTTGTCAAAGAGTCATTCACACTTTCTTTGTGAAGATATTATTATGAAACTACTGACGACATCTGGTGCAGGGCGTTTGGCAAAGACTTGATTTTTGAAACCAACTATTTGTTTTTTAGAAAACACTTCATTTTGGTGCTTCAAATTTACCAAGTGTTTGATGCGTTTGGTGCTTTGGCACATTTCTGTTTAGGATAGAACCCAAGATAAATCAAACGTACCCTCTCCCCTCATCTTCGTAGATCTTGGGTGCAATAGAAATTTGTTTTATCTTCTAGCGAGGCCTAGTTTGGTGGGAAAAAGAGGTATTCACCCAAGGGAGTGACCTCAAGTAGTGCTTTCAATTCGGTCTGCTATATAAATGAAGGATAAGGTCAATGCCAAGTCTAACCAGTATTATCTCTTACCATACAATGCCATTTCAAAAGGAGGTGTACCTTGCATATATTAGACACCTAGTAGGATTGGTTAGAGATTTAAGTGACTTTCTAAACATTCGTAACATGTCGGTTCCCTAAATTTTACTAGAAACCTATTATGTTAGTGACCAAAATTCCTCTATTTGCTGGCACATGGGGCCACCCATACCTCTAAAGCTATCACACATTTTCACAGTTCTTAGTAGAGATAACAGTTCCTTGGGAAGTGATGCCCCTTGGAAAATGAAGTTTGGTGTTCTTGAAAAGTGAGTGCACTGTAAGGGGGAGCCGGTGCCACCAAATTTCTAAGCTATCCACTCTAAATAAGTGCTGCTCAAATTTATCAGCAATGGGAACTCAATAAGTATTGTCCTTTCCTAACCATAGGTTGTGCTTGTTTTCATTTTCCTAAACAAACACTTTGTTTAGCATTTGTGGTCAAAACATATTCCTAATCAACCATCACTCGTCTAAACATTCAAACATTTGCACAAACACATTATCACACCTTGATCAAAAAATATTGTCAAAAATTTCAAAAACATAGGAAACTCAAACCTTGCAACTTTGTTTCAAGTTTGGACATAGGTGTCCTTTAGGTTTCCTCACTTGCATCTTTCATCCAAGGTCATCCCTTTGGTCATTACCTAAGTTCATCTTTGTATACCTTCTAGGGTTATCTCTATTTGCTTATCCTAGTTTGTGACTTTGGGTTTCATTTTGAACCTTATCATTGTTACCATTTTGTCATTATCTTTTTGGACTTATCATATCCATTAGCCATCCTTCATTTGGTCCTTACCTTTTTCTTGCATTTATATCCTTTATTCTCTCCTTATCATTTGCATCTAGATCCTTATGCTCCACATTGTCATAACCTTGTCCTTAACATATATTGTCCTTTATTTTGTTAGATCGCCATCTTTAGAGTCCTATTTCATCCCATTGGTCACCTTTGACTTTCATTATCCAAAGCATCTTAGAGTTATAGGGTACACATTATCTCCCTTAGGTTGCATTTTTCTTTCACCCTTTAGAATCATATTAGTCTTTCCTCATATAGGTCAATACCCATGGTTGAAACAAGGTCCCAAGCTACTAGGAGATGAGAAAATTTCTCAAGACCATCCATGAACAATTTTAACTCAAAATCATTTCAGTTTGAGCCCACACACTACTACATTTGGGGCCAAATTTCGATAGACACTTCCGACGGGTAAATTTTTTTTAATGAATTTGTTATTTTAAAAAAGAATAGGCCCCGATGATGTTAGTATTTCGATGGGTTTTAAAATGACCATCAGAATTCTGACAGTTTTCGATATACATAAAAAAAAAAGTGAAGCGCCAAATCATTTTTATTTCGATTGGCATAGGAAAGGAGCAGGAGAAAATGAGCTGGGTGCGCGTGAGAGAAGGTATGTGATTTCTTCATCTTTCGAGCCTCTGGCATCATATTCAACCACAAATTTCATATGCATTGCATTTTATTTGATCATGAATGCTCTCTGAAATGACCACATTCTACTGGTGTCGTGCCCTAGTCAGTGCTTTATCTCTATTATTTGATGTTACTAGTGTCGTGCCCTAGCCTGTGCTTTAACAACATTATTTGATGTTATTGGTGCTTGTGCTCAAGGATATCCATTTTTCTGAAATGTTCATTGTGGTTATCAAATGGACAGCCCGTGAGCTTCTAGCTAGGCGCCATTTGTATTGATAGCTTAGGGCATCAAATGTATTGTTATATCATTGATAGTTGAGACTTTGTTAAAAGGAAATAGGACAAAGAAAGATTTTGATTTAGTGCTTTAACTCCATTATTTGATGTTATTGGTGCTTGTGCTCAAGGATAACCATTTTTTTGAAATGTTGACTGTGGTTATCAAATGGACAGCTTGTGAGCTTCTAGCTAGGCACCATTTGTATTGATAGCTTAGGGCATCAAATGTATTTTTATATCATTGATAGTTGAGACTTTGTTAAAAGGAAATAGGACAAAGAATGATTTTGAGTTAGTTTCTCTATTTTGATCCCTAAGTGGCTTACAACCCTAGAGAAGTATATGCAGATTTACGGATGCAGTTGCAGGATACATAGCAGCTGATAATTCAAAAGAAATCCATGCATCCAATTTGAATAGCAATTAATACAAAGAAATAGGGTCCTCGAATGGCCCAGTCATATGGACCTTGACTGTCCCCTCAACCAGTGACCCTTCAAAACTGGGTTATCATGCAATCAGTGAGTGATCCTTCATTCTCCTGGTCTGCCCTGCATCCAAACATATTGGAAATACACAATACAATGATAAAAATCCTTTCACAATCCCCCTTCCCTCAAGGAACACTATCAACATCCAGATCTTGACTGTCCCCTCAACCAGTGACCCTTCAAAACTGGGTTATCATGCAATCAGTAAGTGATCCTTCATTCTCTTGGTCTGCCCTGCATCCAAACATATTGGACATACACAATACAATGATAACAAGTCTTTCACAATCCCCCTTCTCTCAAGGAACACTATCAACATCCGGACCTTGACTGTCCCCTCAACTAGTGACCCTTCAAAACCGGGTTATCATGCAATCAGTGAGTGATCCTTCATTCTCCTATTCTACCTTGCGTCCAAACATATTGGAAATACACAATACAATGATAACAAGTCTTTTACAATCCCCCTTCCCTCAACAAACACTATCAACATCCGGACCTTGACTATGCCCTCAACCAACGACCCTTCAAAATTGGGTTATCATGTATGACTCTCCTAAACTCCAGATTTCATGACCAATAAAGATGTCTTTTGTCTTAGGCCTGATGCCATAGACTCCTGCACTTTTTTCTTCTACAAATCCACATAATTATTTTTACCAAAAGAAATAATGTTGTTCCTTTCATCAACATTACTAGGAAGTTGTGTAAAAGTGAAAGTTTCACCATTCTTATGCACAATATACACATTTTCAAAACCACAATGAATTGTCCTTCTAGATGCTTGCCATGGCCTTCCCAAAATGATATAACAACATGTCATAGGGACTATATCACACAAAAATCTATCAACATACCCTCCAATGGAAAAATAAACATAAGCTTGTTCCCTTATTACAATGTTTTGTTAATTATTCACCCAAGATTCCTTATATGGTCTATCAAGTGGAAAAATTTTCAAATTCAATTTGTTTACCATTTCATAAGATACAAAATTATCAAAAGAACTAGAATCTATGATCATTCTACAAATCTTACCATAATTTTTGAAATTGGTTCTGATGATTGATGCCTTTTGCCTCTCTTGTTGCTACACAGGTGTCTTCCTTACCATTAGGTACTCTCCTTCTTCCGGGTTTGCCATATTAGATCCCTCTCCTTCCTCTTGTAGTTTTCCTCTTCCCCTTGTGCCAAGTTCACTCTTCTATCTGCCTTCCTCATGTTTGCCTCCTTCTCAAGACACTTGAATGATTGATGTCCCACTTCTCCACAAGTAAACCACTTCCTTGTGAAGATACCACTACCTTCTCCTCAACCAAATCTACCTCATCCTCTTTGTCCTTCCCTTGCATCCACAATTTGTTTCTTACCTTTGTCAGCATTTTTATGACCTTGTGCCTCATTAAATGTGCCACCTCTACCTTGGTTTGAACTTCCTCCACCATTCTCTTGTCTCTCTTGTATTCTTATTATATTTTCCTCAGCCTTCTTGGCTATTTTGTAACATTATTCGATAGATGTAGGGGTAGAAAGACTAAGTTCATCTTGTATATTAAACCTCAGTCCCCCAATGTATCTTGCAAGTTTCTCCTCAACATATTCCTCATGTTGTACTTTGATATCCAACTTATAGAATTCCTCAATGTACTTCTTCATATCCATGTCTTTTTGTTTAAGACCTTGCATCTTCTTGTACAACTACACCCTATAGTCATTGGGAAATTTTTTTACCTTTTTCTTCTCCATCATACTTTACCATGATGTAATCTTGGGCTTCTCATTCTTCCATATTTTAGCTTGATCAATCAGTGAGTGATCCTTCATTCTCCTGGTCTGCCCTGCATCCAAACATATTGGAAATACACAATACAATGATAATAGGTCTTTCACAATCTGCCTTCCCACAAGGAACACTATCAACATCTAGACCTTGACTATCCCTAGCCTCAACCAGTGACCCTTCAAAACCAGGTTGTCATGCAATCAGTGAGTGATCCTTCATTCTCTTGTTTTTCCCTACATCCAAACATATTGGAAATACACAATACAATGATAACAAGTCTTTTACAATCCCCCTTCCCTCAACGAACACTATCAGCATTCAGACCTTGACTGTCTCCTCAACCAGTGACCCTTCAAATTTGGGTTATCATGTAATCAGTGAGTGATCCTTCATTCTCCTGGTTTGCCCTGCATCCAAACATATTGGAAATACACAATACAATGATAACGCATGGAAATCCTTTAATGAATCTTAGTCACTGGTAACACATGGACAATCAAACTAGTAGTCTCCAAAGCATTCAATAAGTGAATATGAATGTTTGAAAACTTTCCTCTCAACTTCCCCAACCACTCCTAATCGGTTAGAGGGATATTTCTAGAATCTCCACTATTCCTATCCTTACCAACAATTCTTAAACATACTTTATCTGATATGATAATAACATGCTAAACTAAACCAATGGCATGTTCTTCATGTGGTACAAGGAAGATTTGGCTATCAAATCTTCCTTCGTGCAAGCTGAGCATGAGAGAAGGTATGTGATTTCTTCATCTTTGATTGTTATCTTTGATGGGCAACATCTTTCAAGCTTTTGGCATCATATTCGACCGCAAATTTCAAATGCATTGCATTTTATTTGATCATGAATGCTCACTAAAATGACCGCATTCTATTGGTGTCGTGCCCTAGCCCGTGCGTTATCTCCATTATTTGATGTTATTGGTGCTTGTGCTCAAGGATATCGATACACTGTTTTGAAATGTTTGGATTCACGTTTGTTGATATTACAATTCATCATATTAGATAAAGTATGTTTAATAAGTTTCAGTGTCTAAACACTCAACTAATCCCTCTAACCGATTAGGAGTGGTTGGCGAAGTTGAGAGGAAAGTTTTCAAACATTCATATTCACTTATTGAATGCTTTGGAGACAACTAGTTTGACTGTCCATGCGTTAATGTTTAGAAGAGATCAATAAAGTATTTAAAGGCATTCTTACATGTTTGGAGAGGTTTGAGAGGAACTTATCATGACTGTACCCTCACAAACAACGACATAGACTGGTTTTACTAAGTTTCCTTTCTCTATTTTGAGGTTTCCTTTCTTTGTCGTAGGGGTACAGTCAAAGGGTTCATTGAAAAAATGATCCTTTGAATGGTTACTATAAATATGAATGATTTTATATAGCATATTTATCATTTTACTTGAAGTTTGGAATAGCTTGTGCAAGGGTGAAAGTACTTTTGATCATTTTGGTCGTGAATGTTCCTCTACATAGTCAAGAAATGTAACTGTCGAATGATTATATGTAATGTTGAATGGATTAAATGCTTTATTCTTGGTAGAAGTGAATGGAAGGAATATTTTTGGTGTTAGGTTTCATTTATTATTGAGTTCAATGGTTTCCAAGATGTGTTGAGGAGTTTGCTCCTTGTTTAATGTTAACTATTCTTGCACAATCCACTCATACAACATTGAAATGCTATGTGATTGACAATTTCATACAACTGGTCCTTTGGCGTGTATTAAACAGAATAGAATTTTTAGCATATTATTATCATTCTATTTCTTTGTTGTAAACATGCCATTGGTTTAGTTTTGTAAAAAAAAAATCGTGTTAAATTTTTTTACAAAATAGATTACAAAATACTCTTCAAAACAAAGGAAAAACTTAGCAAATTCAGTCTAACTCACTGTAGATGAAGGAACAGTCATGCTAATAGTTCCTCTAAGTCTTCCAAAACATTTATTGAACTCCCCTAAAGTCCTATTGGATCCCCAAATTTCTTAATCCAATCAACTTATATTAGGATCATGAGAAACTTCAAAGGATTAAAAATATTACTTGGAACAGTCACTAATTTTACTAGTCAAAACGTAAGGAACATAATTTTAAAGTTCTCACAATACATTCAATGATGAAATGAATGCTTGGAGATTGCTTACTCTTCCATCCTTGAATTTAGAAACTGAAATAATAAGTAAAGAAGCCTTTCAACAATGCATAACACAATGGACTTGCAGATTTAAACTTCTATTTTTATTGAATCTATGTTCCTACCATACACTCTAGGCTTAAGTCTGTCATACAATGACTTCCAAAGGTTACATATAACTCCATCACAACTTCCCCAACCATGAAGAACACAGGTGAAGAACTTGATGGTTTCATGCTTTAATCTTTAAGAACTTGATCAAGAACATAGGTTTTAATGAAATATCAATTTGATTTGCAAAGTTTGTGTTCTTTACAAATTTGAAAGGCTCTAATACTTACTAGGGCAGATGTGGATGTGCAACCTTATGATTTTACTACTAAGTCTTTGATTCTTGGGCATACTGATTATAAGTAATTGACATATATCACAAATGTTGCTAATTAAGGTTGGCGGGATGATTATGCCTATCCTGAAAAAAGACTGTCAAATCATTATGCTTTCAAATCAATTACCTATCGACATATCCCTTGCGAGGGAGAGAAGCCAAACACATAAAGAACCTGCACATAAACACGATAGCTGAAAAACTTAAATGGAATACACCAAGAAGTACCAAATGATGAATGCTCAATTTTTGTAATGGCAAAGCATCATAACCATCCATTTCTAGAACTTGATTTTCTAGTCTAAATGATTTTTCTATAGTCGTAATGATTTTTCTAGAACTTGATTTTCTAATCTTAATGATTTTTATATATTCCTAATGATTTTTCTATAGTCTTAATGATTTTTCTTTCATCCTAATGTTTGTTGCTCTTGATAAATTAGGCCTTGAATTTGAATTTTTGTTCACTATTTTATTTCAGCTTGATATTTTATTCATTTTTCATATACACAGAGACTACACATGTTGATAAAAAAATGAGCTATTTGATTAAGGTTAACTATTCATGATTGTAAATAGTCAATATTTCTAATGGTACTCCTTGGTGTATTCCATTTTAAAATAATCAGGTTTCTATGACTATGATAAATATCCCTTTATGTTGAGAAAATTAGGGTTGAAAAAATGGTTGTAAACAAATCATCCTTCTTCCACCAACATTCTAGTCAATGTAGAAGTAACGAGTCATTCCATTCAAGAAAGACCATGTCTGACAATATCAACCCAGGACAAAATAAGGAGTATGTAGAATTCAGTGATTGTATCTTCTATTAGAGCCACTTCATATGCACAGATGATGAACATGCATATTTTCTTGAGCGCTATTGGGAGCTTACCCAACAACACATGTACTATTGTGAAAATCACCACAAATCTATTTGCTGCTGCGTCTAGCTCCTAGTATTGCTTGGTCAAATATGCATGTTTTTCACCTGTGCATATACCTTCTATGATTAACTCTTATATGCACAGGTGATGAAACTTCAAATTTGCCTAAGCAGTACTTTGAGTAGTCCTCCAACACATGTAATATTGTGAAAATCATTACAAGTCCATTTGTTGGAGGGCTACTCATAGTACACATGTTTGGAGGTCTGAAGGAAACAAGAGAATTTGAAGACTCATGAGTCTTAAGATTGTACTTAATATAGCCAAGCTTCATTCAATGGTACATTCAAACATGAAACAAACCATTCTTAAACTAGATTAAACTAGTAAACCAAAGGACATACTGATTATAAGTAAACTAGTAAACCAAAGGACATGCTTTTACTACCAAGTCTTTGTTTGTTGGGCAAACTGATTATAAGTACTTGACATATATCACAAATGTTGCTAATTAAGGTTGGCGGGATGATTACGCCTATCCTGAAAAAAGACTGTCAAATCAGTATCATTTGAATGGTTACTATGAATATGAATGATTTTATATAGCATATTTCTCATTTTACTTGAAGTTTGGAATAGCTTGTGCAAGGATGAAAGTACTTTTGATTGTGACTGTTCCTCTACACAGTCAAAAAATGTAACTATCTAATGATTATATGTAATGTTGAATGGATTAAATGCTTTATTCTTGGTAGAAGTGAATGGAAGGAATAGTGCTGGTGTTAGGTTTAATTTATTATTGAATTCAATGGTTTCCAATATGGGTTGAGGAGTTTGCTCCTTTTTTAATGTTAACTGTTCCTGCACAATCCACTCATACAACAGTGAAATGCTATGTGATTGACAATTTCATACAACTGGTCCTTTGGCGTGTATTAAACAAAATAGAATTTTCAGCATATTATTATCATTCTATTTCTTTGTTGTAAACATGCCATTGGTTCAGCATATTATTATCATTCTATTTCTTTGTTGTAAACATGGCATTGGTTCGGTTTTGTAAATTTCTTTTCGTGTTAAATTTTTTTTTTCTATTTTTTCCATTTGATAACCATAGTCAAATAATGGAGATAAAGCATGGGCTAGGGCACGAAACCAGTAGATTAAAACTAAACCAATGACATGTTTACAACAAAGAAATAGAATGATAATAATATGCCAAAAATTCATATTCTGTTTAATACACGCCAAAGGACCAATCCCAACAATTCTGTTTAATAACATCAAATATTCTATTTAATAACATCAAATAATGGAGATAAAGCATGGGCTAGGGCATGAAACTAGTAGATTAAAACTAAACCAATGGCATGTTTACAACAAAGAAATAGAATGATAATAAATGCTGAAAATTCATATTCTATTTAATACACACCAAAGGACTAGTCCCAACAATTCTTAAACAATAAAGTATGTTTAAGAATTGTTGGGAGTAGTTTTAAAAAATTCATATTCAATTATTGAATGCTTTGGAGACTAGTGGTTTGATTGTCCATGCATTACCACTGATTGAGATTCATTAAAGGATACAAAACCCTTCATTTTGGGTTATTGTGTGTGGATTCAAATGTAGGTTTGATTTGGTTAATGTTTAGAAGAGACCAATAAACTATTTAAAGATAATCTTACATGTTTGGAGAGGTTTGAGAGGCACTTATCATGACTATACCCTCACAAATAGCGACATAGACTGGTTTTAGTAAGTTTCTTTTCTCTATTTTGAGGTTCTCATTGCCAATGTGGCCAAAGACTATGTTAGGCTGATAAAATATGGGGATTCTCTTTACCGTTGCAAATCTTTGAAGGTTGCTGCACTTGGACGAATGTGGATGTGCAACCTTATTCTTTTACTACTAAGTCTTTGTTTGTTGGGCATACTGATTATAAGTACTTGACATATATCACAAATATTGCTAATTAAGGTTGGTGGGATGATTACGCCTATCCTGAAAAAAGACTATCAAATCATTATGCTTTCAAATCAATTACTTATCAGTGTATCCCTTGTGAGCGAGAGAAGCCAAACACATAAAGAACATGCACATAAACAGGATAGTTGAAAAACTTAAATGAAATACGCCAAGAAGTACCAAATGATGAATGCTCAATTGTTGTAATGGCAAAGCCCCAGAACCGTCCATTTGTAGAACTTGATTTTCTAGTCTAAATGATTTTTCTATAGTCATAATGATTTTTCTAGAACTTGATTTTCTAGTCTTAATGATTTTTCTATAGTCTTAATGATTTTTCTTTCGTCCTAATATTTGTTGCTCTTGATAAATTAGGCCTTGAATTTGAATTTTTGTTCATTGTTTAATTCCAGCTTGATATATATTTCATTCATTTTTCATATACACAGAGACTACACATGCTGATAAAAAAATGAGATATTTGATTTAGGTTAACTATTCGTGATTGTAAATGGTCAATATTTCTGATGGTACTCCTTGGTGTATTCCATTTTAAAACAATCATGTTTTTATGGCCATGATAAATGTCCCTTTGTGTTGAGAAAATTAGAGTTGAAAAAATGGTTGTTCAGTGTCTGTGTATCTACAGGTTAAAAACAAATCATCCTTCTTCCACCAATATTCTAGTCAATGTACAAGTAACGAGTCATTCCATTCAAAAAAGACCATGTCTGACAATATCAACCCAAAACAAAATAAGGAGTATGCATACTTTTGTGATTGTATCTGCCATTAGAGCCACTTCATATGCACAGGTGATGAACATGCATATTTGCCTGAGCGCTACTGGGAGCTTACCCAACAACACATGTACTATTGTGAAAATCACCACAAATCTATTTGCTGTTGGGTCTACCTCCCAGTATTGCTTGGTCAAATATGCATGTTTTTCACCTGTGCATATACCTTCTATGATCAACTCTTATATGCATAGGTGATGAACATTTAGATTTGCCTAAGTAGTACTGTGAGCTTTCCTTCCAACACATGTACTATTGTGAAAATCATCACAAGTCCATTTGTTGGAGGAAATCTCACAGTACACATGTTTGGAGGTTTGAAGGAAACAAGAGAATTTGAAGAGTCACGAGTCTTAAGATTGTGGTATATTTTGGAAAATGAAGAGTGGAAAGAAGATGATATTCCTAAGATCATGGATGGACACAATGTTGCAGACTTTATTGATCCAGATATCTTGCAAAGGCTTGAAAAATTGGAGAGGGAAGAAGGGCTTAGGATGGAAGTTGAGGGTGACGAGGATGATGAGATGGGGAAAGTGGAGTTGAATCCTGATGAAAAGGAAGCTCTGGCTTCAATCAAGAAGAAGAAGAAGATGCTTATCGTCAAACACAAGTTGAAGAAGAGTACTACAAAGATAACACCTACCATACTAAGGAAGTTTGACAAGAACAATGAATATGGCTTAAATAGAATGGGAAGACATCTTTCTATCCTGGGCTTGGATCCTTTGAAGTTTGGTCATTGTGGATAAAATATACAGATCTGTCTAGTGATGAAAAATTAACTTCTTTAAGCCTTACCCTTGTTGTTTCAAATATATCATTTGGGTACACACAAAGGGCACATGAATTTGGGTATGCATAGTTCATTTATGGGATTTTTCTTGGGAAGCTAATTGCTCATCTGTCATCTACATTATTATGAAGCTAATTGCCAAAGGATCCAGGCCCAGGCTAGAAAGATGTCTTCCCAAACACATAAAAACATGCACATAAACACGACAACTGAGAAACATAAATGTAGATTTCACAATAGCTGAGAAACATAATTGTAGGCATCATGGTCACAACTTTTTGGAGGCCACGTAATTGAGTTGTATACCCAAGCAATGGAGAGAAACTTCTGCACCTCCAATTCCAAATTGAATACATTTGTGTTGGAGCACCTTGTATTCATGAGCAACAAATATAGTCAACTTGGAATCAGAGGTGCAGGATTTACTCTCCATCATCTGGGTATACAACATAATTGAGTTGTATACCCAAATGACCCAAAGAAACTACTACTCCTCCGGTTCCAGAGGAGTAGTGGTTGCTTTGCATCGTCTGGGTATACCACTCAATTATGTTGTCTTCAAAAACTTGTGACCATGATGCCTACATTTATGTTTCTCAGTTGTTGTGTCCCAAGACCCCTTATGACCCTTTACGACCCTTTATGACCCCTAAGAATACACATCTTAGAGGTCATAAAATGTTATAAAGGGTCATAAGAGGCTCCTAGGAGGGGCCAGATGAGCTTCCACCTTCACGTGGTTGGCCCTATTAAGTAGAGAATGTTAAACTATTCTCAAAACAAAGAGAAGCTCAATAATTTAAGGTCTCAGTCCATGGAGATGGTGAAAAATGATGGGAATCAATGATGGAGAGTTTTTAGATATTGAGAAGACATATATGCAGTGGAGGCCAGAAGGGGATTTTGTGGAGATTTGCTAGATGTGGAGATTTTCTAGAGAGGGTTTCCAGATTGAGTACTAGTGCAGAGATGATGATTCAATATTGCGTCTATAAAACCTTCACAAATATCCCTTTTTTGGCCTCCACTCATACCTCTTCTCAGAATCTAGAAACTTTGGATACTGTTTCTCATCCATGCACAAAATGTGCTAGTGATCATATAAAATTACTTTTACGAGACTAGGATCAATTATGAGAAGGTAAACAACAAGATAATTTTATTGTATCTTTCATTTCTTTTATCCATTCATATTTTCTACTTTCTCTTATATTGGATACTGTGTAGTGCACATAAAGGCAAGGTAGTGATTATTCTCAATGATTGACAAGTATAAGTCTTCCAACCCTTACCCAGTAGCTAGGACTAAAGATAGAAGAGGTCAAGAGACCATCATAGTTGGTCTCCGTCCTTGGTCCATATACTGACAAAATATTTTATATTTCATTAGCTCATCAAATGCGGTGATTTGAAAGAATTTAATGGATGATATTTTCATGTATAACGTATATTATTTTAGTTTGATGGTGAACGAATTTATCTACTTCGCGCACTTGTATACATCGAGCACAGCCATAAAGAAGCATCCCCTCCCATGGCTTGAGTAATGTAGGCCATGGGAGGGCATGCTTCTTTATGGTTGTGCTCGTAGTATACAAGTGCATGGAGTCGATAAATTCGTGCAACGTCAACTTAAATAATATACGTTATCATGAAAAGATTATATTAAATTCTTTCAAATCCATTCATTTGATGAGCTAACGAAATGTAAAATATTTTTCCACTATATGGACCAAAGATAGAGACCAATTATGATGGTCTCTTGAGCTTTGTTATTTTTACTATGCTAATCCGTTGATTTTTTGACATGTAGTAATCCTTTTCTGACAAAAGAGCTATTCCTTCGACAGCTACTTGTGTCAGATCTTGATTCCTTATCATCAAACATTCCACAGGTAACCGTCGGTGGGACCCCATTCCAACAGATGGGTGCGATAGGATGGCTATATCTCCGACAAGTACTCCTATCGGAGATCTACTAAATATTCATCACCTTTTTGACTGACGAAATGTCATAAGAAGAATATTTTGACAGATTGGTCACATAGTAAAATTGCTATTTATGTGGCCAATTCCGATGGGTAGGGATGTCGGAATACCGACGGTTATCGCTTCCATCACAATTTGTAATGCAAAAATGCTAACGGACAGATGTGTCGCAGTTTCAACAAATGGCCATTGAAAATCCAACAAATGACCATCAAAATTTGGCCTCAAATGTACTAGTGGTACAACTCTGATATTATGATGCTCATAGAGGATCACCATCACTAGAGGAAAACCTAGCTCAAGAAATGAAAATATTTAACAAAGAGCGAGTAAAATTAAAAAGAATAGATCTAAGACATAAAAACTACAAAAAATTTTTGGAGATAGAAATCCAAACCTTCCCCAAATTGACATAAAAGCTCTCATTTTGAAAATATCCTTACCATCTCTCATCTAAAAAATAAACAAGAGAAACCAATTTCAACCAAAAACTATGAATTTTAATCCAATCTCAAGTCAATCATCATTCAATAAAATCCCAAATCAATCCCCATTCAACTGAATTCTGAATCAATCCTCATTAACCAAATTTTGAATCAATCCCCATTCAACCAAGTCCCAAATTAATCACCATTCAGTTAGGTCTTGAATCAAATTAGTTTTCCTCAAGAAATCAAACAACCCTTGGTACCACAAGTAATTGTGCAAACAAATCAATCCCTTCAAAGGTCACATATAATTACACAAAGGTTACAGGTGAATTTTGAAAGTTGGGTACCAATTTTACGGAAGTCCACTTCAAAAAAAAATGCAATAAGAAACGGGAAACCGATTTTTACAAATCAGGCGCTCGTTTAGGTTCGGGAGCTCGATCCATATTCAAAAATCAGGCACCCGTTTTGGAAATCTATTTATTTTTTATTTTTTACCATTGTGTCATTTTCACTGTCGAGAATGGGATCACGTTTAGCAGAGCTCGGGTGCCCGTTTCAGCTTCTCCTAGCGACCCCCTCTGCCATTTTTTCGTGTTCTAGGTACGTACTATTATTTTTTATTTTTTTTAATGATTTTTGTCATTAAAAATTATAGTTTCAAGTTATTTTTAATTTAAAAATGTAGTTTAATGTTATTTTCAAATTTATTGTATAAATTTAATTATATTTGATGTTTCAAGTAGTTGTTTTTAATTTTAATTTACTTTGTAAATTAGCGTACCAAAGTAGAAAACTGTTAAAACTTTCAATTTAACCCTAGGTAGTAAAACAAAAATGTAAACCTAGACAAACTTAAATTACGAAACCCTAAGTAGAAAACCAAAACATAAATTTAGACGTGTAAATATTTACGTAAATAAAACTATTTCTCTCTCTCTCTCTCTCTCTCAATAAAAAAATTTTTAAAAAAACAAAAAAAAACTGGGCGCCTAATATTTAAATGAAATGGGTGCCCATTTTTTAATTTCACAAAATGGGCACCCATTTTTTGAGTTTAAAAAAATGGGCGCCCGTTTTGTAAAACTATGAGCGGGAACCGTACCCGCTGGCTTGGTTTTTGGTTCAGAACAGGCTTGGTGGGACCAAGCCTATGCTTGGCCTTGCAAAAATATGGCTAAGGCATTACAGTATAAAATTTATGCCTTGCCATAATTTTTTCAACACCTTCCCGAATGAATTTTTCGATAAAATGAAAACACATTTTAGCTCTTATTGTGCAGATTATAAAAATATAAATTTTATAGTGATATGATAAATTTTAATATTTTTACAATATTTATTAAGCCAACGTGATACCTAAACTTGAAATACTAAGGTTAACTAAAACTTTAATAACTTTTTAAATTTTATGTTTTTTGAAAAATGAGTTATATGACATCAATCTACATAGAATTTCCTTCAAATTATTTTTTTTTTGAAAAAAAGTGAAGTTATCATCAAATTATGGTGGTCGTACACGAGAGGTTTCGAAAATGTACTTTATAGTCAATTAAAATTAATTTTAAAAAAATATTCAATAAAAAAATAAGATAAAATATTCTCATCAATCTTCAATGTGTTAGGTACCTTTTCCCAAAATGATTCACAAAAATAAATTCATTTACTTCAAAAAAGGGTGGTCGTACACATGTGAGGTGTGGTCTTGAAACAAGTATTTTGAAAAAGTGGTTTTTAAACATGCATATTTGAAAACTAGACTCCGAGCACTAAATTTTATATTACTGAAGTTTTTCAAGATTCAATCTTTAAGTGCCTCAAATTTCAACATCAATTGACAGAAATTTTGAAAAATAGAGAAAACACTTCCTCTTTTTGGCCAAAAGTGGGACTCAACTTCTTGCAGCCACCCTTACAATTTACGACATCATATGATAGTAAACCTCCTTATACGTCCTTAAGTGCACTATCATAGACTTCCAAAACAAAAACAATCACAAATGCACCATCCTTTGGACAACAAACTCAATGTGCAACCTATTGCATCGCAAGTCCAATAAACAAATGTATTAAAACATGCAATCATTAATGAGGCATAAATTTGCCTCAAAAATTGGGTTACACACAAGAATCTATCTGCAAGCATGATCAAAATCATTTACCTATGTCTAGTAATGGATAATTCTATAGGAATCACACTAATGATACAACTATATCCTAACAAGGAATTGTCTCTTGAATAGATTCCATATCTCTCACCATTCCTTCAACCCTTGTAGTTTCACAAGATCAATCTATTCCATCAGCATCAATTGGACTATTAAATGATGAAGCCTCTCAAGGGATATCCCTAATAGATTTCCAAGATAATCCCTTCTTTTACAATTCAATTCTAGATCTAATACCACCATATGCCCTATTCCCAAGAAAACTTATTTCAAAGAGTCCCCTCCAACCTCCTTCAATATATCAAGACATTGATCTTCCTTCCCTGAATCTCTCATACATATTCTAGTTGATACCCCATGTCAAGAAGATGATTCAAAGCATGAAAAAATAAGCTTGGAAACAAATCAAGATCAAGATCCAAAGAATGACCAATCTAATACAATTGTTGACCAAGATCCCATCTTCCTAGAATGTAATGATGATCCTACCATATTTTTCCATCTTATCAATGAGGATTCCCTTCTTTCCCAAGAACAAAGTTTCTTTCCAAGTCCTTTTGACATTCCTATTCCTAAAAAAGATCATGACATTCTATCTATTCTTCCAAATAATTCTACCCAAGGTCAATAGTAGATTACCCTTAAAATGGAGCTTGATGATCCCCTTCCAAGTCAAGGTCAAAGCATTCCTTCATGTCATATTTTCCAAAATGTCTTACTATCCCTTTGGATCCTCCTCAAGATCCTTCCACCCCTTCATTCCCATGTCCTATTCCTCTATGTCCACCATAAGAGCCTATTTTTCCAAATAATCCCATCAATCCTCCTATTCCACCTCATGAAGAACCTTTTGTATCTCTTGGTCCTTCTCATGATTCGAATACTTCTATAAAAAGAAGTTCATGAACCCAATACATATCAAAAGGGTTCCTCTACATATATTGGGTCATGTTTACTTTGTAGTTCTATCATGCCCTCTATGCCATATCCACCTCAAAATTGATTTGCATCTAGAAGAAAGTATCCCATTGATAGAAATATTTATTCAAGTATTCACTATTAAGGAAAAGGGTCATGCCTCCATGAGAATGGCATATTAGAACCCACCCATATCAAAGAAAATCACAATGGTCATGGCTTCAGTTACATACCACATTCTCAATGAATTTCTATCCCCACATTCAATCATGCAACTCCCTCATGAGTCAAGATCAAAAAAGGCACACGTCTTTGAGGACCTTCCAACCATCTACCCACATTAACCCTCCAACTAAAAGACCTCTATATCACTCCCATCCATCCAAAATGCCTACATATCATTCCTTTCCATCCATGAATCCCATTCATTCTCCCAACAATTTGGATGCCAAGCATAAAGTTTCCAAGTCCAACAATCCACATGTAGTCAAGGATCAACATATCCCATCTAATAGATATGTAAAAATAAAGCAATGCATGATCAAAAAAGAAAAAGAAAATCTAGAAAGCTACAAAGACCCACTAAGAAAAAGAAAGAAAAATCAAAAGCTATATGGGTTCCTAAATCTCTTGTATAAGCAATGTGTTCTAAGGAACCACAAAAGAATGAAAAATCAAAAGCCATATGGATTCCCAAGTAGCTCCTTGAAGCACAACTTCCCGAAGAAAAATCAAAGCTAGCATCCAAAGTTGCTATCCCTCCATTTAAATGTCTCCCATCATCCAAATCCATTTTGGGTCCTTATGTCCCAAAATCCACTTCCATTCCTCCAAATTCCAATTTTTTTGTTCCTCATTCACTTCACCACCCTTCAAGGTGTGTGCCAATGTTGTTCTTGTCTACATTCCCATCCACTCAAAGTCCAACATTTTTACACCCCCTCATCCACCTTCAATCCTTTCATCCATCCTATCCAATTTTTTTCATAAATTCATATCTTGTTCCATCCAACTATCCATTTCATTATCCTATCAACATATTTGAGCATACCTTCATAT